>JASSKH010000002.1:9696806-10086806 GCA_031763025.1 Macrocystis pyrifera | reverse complement strand
ATGGAGAGGGTGAAACACAACCGTGGTGATCCTTCTCTTTTTCTGATGTCGTATCCACAGTCGAAAATGCTCTATTATTCTTGCTGTACGTTTTTCCTCGAGCGAAAAAAAAAAAACAAACAAACAAACAAATCGGGGGGGGTAGGCTGCTGTGTCGCCCTGATTGACTTAGACTTCAAGTCACGCACCAAAGCTAGAAAACTCGCGCAGCGCATGCCGTAATATGCGGGACCACCGATGTAAGACCAGGGACATGGACCCAATGAGATACCGGTAGCAAGCATGACATAGCGCATACCAGTGACGAGCTGCCCGGTGTGTTCGGAAAGGCATGGTATCGAGTAGTAAATTGATTGATGTGCTGTATTCATTTAGACTACCATGGAAAGTATTACTGTGGGCTGTCAATATATGTACGACTCAATTAGTCAGCCCAACCTGATCAACCGTCAGTATTTTCGTTGTCACATATCACATGTACTGGTGTTGAAGAATATCTCGCTGCTGGTATCGAAACGGCAGTAGTAGGGAGTACTTTTGAATTTCATTTAGGGAAGAGCGCCTCCCATAGATGGTTCTAAGTGTGAAGCTGGACGTAGTTACTGATGAGCCTACCATGCCACGAAACCTTGCCTACCGCCGCCCGGAGTAAAGGCGCCTCAACTCGGAATTACACGGAAGAGCCGTATCTCCGTCTCTACAATGATATCAGTAGTCTAAACACTAAGCACGATGCTCAAAAAGATTAAAAGAATATTGCGCACTGCCGTACACTATTGGTATTTATATCAGTCTAAGTGCATGTAATTTGGAAGAAAATACAGGAACCATACTGCTGCTGTACGCTGTACCTGCAGTTTTTGTTTATTTGTTTCCCGAACAAGGTTGATTTATCGATATGTGTGTGTGTGTGTTCTTCACATTAAACCGTTCTTCTACTCGTCGACATATACGGGGTTGGAGAATACTAAACCACAAGCATACAGGGGGGGTGGCTCGCAGTATGATTTTTACACATACATACGTACATAAAGGACGTATACAATATACCCATAATACAAAAACTGTACGGCAAGATCCCGAAGGACTCTTTGGCTCGCAGGTGGCTCGCAGCACGCTTTCGACACATACGTACATAGAGGACGTATACAATATGTCCATAATACTAAAACTGCTGTACGGCAAGATCCCGAGGGACCCTTTGGTTCGCAGTACATCCTGCTTTTTGCACAAACGTACATAGAGGACGTATACAATATATCCATGATACTAAAATTGTATGGCAGGATCCCGAGGGACCCTTGAGCCCATCTCTCTTCCTATCTTGACGAGTTATCTATGTTGACTCGTTGAAACAGCACATACACAGCAGTATCTGCTGGATGCACTACACAACACCCGTATGTATATATGTAGGGTGAAGAATCAGCATGGACACTATTGCTGAATGTCGACGAGTAGAAGAACGGTTTAATGTGAAGAACACACATATACACCATATTCACACGGGGCATACTTGAAGCTGGATGAACAGAGTGAAGCTGGGTAGAAGACGTCGGTCTAAAAAAAACTCAGGACAACAACCTGGAGGATGTATATAAATATATGGGTAATACTATTGGTCGTACGGCAAGATCTCCCTCGAGCCTTGGGCCTTACGATAGTTGTCCCTTACTACCGCAGCAAAGCATCAACACCACTGCCTCTCGGCATAAAGTACTGTTGTGAAGCCGTTCTATATGGTATTCATACTTCTACAAAGAAATTAACTGTTGATGATACTGTAGGTCGTACGGCAAGATCTCCCTCGATCCTGGGCCCTAAAATAGTGTCCCATACTGCCGCAGCAAAGTATCAACACTGCTGCCTCCCGGCATGCAGTGAAACCGGTCAGCTGTCCAGTACAGCAATCAGGTTTTTATTCGAGTGAAAGCACCGCATGAAAGCTACGTTGAAACTGAGAACTGTACAACGACTCATATGTTCACAACATAGCTGGTGTTGTGGTCTTCTCGTACCCGGTACATAGGCATTTCACCTGTTCTACCCGTTACGGTATTCTCGTACCCGGTACGTTGGCAATTAACTTGCTTTACCCGGTATTCACCGGTACGCTGGCATTTCCCTTGCTTTCTTTCTTCACTCTTTGCAATGAGTAAAGAGAGGACGGACACTGGGTTGGACTGATGTAAATATAGAACGGTATGGCACACACATAAGGGAAGTACGTACCCCTGCGACTCATATGCGTGGGGTCTCCATACATTCTACATCCAGTAGTCTTACAAAAAGATTTTTACATCCGTACGATCGCACATTACTCATGTTGACTGCAAAATATGATGTCTTCATTCATATTCTATAATATACAGCAGTATCTTCAGCATACCGAGCGGTATCACACAGCCTCAGTTTACTCTTGGCAGATACCTGTGATGCGGAGCCCGCTCTAGGGTAGTGGTAAGGGTAGTGGCAAGGGACGCAGGTTGTTGTGGCAGCTGGAAAGCAGTGCTTCGCTTCTTCTGATTAGATCTTCTTATTGATGGTGAGAGCTGAGGAGGTGCTCTGGAAGAGAAGTGAGAGGTAGGGGGGCGGGACTCGACGCCCAGATATACTCGTCCCACCCCACGCCACAAACTCTCCTAAATTCCTCTTATCTGATGTACTCCAACAGAACTTTCCTAATGGCTACCGATCGTTCTTCTGCTAATATAAGAACTTCTCACTTCGTAGTCCTATCTGCATCACGGAACATTCCTAAAATAACGATACTCTCGACTAACGGAATATCCGCCGGGTTAATCCATTCTTTGGATTATTCTCGTATTCGTGGAACTACAAGACTGCAACGTATTATCTATATCTATAGCCCATGAATACTCTACTCATATCACATTAGCCCACCCTGAATAGTCGTACATGCAGACCACAAGATGGTCGGAGGGTGATGACAAAGTTCATCCCGAACGGCCAGAAAAAGGTGGTCGAAGATGCGGCTATTCGAAACAAAAGAAATGAGGCTATAGATCCCCCCACACCTCGTAATAAAACCCAAACACTACGAAGAGGGGGTGTTCGCTGCGAATAACCACGGAAAGGGAGACAAAAGAGAGAGAGAGACACAGAACTCATAGCAGAGGCGAAAGGAAAAATTACCCAAAATGAAAACAAAGAAAGACGAACGCCAAATGAGGCAGAAACCGAAGCGAAGGCCCAAGAAGAAAACGAAGACCCAAATGAAGGCAAAAGAAGGACGTACAAGCGTTTCACTGGAGCCATTGTCTGGGGCCCAAGGAAGTACGAAAGGGTTGTTCGCTGAACCGGGTTGGCGAACGAGGAAACTCTAAAAAGAAGACAGCGATCACAATTCAAAAACATATATATATATATATATATATATCCGCTAGGCCCCATGCCTTGTCTTGTGGCGAAGGTCCTAACATGGTAGTCATCATGCGAGACAGAAGGGACACAGCTAGAGTGCTATGAGGGCTGCGTGTACTAGGGACTACTGAAACCGAGAGACGCAACAAACAACGCGGCGTCTCGGAGATCTGTCCGTGGTGTGAACAAAACCAGCAAACGTAGCAAGGTAGCCAACTCAACAAAAACAAACTCAAAGACGGTGGCGGCAAGAAAATCGCAAGAAAATCCGCAAGAAAATCGGCCTAATGCGTGCAGTTCGAAGTTGTAGATAGCGCGGGGCCCAAAAACTAACGTGTGCAACTCGGTCAACCGGGGCGACGTCAAACGTGGTGTCGTTCGTCAGAGGACAGAGGGGTGTGCGGAATACCGGACAAGAAAGAAAGAAGAAGAAAAGGGAAAGAGAAAACGAAATACCATCGGGACCAGAAAACAGACAAAAAGCTGGACACAGGTCAGGAGAAATCGATCATGTCCGAACCGCTTATGGATGGCCGATAACTCAGCGGCCTTCCGGGGCGGCAATGCTATCGGGACCCTACTTGTCAAACATGGAAGAAACACGGGTGAGCTGGAAGCTCGATATAGTCTTAGCTCGAGGACCGTCTGAAACACGGGTCGGCGGAAGTCGACTAAGGTCAGAGTACAGCTCAGGCTACAACACGATTTTACCTCGGCGTGATATCGCCGATAATTGGCTGTAGGCTAGTGGAGTACAAACACAAATGCAAATGAAGGTATCGCTACGAGTCAGTGGCCTGAACGTAAGGAGGTTACACGGACCCGTAGACGATAAGAAGAAAAACAAACGGGGGGGGGGGGTGGGGGGGGACGATGATACTCCCAAAACACACCCAAAAAAAAGAAACATACACCGCCCCGGATCGGTAGCCAACACGGGGTCGGTCAAGCCATACCGGTGGCGGTAGATGGAAACAAACACTCCCAAGAAGATGACTGCTGATGACTATTGAAGACTAACCCTGAAGAACTACTCTTAAGATATTGTAGACTAACCAGAACCAAATACCCAGAACTACCGAGATACTAAACTAAGGCTAACCAGGGGGGGGAGTGGAAACGGTGGGGGTTCCGCGGGACACATCAGAGTTCCGCAGCACCCCACGTGCTAGGCTCCCATTCCCATGGCGTTGAAGACACCACGATCCGTATACGGCGTTCCGTGCTGTAGTGTAGCGGGCGGGTTGGAGGTCGATCTTGATCGGGCCGGGGTCGTCCAGGAACCGGACGATGTAGGAGCTTCCCGGTGAAGACTCCGGCGGAGTTCCCGAAGAGGCGTCAGGGGGTGAGCTGTGGGCGACCTTGCCCAGCCACCAAAGGCCGTCGCGCGCCTTGTACCATATGTGTGCTCCGGAGGGTAGGATGGTGGTGCTGAAGTTGTGGAGCCAAAGGCTGCGGGGAGAGACCAAGGCGTAGCCTGGGGCGAGGAAGATTTGTCCTTGAGATCGGGCCAGTTCGCGGTGAGCGGCGCCGATGCGCATCTGGCGGTAGAGGCGGTTCGTCTGGCGGTGCTGGGTTGGTGATCGTGACCAGTAAAGTAGGATGTGGCGCCGGAAGTGTTGAAGGTCCAGCTCGCGTTCCCAAGAGGGGCTGAGAAGTCCAGTCCAGTGAGTCTCGTACAGAACGGCGATGACCCCGCCGCGGCCGCGTACGAGTTGATGGCCGGTGATCTGCTCGACCTCGAGGCGTTCCGGTGGAGGAGTGACGTCGTCGACGGTGACGTGGTAAGGGGGGGACTTGGCGGCAGAAGCTGTGAGCGCGTATGTAGTAAGGTCCGCGGGCAGATGCTTGGGGATGTCGCTGGTGTCGTCGGGGTTCCGGCAAGGTTTGCATCGTTGGACGGAGACGCGTGGCTTGGAGTCCCGTCCCGGAAGGCCCGATGGAAGGTCGAGGAAAAGTAGCTTGTCGTGAAGGGGGCGATTGTCGGGGGTGTTTGAGGCGGTCGTCGGCCCTACGGCAAGGACCTTGAAGGGGCCATTCCAGTTCAGGGAAAGCTTCGCCTTGAGGACGGTTGCGTCGGTGCCCTTTTTGACGCCTTGGCGGATGGTTGAGGCGGAGTTGTAGACCCAAACCCAGCCGCGCCGCCTGCGGTGAAGGGGGGGGATGCTAGGAGGGCGGCCATGATGGGCGCATTTCGGCGCTGAAGACGCGAGACGGTGAGTCGGTGTAGTTCGCGGACGAGGGAATAGGCGCGTCGTTGTCGGTCGGTGGCGAGGTTGATGTAAACCAGGTGATCGCGGTCCAGGCTTTGGTGACCGCCGATATTGTCGGGTTCGAAGACCGAGAGCGGGAGGCGAGGAAGGCGGCCCATGTGGATTTCGTTAGGTGCAAGCCCTGTGGCGGCGTTCACGGAATTGTTGTAGGCCGACGACACGTGTGGGAGCAGCACGTCCCAGTCGGTCTGCTGTTCGTTGCCAACCATAGAGAGCATTTGGGCCAGTACGTGGTTGACGCGCTCGACGCCGCCGTTGGTGCAGGGGTGGTAGGAGCTGGTGTTGACCTTGTGGATGCCAAGGCGTTCGTAGACGATGTTCGCAAGCTTGGAGGTGAAGTATAGTCCGTTGTCGGAGAGAAGTGTAACCGGGCACCCCCAGAGAGGGATGTACTCGTTCAGGAAGATGTCGGCAGTGCCGGCGGCCGTGAACTGCGCCGCTGAAACGGCATACATATCGGCGCGGCGGCTGAAGCGGTCTGTGAAGAGGAGGATGTGGACGTTCCCGCGCGGCGTGAGCGGCAGGGGCCCAAAGTAGTCGACGCTGACGGTGATGCCAGGCCCGTTGGGCAAAGGAAGAGAAAGGATGGGCCAACGAATGGTGTGCCGGGAGGTCTTCCGCGCCTGGCATTGAAGGCAACGGCGGATCCACCAGCGGACGGAAGCGTCCATGCCAATCCACCAAGAAAGAAACGTGCCAACATGCGGACCGTTCGGGTGACTCCCAGGTGTAGAGAGGTGGTGGCGTGGCATGTGTTCAGCACCCAAGGGCGCATTAACATTGGCACGTAGACGCGTGGGGTAGAGGGGGCGGGTGGTGGTAGGCTGTTCCCGGATGAGGTGGTGGGTGGTCGTTGGACCAGGAGGGCGGTTTCGTCGTCGGTACGGTGTAGCTTGCTTTTGGAGGCAAGAGTGAGGACGTCCGGAAGTTGTGGGCGCCGGGCCGGGGGGATGAAGTCCAGGAGGTCGTGCGGCGTGGGGCTGGGGGAGTCCAACGACAGGAAGCGGATGGTGGCGCAGCACAGGGGCTCCGCGCGTTGTTCTCGCGCCCAGTCTTTGTAGGTGTAGTGCTCGACGCAGGCGAGGAGGTAGGGGTCATCATCGGGTTCGACGACGGGCTCCGGAAGGGGCACTGACGGTGGTGTTTGTGTCGGCGGCGAGGGCGTTGTTAAAGGGGTCGGTCTTTGCGTGGTGGGCGCCGATGGCTTGGGTGGCGGTCGGCGTCCAAACCGGTAGTCGGCTGTGGGCCGAGGGGTTCCCGCGGCAGCGGCGACGCGATGGCGGGTCCGAGAAGATATCAGACCTGAAAGGGCTGGTGTCGTGGCGCCAATGGTGGGGGCGGCGGAGAGACGACGGACGGCATGGAAGCCGAGCCTGGAGGAGCTCCGGTGTTCACGGCGGCATTCTCGGTGCCGGCAAGCTGTCCGGTGGTGGAGTCGCTGGTCGCAATAGGCCCGATGAAGGTGTGGGTTGCGGGGGAAAGGGTGGGGTGCTCCATACGTGGTCCGAGTAGGCGAAAATCGCGGAAGTCGTCGTCAGTGAAGGGGAGCGGCTGGACGGTCGGGATGGGTCTGGAAGGGGGGGACACGAGCCCACCCAAGCCGATACCCGGGGTGGAAGGGTCGTTAGGCGCGAAGCCGCAGGGGCGGATGAGGTAGATGCCGACGGTGTCGGGGCCAGTGAGGCGGTTGCGTCCGGTGCGGTCGGCGTCGGTGGCTGGTTGGGGAAGCCGGGAGAGGAAGTCGGCGTTGCCGTTGGTCGTGCCCTTCCGGTATTCCAACGTGTAGGTGTATGCTGAAAGGAACTCGAGCCATCGCCGGACACGAGCGTTATGTTCTCCGACCTTGGCGATGTTCTCGAGCGCCTTGTGGTCCGAGTAGATCTGGAAGCGGGTGGACCATAAGTGTCCGCGGAGGCGTTTGATCGCCCACACGATGCTCCCGGCCTCGAGGTCGAGGGGTGTCCATGAACGTTCGGAGTCCAGGGTGGCACGGCTGATGAAGAGGATGGGGCGGACTGAGCCGTCGGCTTGCTCTTGCTCAAGGGTCGCTCCGAAGCCGTCGATGCTAGCGTCGCAGTAGAGGCGGAAGGGGCGGGAGTTGTCGGCGACGGCGTCCCAGTCGGGGTAGACGAGGATAGGCGGTTCGGCAAGTTCTTGGAGAATGGCGCGTACGGTGGTTTCCATGGAGGGGGTGAAGTCGAACGTCGCGCCTTGCTTGAGTAGAGCGTTGATGGGGCGCAGACGTCGAGAAAGGTTTGGCAGGAACTTGCCGTAGTAGTTGATGCCTCCAAGGAGTGAGCGCACTTGCTTCTTGTCGGTCGGCATGGGCATTCTGGTGAGGGCGGCGACCTTGTCGGAATTTGGGCTGTAGCCGCCAGCGGAAATGGTGTGTCCCAGGAAATCGGCGGTGGTGGCGCCAATTTTGGCCTTGGCGGGGGAGAGTTTGAGGTGGTGCTTCCGGAGGCGTGCGAAGAGGGTTCTCATGTTGGCGACGTGGTCGGTGGGGTCGGGGTCGAAGACGATGATGTCGTCGAGGTACGCGGCGACGCGTTCCAGGCCCTTGATGACCTCGTTGATGACCTTCACGAACCAGCCCGGGGAGGCGCTGCTTCCTTGCGGCATAACAAGCCATTCGAACAGCCGGTTGGAAGTGCAAAACGCCGTCAAAGGGATGGTGTCCTCGTCGATGGTGATTTGGTGGAACGAGGAGACCAGGTCGAAGAGAGAAAAGATGCGACCTTTGCCCAAGGAGTCGAGGACTTCGTCGACGCGGGGGATGGGGAGTTGCCCGAGGGAGCTGATGGAGTTGAGCTTCTTGTAGTTGATCGTAATCCGGACACCTCCATCCTTTTTGGGGATGGTCACCATAGGGCTTGAGTATGGCGACGTAGAATGTTGGATCAGGCCGGCGGCCAGGTACTGGTCTAGTACCGCGTCTGCCTTCTTTGCGAGGATGGGGTTGATCCTGTAGGGGCGGGAAGTGACCGGTGCGCTGCCCGGGGGTACGGTGATCTTGAACGGCATCAGCGAGCACGAGCCGAAGTCGGTTTTTGAGGTGGAGAAAACGTCCTGGAACTCGCAGAGGACGTCTCCCAGGTTGGTGATCACCGACGGGGTCCATCCAGAACCGTGCAGGTCGAAGTTGACGTCGCGTAGGTGTAACGGCAGACGTTCCGAGAGGTCGAGGAAGCTGTCCCGTTGGTCGGTGTTGAGGCGTGCAAGGAGTTGTGGGCACGGGGCTTTTGGTGCGGTAGGAGGGTCATCTGTCGATGGGCTCTGGTCGGCCACGGGAATGTTGTCGTGGAGGGCATGTACATCCGGAATTTGAGGGGGGTGGGGAGGGGCCAAGGAAGGGTGTCCAAGGGTGGAAAGTGGTACCTGTACCAGTGGGGAGTAGGAGGTTCCGAGGAGGTCGCCCGGCTCGAGATCGGTAGATCCAGATAGGGGGACCGTTTGGCATCCATCGGAGACGAAAATGGCCGTGTCGGAGAGTGGGTTCTCGCGGGGGAGCATGTTCACCATGTAGTTCCCGGTAAATGCTGGAGCGCCTGACTGGCGCGCCAGGTTGACCTTAACGAGCTTGGGGGTGGAGGAAAGCGATATAGCTTTGTTGCCGGCGAATCGGAGGTGGTAGACGTCGTCAGAGGAACGGTCGTCGGGAATGAATGCTGAGGCTCCGTTGGGGTCATGGTGGTTCAAGGAGAGCTCACCGCGGGTTCGCCGGGGAGGTTGGTGGGGGGGGGTGGGCTGTTGCTGGAGCGTGGTATACGAGCGTTGCTCGAAGCGCATCCAGCTGTCTCGTCCCAGAAGGATGGGGTTCTGCATGGTTCCTGCAGGAACTACGCAGGCCCATACTGCCAGGGCAGCAGTGGGGGACTGGAGGCGCATAAACTGGATGCTTAAGCGGATGGAGACGGAGGTGGAGAGGGGGGGGGCTGAAGTGCCGAAACCTCCCCATGAACGGGGGGAACTGTGCCGTTCGCACGCATCGGTGGCTGCCTGGGAAGCCTTCAGTTGTTCCACCGCGGTTGCGGTGATAAACGACTGGGGCGAGCCGGTATCGAGCAGTGCCACGAGTTCGCGGCGCGTAGTGGCGGTGGGGCCGCTGTGCACGAGTACTTTCGTCGTGAACGACGCGTCGTCGACGGTAATGATGCCGCTTGTAAGGCATGGTCCGTGTTCCGGTATCGGCGGGCGGCGGGTAGGGAGGTAGCTGTGAGTGGCGGTGTTGATGGTGGACACTTGGGCAAAGTGGCTGCTGGGGTAGGCGTCGGGGGTAGACGGCGGTAGGAGTGGCCCAAGTGGGGAGGTAGGCGGTTGCCATGGAGGGGTCGGGCTTGTTTCGTGGATGCCGTCGGCTGTGGGGGAAACCCGGGTGGAGTCAGTGGGGGCGGGTGTTGGCTCCGGGTCGTGAAGATGGGGAGGAAATGGAGGCTGGGCGGAGCGATTGGCGCCGAGGTTTGCTCGAACGTCCATCAGTATCCTGCCCAGCAGATTCCGACCACGCCAACGCGTCGGGTCACAGGCGTCCGGATGGTCGGCCTTGAAGCCTATGCCCCAGATGAGGTCGTGTGGGCTGGCCTCGGCGATGTGCTTGTCGCCGGTTGCTATTAGCTCCTCCCGTAGCTCCGGGTGTTGGCGGAACTTGGAAAAGTTAATGTAGAGGGCGATGGTGTAGCGGTGTCGCTCCCAGACCATTTCGTCGAAGTCGGAAACGGTTCGCCCAAGTGCTTTTTGGCGGGCTGGGTCGCGGGTCGCTTTGATGCGGCGCTCAGTTGTGATGTCCTCGAAGAGCGCGGCCTTCTGCGCCATCATCATCTGCTCAGCGCAGTTGTATGTGACGCCATCGTGTTCGATGTCGCACAGGTACCACTGCGAAAAGGCCGAAGAGGAGTCCCAGAAGAAGTGGAAAGATGAGGCGGGCCTCGGCGGTGACGTGTGCAGTTGATGGCGTCTTTTGTGTGGGGGGGTGGGGGGCGACGATAATCTTTCCTATCGCCGCCTGGCGTCGACGGAGGTAGAGTCAGCAACGATCGAGCGGTGCTGGCCGGAACCCTCGTGTTCGCGGGGGAATTGCTCGGCAAAGCCGAGGTACCGGGGCGGTCCTCGCCGGGGCTTATAAGCCGGGCGGGACGACCCTCAAGCGCCCTATCGTCCAACTTTTGGAGAACAGGGGCATACTCGCTAGGGGGATGCCACACCTGGGGTCCGTGTCCACGCTTTGCGCGAAGCAGGCGAGGAGGACGGGTCAGGGGGCTCAGGGCAGACCCTGGTCGACGTTGGTCGCGAGTCTTCCGTATTCAAAACGGGACTGTCCCTCGAGCTCAGGGACAGCGGTGGTGTCAACACCGTGGCAGCTGGAAGAAGCCCGTCGTTCGCGGGTTCAACGCTGTCACAAGAAATACGCGCATGCTGGAACATGCGTGTATGGAGCGGCCTTGATGAGGCAGGCTCAGGGGGCGGTGGCCCGGTAGACGAAACAGTCGTTTCGTGTGAACCGGAACCGCTGGTAGCCGTAATCGTCGAGACGTTTCCCAGGGTAGCAATGTCTGGGGTCTCGACAATAGTCGGCAAGCAGCGTTGCTCACCGCCAGAAGACGTCGAGTGGAGCATCCCGGTGGGGCTCGGCGTCTTGGCCTCCTCCCGCCCACACCTCAAGGCAATCACTTGGGCAAGATGATCAGTGCTTGAACAAGTGGCTGTGAAATGGGCTGGGGTAGGGGGGGGGCATTGGAGGGCAGGGGTCGGGGAGGCGTGATGCACGTGATTTACTCGTGCGTCCTGGGAGCCTCGGGTGCTCGCAGTAGATGCTGTTGGTGGAGATGCGGCAGTTGCTCCACCATCGGCTTGTCAGTTGGTGCGGAAGGTTCCCGGCTGCCGTTGGTTCGGGTGGGTACCCGAGTTGGTGCTGCCCCTCCGCATGTTCGCGGGGGCGGCAGGTGCGGAAGTATTGGTCGGAGGGGTATGCACAGTCAACGCGGAAGACGAGGGGGCAGGCTCGATGCGTTGTTGTTGGAACTGGTGCCCTGGCGACTGTCGGTTGCCGTTGTCGTATGACCGGCCGTTGTTGTGGCGCCAGTTGTCGGAGCGTCCGTTGTTGCCGCGGTAGTTGCGGGAGTGGTTCTGGTTGGAGCGGTTACTGTTGTAGTTTCCGCTGCGGTTGTTGTTATTGTTGCCTCGACGGTTGTTGTCGTAGCGGTTGGAGTTTCGCTCCAGGTTGCGCTCGTATTGTCCACGGCGGTACGAGAGCATCCTTCGTTGCCATTGGCGGTAAGCGTGTCCACCATCGTTCAACTGTCCGAGTGCCGGGTTCAGGATGCCGGACGTGTTGAGGAAGCCCTCGGGGCAGGTTTTCATACTGTGGTCCGTACCATTGCAGTTGAGGCAATGTCCACCGTGAGCGCGTAGGGCTTGGGCACGGGCCGAGCTCGTCAGGAGCGGTGTCAGGAGCGGTGGGGTCTGAGGGTCGAATGTGGTCGTGACCATGTATACCTCCTCGTAGTGTCGCAGCGGCCAGTCCGCCTCGTCCTCGCAGAACGGGTCGCGCCCCTGTTCGGCCACGTTCATGACGAACGGGTTGGAGGAAGACCCCCTTGTGTTGGTACCTGGGCCACGCGGAGTTTGCTGCCGCGCTGGGGTCGGTGGAGAGGAGGAGTACGTGACGAATCCGCCGGAGGAAGTCGCGTGGAAGCGGTGCCCGTTGATTGCCGGCGTCTTGTTGGTCGCCAGCACTTCGAAAGCTGCCCACATGTCGGCAACCGAGGAGAAGGGCTGCGGGGTGGTCATGAGGCGCCCCGGATAAAGCGTGGGCATGAGGGACGGGTATTGGCTGCCCGTAGTGCCGCGTACAATCTCGATGACCATGGCATCGCTCGGCTTGAAGACCCGTTCCGTGCCTTGTGCGATGGACACACGTTCTTTGAAGGCACGGACGAAGGTCGCGAAGTCCGTCAGATTTGGGACGCCGAAGGTGTGGAGCTGCTCGAAGGCGCGGCCCTGGTCGCCGTCGTCGAAGTGGTTCGTGAGTAGACGTAGGAGCTTCTTGAATGCCGACGGTCCGGTGTTGTCGACGGTGAGCTCCTGGCGCACCTGGACGAAGAAATCGTCGATGAGGCGAGGCAGTGGCGATGTCATGACCTGGGGGGACGAGAGCGCCTTGCGGAAACACCTTTGAAGTGGAGCATCCCATCCCACTACCCACGGAGGTGTTTCAAACGACTGCTTCTCCGAGTCGTCGCACACTATCAGGATCTCGCCGAGGACGAGTTTCACGCTGGCGAGGAGCATGCCCAGGTAGACGGCGGGTTCCACATTGTCCGGGCATGGAAACCGCACGAGCGCAGTGAACTTGCGCATATCGACCCCGGCGTAGAGGCGCCGGACACTACGACGTTCCGCCTCCTTCATGGGCTCCGTGGTGGCTTCTGTCCTCAGGCTAAGTGCTCGTGCGGGGGGGGGCGCGCTGTCGTCGTCGTGGGAGTTGTCGAGGTGGAGTGGGGCGGTATCGCCGGCGGCGTGTCCGTCGTGGGGCGGGTGGTTGGGGGTGTCGGGAGAGTGGGTCGAGGCTCGGTTGGGTTCCACACGTAGCCGCGGCCGGCGTTGGAGTGGAAATACCGTAGCTCGAGTAAAAGGGTGTGGGCGGCCCCGATGAACTCGGACGAGGCACCCTCGGTGGCGGCGCGGGCCAGAACGAAGGTGATCGACGGGTCGCAGTCGGGTGTGAACAGGCGCCAGACGCGATGTGCCGCTATCGAGACATCCGAGGCTATCGGGTCGCGTGTACTCTGCATCCAGCGGAGCTTGGCGTCCAGGAAAACCCAGTCATTGGACTCGAAACCGAACGTCTGCGGTTGCCTGTGCCCAGTGGGCATGGGGGCTGGCGAGGGTTGGGTCGGAAATGGTGCCTGGGACATTGTGGTCCCAGTTTGGTTTTGGGGAGGCTGGTGGGTGGTGGTCCTAGACATCGCGGCGGACGTAAAGGGTGGGTCCGGGTGCGGAGCGAGCGGCTGCGATTGCGTTGTGGTGGTCGCGGTCACAGCTGTAGTCTCGTAGGTGGGGTCGAAAGGGTTCGAAGAGGGAGTGGGGGATGGCGGTAGCACGAGTAGGAGGTCAGCGCTCTCTTTCGCGAGAAGGAGGAGCTGCTCGTGGTGGGCTTTGAGGGCCGCACGGCGCTCACGGAGGGCCGTGGGATCGCCTTGGTAACGCCCCGGATGGAGAGCAAGGGTGGAGGCTTCCTGTGCGGAGACCTCCGGTTTTATGGTAGGCACGGCACTGGTCGTACCTGCTCCCAGTGGAGAGGATCCCGGTGTGGTGGGGTGTAGCGTGAGGTCGCTCAGAATGGTTTCGAAGCCGGGGGTGTTGTCGTCCGTAGCGCGAGAGGCCCTTGCGGCATACCTCGCCTCGCGGGGGTTGGTGGCGTCGGGGGAGTGGGCGCCGGGCATGTTGGTGGAGGAAGCTTTCTCGGCCATGTTTAGGCGGGTGGAACGCTTGTATTGGGGCGGGAAGAGGTTTGGTGGAGGATGGAGAGGGCGGGTGGGTCCAGGCTTGGATCAGGGTAGGCGGCTACAATACCAACAACGATCTAGGGGAGAGAAAGGAGCGCCGGTAAGGACGTACAGTAAGGACGTACGATAGGGGGTGGGGAAAAAAAGGGGGGGTGTGCCACGATTTTAGTGCCCGTCGGAGGATATTTTTATAGTTGAGGGCATCTAACTAGCGCCAGGCGCCTCGCGTTTGATTGACGGTAGTCGCGCCGGGGTCACTCAAGTGATATCAGTTGAACAGAATTGAACATAACTCCGTCTGAAATGCCCAATGTTCGTAATGATAACAGGGCGTGACGCTTACTGAGCGTGGGCAGTGCAAGACCTTTCGTTGGGATACAAATAAGAGTACCCGTAAAGAAAATGTGAAGGTCGAGTCGGGGCAAAAAAAAAAAAAAAAAATGCAGCATGCCGGCACTATTTAGTAGCTGCACAGAATATCGGGCGATTCCCTAAACGGTGGGCAGCTTGTCGTTCCGTGGCAAAACAGACAGCAACCGGTGCATTTCGGGGCGTCGCGAGGTCCGACACGATGTGAGATACGTAGGGTATCGTAGAGGTAACACAAGTGGAAAACAAAAAATAAATAAATAGACCCCGGTACGTAAAAATGTGGAAAAGGGTATCATTCGGCTCCTGTGGGGAGGTCCAATACTCTAATCCGCCGCGAAAAATTGTATATTATTTTGTTTAATTTGGCCAGCATTTAGTTCATCTCTTTGGAACTGATCACTGCCCGGGCCACAGTTATTATGTTCCATATATGAGCAGCAGGCAGCTGCTGGTTTTGTGAGAAGCTGGACAAACAAGGGATAACCAGATGATATGTTACTCGTTTGTGTAACCTTTGTAGTGTTACAGTTCTAGGCAGCCTGTACCCTGCATATTTGTAAAAGCGGGTGGGGATGGGATGCGCTGGAAAATAACACTTGTAACAAACTTGAACAGTGTCTACCCTGCTTTGGCTTAAAAGTCGGGAAAAAAAAACAAAAAATAAAAAACAAAAGTCGAAAGCGAAACGGGAAAGGGAGGGAAAACAAACACGACCAAACAAAATATTCGGACCAGATCAGGTATCGTACATTATGTTAATGTAGTACAGCTGGGGGGGGGGGTAGACGTAAACAGCAGTAGTCAGACAAGGTTGGGCGCCATAAAGCCTCGTTGTATCGTTAACGCTGAAGATCGTGCACGTAGGCAGCTTATACCTTATTTCTGGTGTAAAACTGAGAAATTTAGGCATACACAGGCAGCCGTGGGCCGAGGTTCAGCAACATAAAGCCGTCTTATTATGTCGTCAACGCTGGAAAACGTGCACGTAAAGAGCAGCAGCAAAATATATATATATATATATATAACAAAAAAAATGAAAATAATGACCGTTGTTTGTATCCTATAGGCTGTGGGGGTGTGGGGCAAAAAAGGTAGCAGAAATCTGGTCAATTTCGGCAACATGCGCCCTGTTTATATAGTAAAGGCTCCGCAGGAGGTGCATCATGCCGCTTGTTCTGTACCTCGTAGGATAGAAGCAGCGTAACGATGGGCCAATCTGAAGAGGGGTGCAGATGTGTACGCTGGTCCCAAACGAGCTACGTATAACCACGTGAGATTCGCCTACAGATATATCCCTAAAGAGCCACGTGCAACCATATAAGATTCGTCTGCGAGTATATGCGTTCCTATACGATGGATGTGCGACTCCATCACATCGAGACGGGGGGACCGACCCAATTGTGTATCGTTTGGCTACCTAAATATATGACAGAGAACGAGGGGGGGGGGGTTCACGGGAAATTTTGGTACTATATTCGTAATAGCAGTACTACGTACCATCGTACCACTATTCACTATTTGTACCTCGCTCGTATACCAGTCTCTGCAGGCCAGTATGTGGTTTGAAATCCAGTAACAAACGGGCATGAAAAAAAAAAACGGCATGAAAAAAAAATAATAAAACAATATATATGGCTCTTCTCGCTATCAGGGGGTCGCAAGTAAGGTCAGTCAATACGTATACCATTGCTCGTATCAGGAAAAAAAAAATAAAAATAATAATAATAATGGCCTCTCAAGAACTCGCGGGCGAATATTCCATGGGATGGATACAAGCGGATACAATTCGCAATGATGGTCGAGCCGTTTGTACGCTGCTCACAGATGCGTATACTAACGATGGCGTAGTAAGTCACACCACCGGCATACATATCACGTATCAAAGAAAAAGGTGTCGGTACTGCTGCGCGTTTGTCCTATCAGTACGATAGCAGCTTCTTTGTAGTTGTGGTAAGGGTCAAATCCCATACAACACGAGTATAAACCGGAAGATGCGGACAAAATGTCTGCGGGCAAGAATGTGCCAGTAGTTCCACCTACAGTAGTACTTACTACGTGCATTCCCTGTGAAAGGGCGGGCATATCGAGGCGGAGGGGTACAAAGGAAAACGCTGCTTGGTTTGTGCGATGAGCACGAGGTCATTTGGGGGGTCTCCAGGTGCATTCAACCACGTGGAATCACGTATCGTGGAGGTCATCGACCTCGTCATTCCACGGCGGAGACGGGGTATAGGGAGCGGAAAAACAAACCTCGATCATCATACTGCTATTAGCACCAGTACTTATATATCAAGTACTTACTAAGAAAGACAACAACAGAGCTTGTTGTACGTACGTACTTGCACGTGCGATTTGACGGTGCCTACTAGGAGGGGAGAAGCGTCAACTCACCTATACTGGGAGGGGAGAAGCGCCTACTTATGCCACTAGGCAGCTTGTCACGCTCTACACTATAAACGCACTCAGTAACGCAGGTTCGTAAAATAAAAAGAAGAAAAAACGAAAGAAAAGAGAGAGCAAGAAGAACGAAAGAGACGAGAAACAGGGAACATAAACAAAAAGAAATAAATAAAAAGTTGACTTCAAAACCAGATGCCTCCCGGATAGGGATGGCTCACATGATCGTGAGAAGATCTAGAAGAAGCGCTGCAGTCCCAAGCTTGGCCAGAACATTCGTTGAATGCGACGACGTCAGATGTGATGCGGAGCCCGCTCTAGGGTAGTGGTAAGGGTAGTGGCAAGGGACGCAGGTTGTTCTGGCAGCTGGAAAGCAGTGCTTCGCTTCTTCTGATTAGATCTTCTTATTGATGGTGAGAGCTGAGGAGGTGCTCTGGAAGAGAAGTGAGAGGTAGGGGGGCGGGACTCGACGCCCAGATATACTCGTCCCACCCCACGCCACAAACTCTCCTAAATTCCTCTTATCTGATGTACTCCAACAGAACTTTCCTAATGGCTACCGATCGTTCTTCTGCTAATATAAGAACTTCTCACTTCGTAGTCCTATCTGCATCACGGAACATTCCTAAAATAACGATACTCTCGACTAACGGAATATCCGCCGGGTTAATCCATTCTTTGGATTATTCTCGTATTCGTGGAACTACAAGACTGCAACGTATTATCTATATCTATAGCCCATGAATACTCTACTCATATCACATACCCCGTATAATTCTGTCCACTACGGCGAGGAAGTGAGCAATGAGATAACTACTGCTGTGCATGAGCTTCGTACGATACTATTAATATTGTACTTCTCCGTCCATGGCCAAAGATTTGATTGGAGCATTATTATCTGCTGTAGATTACGTAAATAATGTGTGCACAGAAACACAAAGATTATACCTGGTATTTATTAGGGTTCGACCTTCCATATACTTATACCCGATCTGGGTCGTGGACTGAAAGAGTTTCGTTGGTTTTGATATGGTTGGCCTATTCCTTTCATCTAAAGGCCCGCGTGGTCTAGTGTATCGCTTCTGTTTTTAGCGTTGAACCATGGAGCTCGAATCTCAAGATGGATGAGGCGGGGATTTACGTAATATATACAATAAAAAGGTGTGGAATCAACTGCTGAGATTGCCTAACGAGTGTAGGCCCAACGAAGAACTGTCTGTAAGTATTTCCGCAACAAAAACCCAAGGCACAGACCACATCGGGGAGGGGAATAAAGAGCTTGCGGTGTGACACCGGATGTCTACACGTAGGAGGCATAGAGATAAAAGGGCGAAGATAACAAATGGGATGGAAATCAATGATATATCTGTATCGTACATACATATCTACGTACGAAAAAAATATAAGGTACATGGTGTGAAAAATCAGCAAACGAGTACGAAGAAACACTGCATGGTCGGTGGGCGTAGAGGGGTTTCAAGATCGGTTTGGTTTGAAGAATACATTGCCACTACTTACCGGTTGTTAGGTCCAGACCTTGCGTAAGTATCATCTGAAGATTGGGTTGTCGGAGAACGAATCTGGCCGGCAGGTAAACGCTGTAACTCCAGGAGTGTGGGGTGGTCAAATACATACTATTGTAGTACGCATTTTGTGTGATGTTCTCACACAATAACATCAAACTCCTGAAATCCCACTCCTGGTCACAGAACAGGCTGTAAACTAAAATACATCGCGACTGGAGCAAACAAACAAGTACGAAATAGTGCCGTACCGGTAGGTGAGAGAAACGGTATTAACGAGCTATTCGATATGGTGTATACCATCCCGTATCGATTGCAAATGAAGACACCATGAACGTGTCCATGCTATTACATGTACACCCGATTAATAGAGCTAAAAACAAAAAGGCAAAGAAATAATAGTCTGTGCATGAACCAGAGCTGAGTGTGAGCGTCGCATGTGCACCCAGCATAGAGCATTGAGCGGGCTAGAACTTTGGGAAAGAATATCAACGTTGATGTGAAAACAGGTGCTTGTTATAACGTGCCGAAACGACCCCGGATGGTTGGCTCCTATCATGAGTGCTTTGCCTGCAGGAATTGCGACTGCTCTCCCGGAACTGATACTCGTACATGCATCCTAAGCGGTGGATTCGAGATATATACACTATGCAAACCAAACTGGGCAGAGAAAATCTGGCCTTTTCCGGTAGTAAAAACCCTCCCCAGGACGCATATACTCATTCACTGCTTTACTCACTAACGCGGTGAACAGAAAGTCAACCGATTTTGACGCTGTTTTAAGTATCTGACACGGTTCCCAATGTCGACTGGGCATCTTAGCCTTTGGAGTACTGCACTGCTGTACATGTACCTAAGTTTGACCCTAATTCCAAGTGTTTCGTCCGCGCAACGGAAGGGCAGTTCTAAAAGCCACATGCCCAATGCCCAAACTAGAGGTTCCCTGAATGTCACAAACAAAACGCTAACGGTGCGGGAGTTTGCGAACGCGAGCGTGTAGGTATTGTGCGTACCACGCATCCCTGTTTTGTTTGTCCGTATCCGAGTAGCAGATGATCCGCCTGATCAGGGAGGAATGCTTGAAGAGACACTAAATTGCATGGCACCGAATGCCGAGAAACATGTTGGGATCATACTGCTGCTCTCCAGGTGACTATCTTTGATCGCCACGATGGCACAATAACAGTGACAGTCGAATAAGAGGCAATTCGACACAAGACCCCAGCTAAGAGAGTGGTATAGCTGGATACAGCCAAGCATCTATTACGACCGACCAGGCTCCTTAACCCAATATCAGGGGGATACAGACCATCAGTGTTTTGCTATACGTTTTCGTGATAATACCTAGGCTTTGGGATTGTTCACACAGATTCAGTTTATATACAGATACTCGACGTCATGCGCACAGGAGGTACATGAGAAGGCGTATACCAGGTATCATAACGTTTGGATACCCACATGTAGGAAGGAATGAGTGCATGTGCAAGTCGCCACACCACGCACAGGTACACATTTGTGAGACGCTAAACCGAGATGGAACGTGACGAGCTTTGGTATGATATGCGCAACCTAACAGGATACTATTTGTCGCTCAAAGCATAGTGGTCGAGGGTTGAAGGAACGAATCGACAGGTGTGATCGGAACGCCAGTAGGTGGTAGGCAGTTTCTGTTCTGGGGGGGTGTTTGTCTCCACCTTGCTGCAACTACTTCCACAAAAAGCGTTATACGAGGGGTACGATTTGGAAGTAGGTCTGGACGAATGCCGTTTTAAGACGTGTGATTGATTTTAGCACGAACAAGTTGCACGAGTGGACAGCGTCCATACTGCGGGGGTGGCGTAAACGTCAGTACCTTCAAACACTTCTTAACTCGGAATCAAATATTTACCTTGGCTAGCGCCAGTGAGTCGATGTGGAGTACCTTGAAACGACCTAGGTCACTCGAATAAAGGTGGCGCAAACGCCAGTAGCTTCAAACACTTACTTAACTCGGAATCAAATATTTACCTTGGCTAGTGCCAGCAAGTCGATGTTGCGTGAACGTCAGTATCGTGAAACGACCTAAGTCACTCGAATAATAATTTTGGCCCGGAGTAGAAAGAACTCATGAACTTCCTGCAGCCCGTGATGAACGTATACATAAAACGACCTCCACATTCGCAAGGAAACGTGAAGTTTTGCCACATCGATACAAACAAGTACGTGAGTATATTGGAATACTGATCGGTGAACCGTTATAACAGGTTTGACAAGTCAAGCCCGCAGATATAGAGGGGCAAGGTGGACAGCCACCGCAGCGTCTCGGTAGTGTGGCCACGTATAGCCATACGACAAAGGACTGGCAGAATTTATCTGAAGTCTCAGTTAAAGGTTAGGTGGCGGGGTAGAACGATGGTAGCTTTCAGTGGAATGCATGTCTGACCAAAAGCTTAAACGTGTAGGTTTTTGTCAAAGTGCAGACGTAGGCCTTCGAGAGGAACCTCCACCTCAGATGCAGGTGAGCCAGGAAGAAAACATGTTTTTTCGCAGATGAGTACATGCTCCGAGCGTGTTAGACAGATGTGGCGCTGGCAGTTGCAAGTGAAGACTGTACGAGGGTCAGGTCCGCCGCTCTTCTCAACACCATCCAAGGTTAGCACCGCGGGAACAAGAGGCACTGCAACATTGGGCCGACGTCTATAGACGGGGGAGGAATGCTGAAGAACATCTGGACGAAGGTCAGGACCGCCGTTCTTCTTACCACCGTCCAAGGGCAACACCGCGAAAATGAAGGGCGCTGCAACATCGAGCCGACGGCGATGGATGGAAGAGGAAAGCTGAAGAACATCTGGACGAAGGTCAGGACCGCCGCTCTTCTTACCACCGTCTGAGGGCAGCACCAAGGGAAGGAGAGGAGACTGCAACATCGAGCCGACGGCGAGGTGCGGAGGTGGAAGGCGCAGGCGCTGCAGCGGTCCATGATCGTAATACCCGCTGGGCACCGTCGCTCATATGCGCCGGTCTGGGGGGGTGTCCGAGGAGGAAAGCGCACACGCTGTCGCCGGGCTAGCACCGGGGCGCCGGCTTTGTGTCGACAATGGTTATGTGTCGGGCAGGAGGGGTGTTACAGCGGGTGGCGCCAGGGAGGGAGGTTTATAGCGCTGTGACTGTCGTGACCAGCGCTATGGGGAGGATAATACGGCGCGAGACCACTGTCCTGATCAGGGTTACGCGTCGGGTCTATTCGATAGGCAGAGGGCAAGCTTTGGTTAGCATCCTCCGGGCGGATCTTATAGGGGCAGGGAGGATCCCCGGTGTGGGAACGCCTTCGGTCTCGGGTACAGAGCCAGTAACGAGGTTCCGGGACCACCCGGTGTTTACAAAACACCACCAAGAGTGAAGAAAGAAAGTCAAAGCCAAGTGATCTGTGATACCTGTCCTATCGACCCCCAGCCCCTTGGGCCCTGCCTTGCCCGTCATGCCCGTCATCGTGTCTGTGATGCTTCGTTGAGTGTTCACGCTGACTGCTTGCATCTACTGCATTGCATCGATCCACGTTCTGCGTGACCCGATCATTACTGCTTGAAGGCACTTCCTCGAACTCCCAAACAACAGGTGAGCCGACCTCAGATATCTGACGAGCGCAGGTCCTTTTTAGGGTCTGAGAGCTGTACCCTGCTGTAACAAAAAATCTGCATCTGAAATTATTTGTCCAACAGTAGGCACTTTTTTCTCGTAGCAGCACAACTAGCTTGTACTGATGTACAACATCTACAGCAGCAGCAGTGTTTCTCCAGCAACAAAAACAGCAGCAGCAGTAGCAGTGGGACGCACGAGGCCAGGGTCAGCGTCGCTGTACGCTCGGCGGCTCGGCTTGTCAATCTAACCCTTGAACCCTTTGTACACATCTACAACAGCAGTGTTTCTCCAGCAACAAAACAGCAGCAGCAGTAGTAGCAGTAGGACACACGACGCCAGGGTCAGCGTCGCTGTACGCTCGGCGTGTCAATCTAAACCCTTGAACCCTTTGTACACGTGCTCGATTTTGTCCTGTGTTGGTTTTGAACTCGAAATTCGGCATAATAATTTCAAGACAAAAAATCTGCACTCGACATGCTCTGTCCAAGAGAGAACTTCTCGTAGCAGGTAGCAAGTGCCACCGCTACTACTGATGTACGACATCTATAGCAGAGCTTCTCCAGCAGCAAAAACAGCAGCAGCAGTAGGACACACGGGGCCAGGTCGGCGTCGCTGTACGCTCGGCTTGTGTGTGAACCCTTCGTACATGTGTTTCCTGGTCCCGAACTCATAATTTGAAGACGAAAAATCTACAATCTGACGTGTGTCCTGTCCTGCAGAGCTTCTAGCAGTGCCACCAGTACTACTACTGCTGTACAACAACTATACAGCAGATACTCTCCTGCTGCTTCTCCGTCCCCTCATCAGCAGGAGGGTGGGCCTGCAGCATGTCTCGGGGACATGGCCCGAACGCTCGTTGCTGTGGACAGGCACAGTCTGCCTACGAGTACTCACTCGTAGAGCTGGGTTTCAAACAAAAACCGCTATAATGTGCTGTTGGTTCTGTGTTTTTTCAACATGGCCCAGCACCAACATGTGCCTACACACGTTGCCACACCTAGCTCGAGCTACTGTGAACGACTTACTACCGCACCAGCACCAGGAGATCTCTTTTGTGTGTGCGCGCGCGCCCACAGAGCCCGCCGGGACTGGAATTGGTGCGGTGTGCGTCGAGGGCGGTGGTCAAACGTTGCCCAAAAAAATGTTGAATCACACACACACACATATACAGAAAAACTCAAAACGAGGCACCCTACGCGAGCCGCTATGAAGAGTATTTTTCCAAGAAAAAAAAGGCCCGCACGCTCTGCGCGCTTTGCGCGCCTCATTACTAGTAATTGGTGGTAATGAGGCGCGACCTCAGTAATACCTGCAGTAGTCATATCTGCGATGCATCATGCTGGGCGAATACGAATTATTCTGTTTTGTGCTGAACCAACACCAAGGAACATCTACTGCTTGCTGCTGTACTACCTACTACCTATACGCCGTCGTTGGTGAATCTAAAAAATATCGTAAATGTTCTTGGCCTCTTCTGCTCTTGATACATGAAAAAACACAGCAGCAGTACGCACACACCTGTTGATTCTGTTGTAACAACAGTTGATTTTGTTGTGTATATATATCTTGGTTTCCACCTCGAAATCCGGCATAATAATTTGAAGACGAAAAGTATGCACTGCTGTGACCACAGACCTTGTATTCGGATCGTATCTCTCGGGGATTGAAGAATCGGCACGGACAATGCCGACGGGTAGAAAGAACAAGAACAAACACACACCTCATAACGTTTTTCCAACAGTGTTTTCTGGTTGAAATTCAGCATAATTTGTGAAGACGAAAAATCTGCATCAATCTGAAATTTTTTGTCCAACAGAAAGAGCTTCTTTCTCGTAGCAGGTGCCACCACTACTTGCTACTTGTACTGATGTACAACATCTACAGCAGCAGCAGCAGCAGTAGCAGCAGTAGGACGCACGGAGCCAGGGTCAGCGTCGCTGTACGCTCGGCTTGTCAATCTAACCCTTGAACCCTTTGTACGCGTACTCGATTTTGTCCTGTGTTGGTTCCGAATTCGAAATTCGGCATAATTTGCAGACGAAAAATCTGCACCCGACATACTTTGTCCAGGAGAGAGAACTTTTCATAGCAGGCAGCAGGTGCCACCGCTACTCAGTTGATGTACGACATCTACAGCAGAGCTTCTCCAGCAACAAAACAGCAGCAGCAGTAGCAGTAGGACACACGACGCCAGGGTCAGCGTCGCTGCACGCTCGGCGTGTCAATCTAAACCCTTGAACCCTTTGTACACGTGCTCGATTTTGTCCTGTGTTGGTTTTGAACTCGAATTTCGGCATAATAATTTCAAGACGAAAAATCTGCACTCGACATGCTTGTCCAAGAAAGAACTTCTTGTAGCAGGTAGCAAGTGCCACCGCTACTACTGATGTACGACATCTACAGCAGAGCTTCTGCAGCAGCAAAACAACAGCAGCAGTAGGACACACGAGGCCAGGTCAGCGTCGCTGTACGCTCGGCTTGTGTGTGAACCCTTCGTACATGTGTTTCCTGGTCCCGAACTCATAATTTGAAGACGAAAAATCTACAATCTGACGTGTGTCCTGTCCTGCAGAGCTTCTAGCAGTGCCACCACTACTACTACTGCTGTACAACAACTATACAGCAGATCAAAAACTAAGTGATCAATACATTGAATAGATATTAGAGTGTCTGCGCAAAAGAAAGAATATTACGAATTTTGCTTATCTATTCCCCCGTTACCGACGACTAATCAAATATCCTAATCAAATTTGCATAAAAATGACGAAGTTACGCATTTTTGGATAGCATAAAATACTAGAGCCATATTTGTATGATATGAGATTCGACCGCTGCATTCTGTTGGCCGAAAACTCTCCGGACGCTTTGGATTGGCCAAGCTTGCCCCGAGAGTGGCCTCGGACCCTCGGACCATGTGTCTGCTACCGGCGGAGTTTTGCGAGAAGAATTGCTGCCGCTGATGCTGCATGCCTTTGCTGCCTGCTGCTGCAGCAGCAGCAGATACTATTAGGTAGGTGCTGCTGCTGCTGCTGCTGCTGCTGCTGCTGCTGTACGTCACCGACTACTGCTGCTACTACTGCATATAGTGTGCTGCTGCTGCTGCTGTTGCAAGTAAGTGCTGTTGTTGCTGGAAACACTGTGGCAATAAGCAAGCACTGCGGTGAGCAGGCGCTGCTGCAAACAAAAGCGCTGTTGCAAGCGAGCGCTGCTGCACACAAGCAAGGTCTGTTGCAAGCAAGCGCTGCTGCGAGCAAGCGCTGCTGGAAGCGAGAGAGCTGCCTCAAGCAAGCGCTGCTGCGAGCAAGCGCTGCTGGAAGCGAGAGGTCTGCCTCAGGCAAAAGCGCTGCTGCAAGAGCTGTCGCAGGCGCTGCTGGTGCTGCAAGCACGTGCACCCTTGCCGCCACGCCCCTGATCTTCGACCCCTTTTCGACCAGAGAGGACGACGAAGAAGGAGGGCGATCTTCTCGTTGTGGCGGCGTTGCTTGCACTGCGAGTGTCGAGGAGCGCAAGATAGATCGCACTTCTGCCTGTTAGTGCTTGCTGCTGCTTATCTGCTCCTGCAAAAGCAGCTGCTGCTGCTGCTGCTGCTGCTGCTGCTGCAGGTGGGTACTGCTGCTGCTTGCACGACTTCTTGTGTTCGGCTCGTTTTGTACAAAAAAAAGTGCTGCCGCTGCCGCAAGTGTTTTTTTTCAAACATAAGAATCCAATATTTAGCTGTTTTTCGTCTACGATTATGCGCATGCCGAAAGGCTTTCGATTATGATTACCTTTCCGACGGAAATCCTTGATAAACAAAAATATTATGCGCAGACACTCTAATGTGGTCGCACGATGTTCTGTAGCATATGGTTGATTTATAGGATACGTTGATCGAATAGTATGCGGATGAGCCGAATATCAGTGCGTCATATGGCACGTACGAGTACACGGTTAATTATTTATTGGGTGGGATATTCTGACGGGAGATAGTACGGAATTCCGATATTGAGATATCGTTCGAACAATATTCCTTGAGGTAGTATGAGACTGGATTGATTTCCTGGGAATACAGGATGGCTCTAGGAAGTTTCCAGTGATTGAGAAGGACTGATTGTAGAACTTTGGCAAATACGGAGGCGAATACATGATTTGGGAGAGGTAAACAAGAGTGACGCATCACAGCTCACTCTCTCTTTTGTTTCCCTCCTTCCCGACAGCAACGAGTAATAAATATTTATTAACATCTTCTACACGTCTTTGCACAACACCCGACATCATGTCGCGGCCATAGCGACGAGGCCATCCCCCGCACGAAGCGGTCCATTACGCTAGCGAAGTCGATCGATAAGATATCTTCGTGCGAGGGATAGGCAAGGATGGACCCATTAATTCTGGCGACTCTTCCCGAAGAAACGAGGAAGATGGTCGAGGACAACTTCGAACAAGCGCTCCGGCAACAGCAAGCTGCACGTGACGACAGTTCAGCGGAGGGAGAGAGGATAGACGAAGGACGAGCAACCGCCCAGGAAGGACCTGTGAGCACCGCCGCATCGTCACCCTCCCAAAAATTCACGCAGGACTACGCACGAGTACAACAGCAAGCGTGGGCGTCAGGCCCAGCCTCAGGCATGTTTCGATTTAGTACCAGAAATAGGCCCAAACCGTTTGATGGTGATTTTAAGAGTGGGGAAGCAAGACAGCAGAAGATTTTGATTTTTGAGGGACAAATGATTGCGCTGTTTGGGGAGGAGGGTTGCCTTGATTTTCGTGATTGTGTATCGATTTGAGAGTAGGAGAGAATCTGCGAAACATTGGAGATTCAGATTTATTTGGGAATACTGGAAATGAACTGAGATGAACAGACGTATACGTATACGTATACGTATAGCTTCCCTCACTGAAGTTTTTCTGTAGACGCACTGCTGTAGGACTATGACGTCTGTCTGTTTTATGGTTGACTGGTCGAGGGCTCTGGTTGAGCATCGACACGAGTACAGCAGGAAGAGGTGTATGTGATGAACCCTTGTGCCCAACTACAGCAACACGTCTGTTTGCGGCATTTCACATATTTACATCTTTGTATGCGGGTATCTCGTTTTTGAGTTGTTGGGTTGGTGTGTAGCACGACCCGCGCCACTTGTTCCGTGCTAAGGGCAAGATATTTATTTGCGGACGGAGTAATATACTATACGAGTACAGCAGCAGCAGAAGTAGTATGGTAATGTGAGCTGAGACGAAAACAGTTTCCTTGGCACTGCTGTATATGTTCATCAAGTATGTACTGCAGCATATATAGTGGTCGAGGAATACATGGGTTTGATGTGGGACCATGTATTCTCGTTGACTAGTAGCTGTTTATTTGCAGTAGCATTTGAGAACCTAACTATACCAAAGAGGAGTTTGCAAGCAGTGCATGTGCAGACCTAATCGCTCGAATGCACGTCCCATCCCTTCTGTATGCCGGGTCAATGCTGCGGAGGTGACGTTTGATTTCACCCAGGAGGAATAGCTGGATGACCCGAGCTGCGGTGACGCCATGAGACCGAACGGAGAGGCAGCCGCGGCGGAGGCAACAGCAGTAGTGTTCGGGGCATCGGGGTGATTCTTACTGAAATGTGGTTGCCTTTGAATCTGGATGAATATTTGCATTGCTTGTATTTTGGAATTGTTCTTCTGGTCGGTTTGGAGTCCGCGAGAGTTTTTGGTGTTTTCGAGTAGTCCCCACGTCAAAAAAAATTCAAGTGAAGGAATGTATGCTATCTCGCATTACCGTCGCGATCTGTGTATCTATGGCGGGAGTAGGGGACAAGGGAGACCCTTGTCCGGGGGAACGGGGTTCCTTGCGATCTCTGGCATTTATTTTCTTGGCTTAATTTTTATTTTGATGAGTAGGACTACTGCTGTGATATTTTATATTATTTGCATTAATTCCTCATGAAATAGAGGGAGATTTTTTGGATAAGGTTGAAGAGAGACTATGAAGCGCCTGGGGGCGTGTGCGGTCCATAGGAAATGTTTTCTGATTTGGAAGGTTTGGGTAGTATTTCGGAAATTGAGAGTTTGATTTTTTTTTGTGCTTTTGTTCAAAGTCAGTACTGACTGAGTGGTCTAGCAGGTAGTGCTATATAATTCCCTAGGGTGGGTCGGGAGTTGAAGTCTCGCCGAATTCGTAAGTTGATATTTTCGAGCGTGCACGCTGGAGACAATACGAATGATTATGATAGTGTGCCCGTAGACACCAGCAGCGTTTGGCGGGGGGAGGGCCCCGGAGATCACTGAACTAAGTCGACGAGATTCACAGAATATCTTTTGACCAATTCCGCGGAAAATGCCGTTTTACCTGACTGAATCCGAAAAGAATGCCGTTTTACCTGGCATTGGATTTCGAGAGTTTTATTGGTTTCTATGAGAGGGCGCGAGACTTGCTGAGTTCGACGAGAACGAAGCACCAGGGCACTGGCCTTTTCGCGAGCTGGTAGGCTCACTTATGTGGCTATCAACCCAGACTCGACCTGATATCTCTAACGCAGTAAGAGCGGTGGCTAGGTACTGCTCAGCGCCTAAGCGTGTCCACTGGAAGGCGGCACTTGGTATTTTAGGATATGTGAGACGGACGAGTTCATTAGGGATTACTTTCAGAAAGGTTCGGTAGGGGGGCTAAATCTGCAGGTTTTTGCTGACGCAGACTATGCTAGTAAAGCAGCTGACAGGAGGTCAGTTTCTGGGGGGTTAGTGATGTATGATGGTGCATGTGTGTCATGGTTTTCGAGGACTCAGAAATGCGTCACACTTTCCACAACGGAAGCAGAGTACGTGGCACTTGCAGATTTAGTAAAGGAGGTGTTATTTTTGAGGCAGGTTTGGCGCTTTATGCTACCAGAAGTGGGGATGCCATGCATACCGGTGTTCGAGGACAATGAGGGTGCAGTGCAACTTGCACAAAACCCCATTACCAACTCAACTGCAAGCACATCGACGTGCGACACCATTTTCTCAGGGAATTGGTTGGGAGGAAAGATATATCGATCATCCACGTGTCGTCACCTTTTCAGCATGCGGATTTTCTTACCAAAGCAATACCGCGTGAGTCTTTTGATTTTCACCGTACCATTGCCATGAATACATGGTGACAACCAGTGTTGTTTTTGTTCATTTTGGGGTATTGAAGTTTTTTGTTTGTTTGTTGGGGAGACACTGGTTGTGTGTTTTGGTGTGTAGTTTAAAACATGAGATTTGGGAATCTGTATTTTGGATTGTGGTCTTTTTATTTTTATGATATCATGGATCAATAGGATTACGGACTATGAAATTCGGAAATGTGTGATACTTCATATACTATGCGGTAGACTTATTCGACACTACTTTACTCAGCTGATGACCGTTTAACCGGGAAGGCCAAGTGTCGATTACTGGGACGATGTTGAAGTTAAGAGATGTTGGAACTCGGTATTCGGTACCTGGTACTTGGTTATGTTGGGGCTTGGTTTCCATATACAGTACTCGAAGCATGGTGACAGAGGTTTGGGGGGCTAATAATGGCGGTTCGATTTTATTATCTGGACTAGCATTTTTGTTTTTTTTTGGGGGAGTATTTGTATTGGATGATGAAATTTGAGATTCTCTGTTGATTTCAGCATTGATAATTGATGATCGAGGATCCGGCGTATGTTAATTGGAGGTGTAATTTTATTTGTGTTTTTGGGAGTACTCCATGACGGATTTATGCCACTGTGCGAATGTGATCAACCCTAATTCATTCAGCGATTCCCGTTTGATTATCGTGGACAAATCGGCTACTAGTTACGGCGCTGAAAGGTTACTAATTTTTTGAGTTCCAGTCAGCATGGTGAAGAAACTTGTGTTTGATTTGAAGTAGTCATGGGATTTTGATGGATGAGTATTGTTTTTTTTTTTTGAGTGATTTTAGAGGACTATATCATTGATTAGAGGCGCTGATCGACATGGTATATTATAGGAGTTCGGACATGAGATGAGTGGTTTGGGTCACCTAGTGGGATTATCATTTTGTTTTTGTTAAAAAAAATTATCCAAGTGGTTGAATATTATGATGCCACTGTTAAGGGGGGCTCATCGACAAAGTAATCAAATGGTTGAATCTTTCAATGTCCTTGGTCAGGGGGGCTCAAGGACTAAGTGATCAATACATTGAATAGATATTGTGGTCGCACGATGTTCTGTAGCATATGGTTGATTTATAGGATACGTTGATCGAATAGTATGCGGATGAGCCGAATATCAGTGCGTCATATGGCACGTACGAGTAAACGGTTAATTATTTGTTGGATGGGATATTCTGACAGGAGATAGTACGGAATTCCGATATTGAGATATCGTTCGAACAATATTCCTTGAGGTAGTATGAGACTAGACTGATTTCCTGGGAATGCAGGATGGCTCTAGGAAGTTTCCAGTGAATGAGAAGGACTGATTGTAGAACTTTGGCAAATACGGAGGCGAATACATGATTTGGGAGAGGTAAACAAGAGTGACGCATCACAGCTCACTCTCTCTTTTGTTTCCCTCCTTCCCGACAGCAACGAGTAATAAATAATTATTAACATCTTCTACGCGTCTTTGCACAACACCCGACATCATGTCGCGGCCATAGCGACGAGGCCATCCCCCGCACGAAGCGGTCTATTAGCAGATACTCTCCTGCTTCTCCGTCCCCTCATCAGCAGAAGGGTGGGTGTCTCGGGGACATGGCCCGAACGCTCGTTGCTGTGGACAGGCACAGTCTGCCTACGAGTACTCGTTGAGCTGGGTTTCAAGCAAAAACCGCTATAATGTGTTGTTGTTCGTTCTGTGTTTTTTTCAACATGGCCCAGCACCAACGTGTACCTACACACGTTGCCACACCTAGCTCGAGCTACTGTGAACGACTTACCACCGCACCAGCACCAGGAGGTCTCTTTTGTGTGTGCGCGCTCACAGAGCCCGCCGGGACTGGAATTGGTGCGGCGTGCGTCGAGGGCGGTGGTCAAACGTTTCCCAAAAAAATGTTGAATCACACACACACACACACACACACACCACACACACACAGAAAAACTCAAAACGAGGCACCCTACGCTCGTATCCGAGCCGGCTTTTTTTTTCTTGGAAAATTCCAAGAAAAAAAAGGCTCGCACGCTCTGCGCGCTTCGCGCGCCTCATTACAATATATATGTTCCCCCCCAAAAAATGTTTCTTGGTGTTCAAGGTAATATCAAGGTTTCACAGGTAAATGTTCGAGAACAAATCTCGTAGTCCGAGTACTGAGAGTTGTTTTGGAGTACTGGCGGCAAAAATATTCCGAATACTGAGAAGGCCCAAATACTGAGAGTAATGAGAGTGTGAGCAGTACCGAACCCCGAGAATACAGAAGTATGTGCCCGCAGTAGTAGTATCGAAACACGAAATACTTGGGGTAAAGGCAATATGCGCAGTACAGAACCTCGAGATACTGAGAGTATTCGCAGTACATGCATATATATATCGAAATACTTCTGCTTTTTTAAATGCTCAAGTTGTCTCCAGCGAAAGTAGTTTGCTCCAACTTCCGCTCGTGTGGGACTATCTGGGTGTGTTTTGTGCCGAACGCTGGGCCTGAGACTTGTCGACACGGTGCACAGACGGTTGAACTGTACTTCATACTCGAAGTATACTGGGCATATTATAATTATTCTTGCCTTCTGACAAAATTCAATTTAATTAATTCGTACTGGAAATAATGCAAATTATTTATTTTCCGTCTTCGGGCACACGAAAAATAGCGTGGATGCCGTCCAAATATAAACCAAATATCCTTCCTTAAATCAGTAGTATTGAGGGTATTTCATTCCTGCGAGTACTTAGGTCTCGCATAAGCAGCAGTACGAACACTACCAACGGACGAAATACTGCTAGACTAGTACTGGTATACTTGTAGTACCCGCGGTACAGAACCCCGAGATACTTGAAGCACAACAGGCGGTATCCAGTAGCGAACCCCGCATTATTAGTGCGAGCCCGAAAGTATACGCAGTAGAATCTACAAGACCTCAAAATACTGCGATTACTTGCAGTATCTCGAGTACAAAAAACCCGGAAATACTGCGAGTGAGTGTGTACGAAGTACCTACGGCGGTGGTAGTGGCAGCAGTATTTTCTCGAACATACTGCTGTGCTTTACTCCCAAGTATTCGGAGTAGCTGTGAAATGTTGAGGTATGAACGCACGCCACACGCAAGCGCGCCCAAACTCTTTACTTTGGGCTAAAACACACAAATAACATAACATACATGCACTATATCATATTATTATACGTTCAGACAGAAAAGAAGCAAGGTGGATGAATGTACTGGCACAAAAAAGTCAGAAGTGGAAAATAAACACACACAACTTATATTACAGTATATTATGCTGTACGTTCAGAAAAGCAAGGTGTGTTCGATTGCATCATCAGTATTACTGCTGGAGTGCTGTTTGTTGTAGTCCTGGTACACAAAAATAAGTCAAAAGTGAAACTAAAAAAAAAACGTGGATGGTGCGAGTCGAACCTCGGAAACGAAAATGTTATCCAGCGCAGTATAAACGTATCCGCTAGAACAGTGCTCGTACAACTGGCACGTCGTGTTTTTTACGCAATCTAAAACACTTTGCACGATCTCCTACAGCTGCTAGCAGTAGAAAAGTCTTAGCTTGCACAAGTACGACTGCATATTGAGCAGTATTGCTGTAAAATGCCACGCGAGGAACATACGTGTATTGATCCCCCAGCAGTGGGTACACCTTGCGCGAATGATGGATGATCCTACTGCCTTTCAGCTGTGGCTCTAGGATCTCTATCAGTCAGCAATGTAGGACACACACTGCAATAAGAACTACTATTAATAATGAGGCGCGCGAAGCGCGCAGAGCGTGCGAGCCTTTTTTTTCTTGGAAAAATGCCTCTTCATAGCGGCTCGCGTAGGGTGCCTCGTTTTGAGTTTTTCTGTATGTGTGTGTGTGTGGGTGTGTGTGTGTGTGATTCAACATTTTTTTGGGCAACGTTTGACCACCACCCTCGACGCACACCGCACCAATTCCAGTCCCGGCGGGCTCTGTGGGCGCGCGCGCACACACAAAAGAGACCTCCTGGTGCTGGTGCGGTGGTAAGTCGTTCACAGTAGCTCGAGCTAGGTGTGGCAACGTGTGTAGGCACATGTTGGTGCTGGGCCATGTTGAAAAAACACAGAACCAACAACACATTATAGCGGTTTTTGTTTGAAACCCAGCTCTACGAGTACTCGTAGGCAGACTGTGCCTGTCCACAGCAACGAGCGTTCGGGCCATGTCCCCGAGACATGCTGCAGGCCCACCCTCCTGCTGATGAGGGGACGGAGAAGCAGGAGAGTATCTGCTGTATAGTTGTTGTACAGCAGTAGTAGTACTGGTGGCACTGCTAGAAGTCTGCAGGACAGGACACACGTCAGATTGTAGATTTTTCGTCTTCAAATTATGAGTTCGGGACCAGGAAACACATGTACGAAGGGTTCACACACAAGCCGAGCGTACAGCGACGCTGACCTGGCCTCGTGTGTCCTACTGCTGCTGCTGTTTTGCTGCTGGCAGAAGCTCTGCTGTAGATGTCGTACATCAGTAGTAGCGGTGGCACCTGCTACCTGCTACGAGAAGTTCTCTCTTGGACATAGCATGTCGAGTGCAGATTTTTCCGTCTTGAAATTATTATGCCGAATTTCGAGTTCCAAACAGGACAAAATCGAGTACGTGTACAAAGGGTTCAAGGGTTTAGATTGACACGCCGAGCGTACAGCGACGCTGACCTTGGCGTCGTGTGTCCTACTGCTACTGCTGCTGCTGTTTTGTTGCTGGAGAAACACTGCTGCAGTAGATGTGTACAAAGAAAGGGTTCAAGGGTTAGATTGACAAGCCGAGCCGCCGAGCGTACAGCGACTCTGACCCTGGGCTCGTGCGTCCCACTGCTACTGCTGCTGCTGTTTTTGTTGCTGGAGAAACACTGCTGCTGTAGATGTCGTACATCAGTACAAGCAAGTAGTGGTGGCACCTGCTACGAGGAAGAAGCGCCTTCTGTTGGACAAATAATTTCAGATACAGATTTTTCGAGTTCAAATAGAGTGTTAGCGCACAACGAAAATTTAATAGGGTGTTTTCGTCGGTAAACTTATCCAAAAATGAGGCCTCTCCGTCATGCGCTTTATCAATTTTTAAATATTGGCATGAATTTAAGATCTTCACGGAAAACGAGAACGGATGGGTGTCGATGTGCAATAATTTGCAAGTGCGTGGTATGCTGTACCAATCTCGTATACGATGGATGAGCGCTGTGCGCTGTGTACCCGAATCAAACGTTGCTGCTGTTGTCGTGGTGTTCCTGAGCATGTGAGCGTGCGGCTTGAGACACAGCGCTGCGGCGAGCCCTCCAAAAAAAGGCACCGCGCGGAACCCGACATCAGCACAGCAAAGCAGCAGACAGAGTGCATACAGTGAATAAACCTTCTGGCGGCCTGCGTTTCATATCTTCTCCGTGCCCTGCCGCTCTCCCAACACGTAGCAGCCAACACGTAGCAGCAAGGAACAAAAACAAGCAGTTAGAAACGACTCAGCAAGATGCTGCACCTGCTGTATGTACGTGTGTACTCGTACTTTAACCCTAATAAAGTAGGTTTCGTGGTACCAAGGTTCCAGGTACCGGTATATGATCACGATAGAAAAGCGCGGCTTCGGACACACTACGCACGAAAACACGAGGCAGAGAGGGAGGCAGGAGAACCACCAGAGAGAAAGACAAGCGTACTTGATCCTCAGAGGAGCTGCACTCGGCGACCACAGCTAGACGTGCGTCGCCTGTCTCGTCGGAGCTGGCCGAGGAAGAGTTTTCCGCAGCCACATCTGCACACAGCGATAGCTAGCTGCTGCTGCTGCTGTTGCTACGGGTCTTGTAAACAGCAAGGTCAACGAGCAAAAAGGCGCAAAAGCGCAGGGAATCCGCCGTTTCCACATCACCAGCCCTGTCCCCCCACCGTGACATATGGCTCAGACCGCACGCCTATCGCACGGGGGCCGTCTCGACACGTGGAGGTCAAACGATGTCGCGAGGCAACGACGCAAGGGCGTGTGGTCTCATGCCTCAGGTGGTCAGCCAGTTCCGTTTGGTCGTTTGGTCGCACCTACACAGTATTGTTTCGGGTGTGCTTGACCAACCACGGAGGCTCGGGGAGATGTAGACCAACCGTCTAACGTGGTCGTTGTCGTTTTCGGCTCTATGTTTATTTTTCTGGCTCTATGTATATTTGCCTTTCAAATATGCATAACGCGGCCATATTTGAGTAAATTTGAGTAAATTTGGAAATAGTTATTTGCTATCCGTCGGTAACGGGGGAATACAAGTGGTCGTTATAGTCAATTTTTCACAAAGCGCTAACACTCTAATTATGCCGAATTTCAACCAGAAAACGCTTGCTGTTGTAAAAACAAAAAAAAAAATATATATACAAGGCTTTCCTTCGGAGTGGGTATTCCGTCGTTTCGTGTACATATAACTGCAATTAATTGGCGACATAGCCCAAAGCCAACCAAACTAAATGTATTTGTGTAAGAAACGGTGAAGGATGTAATAATCGCGTTTATTTATGAATGTAATGTGAAACGTAAGATCGGGTGACGCAAGAGTAAGAATGACATTCGTCTAATAATAAGAATAACATATTTCATCACAGTGTGGGGAGAGAGTGGAGTAGTGCTTGGCATGTGGATGATATATAACATACAGGCTGTTGTTTAAGGGAAGGTTTGGGACAGGAGAGAAAACAGCAGTGCCGGCAACGACAACGGTTATGGAAATGTTGTATAGTTGCTGGGCGGCCGCGATTTCGATGTAGCCAGCATAGGAGTTTGGATGAGACATGATATGTAACTAGTCTTCCAGGATGCTGTAGTAACGAGGCGGGAGGCCCAGAATGTGGATCTGTTCGCTGTTGAACCCGTTGGATATGTGTAGGAAGAAATAATCGTGATTTTGGGAAATGTGGGAAACAATTTGTTTCTTTTCGTTCGTCCTGGACGGCGACAATCTGCTTGGCGTACTGGTTCGGAATTCCGCGAAGCCCTGGAGCAGGCGAAATGGAAGGGAGTCTTTTTGCGCTTGATGATGATGTCTCCGTCTTTGATGGTGGAGTCCGTCAGGCGGCAGTTGTAGCACTTGCCACGGACCTGGTCGAAGTAAACATATAGGGTGCGCGGGGCGGGAGTGGCGTGCAGGGAATGGCGGGGGAGGGGGAGGGGGGGGGGGGGGGGGGGGGGGCAGAGTTCATTATTTGTACTACTCTACAGCGGCACAACAGCAGTACGTAATCGCTTGCTATACGACGGCAGCAGCAGCAGCAGCAGCAGAAGCAGCAAGTACGTAATTTCATTGACGATACAGAAATATGTACACACACAAGTGTAGTACAGTACACACACAAATCACGTCCAGCATGATGTACGGCAACAACGCAGCAGCACCACACAAAAAAAATCATTGACGATACAGAAATATGTACACACGCACAAGTTTAAGTGTAATAGACACACAAATCATGTCCAGCATGATGTACGGCAACAACGCAGCAGCGCCACAAAACGACCAGGAAACACAATTATCCCGAGTGCATACAAACATTCAGTGAATATTGCGGCAGCACTAAAAGCAGAGCAGCAGCAGCAGCAGCAGAAGCAGCAACGGACCGCCACAGCGTTGGCAGCAGCAGCATAGCAACGATATGAAAAGAAGGGAGAAAAAAAGGATGTACCCCGAGGCTGTCCGAAAAGTATTTTTGGTACCTCGCTATAGACCCACCTCCGCATGCTGTACGGCAACAACGCAGCAGCAGCAGCATAGCAACAATACGAAATACGAGAAAAAGTAGTACGTACGCAAAATGCAGGAGCAAAACGACCAAAATATTTTTTTACGTATCAAAAAAAACCATTTGGGTACAAAAATGGCCAATAAAAACAATAATCCGCGTTGGCAGCAGCATAGCAACGATATGAAAATATGGAAGAAAAAAAGTATGTACCCTGGTATGCCGCAATCGCAAAACCTACGGAATTTCATTGACGATACCGAAATATGTACACACGCAAGTGCAGCATGATGTACGGCAACAACGCAGCAGCACCACAGCAGCAGCATAGCAACGATATATATGAAAATAACCAAGCAAAAAACGAGAAATTGCAGTACGTACGCAAAATGCAGGAGCAAAACGACAAAAATATTTTTTCACGTATCAAAAGGAACCCTTTGGGTACAAAAACGACCAAGAAAAACAGTAACCCGAGTACATACGAACATTCAGTGGATATTGCGGCAGCATTAGCAGCAGAAGCAGCAGAAGCAGCTACAACATTAGCAGCAGCAGAAGCTGCAACGAATCGCCGCAGCGTTGGCAGCAGCGTTGGCAGCAGCAGCAGCAGCATAGCAACGATATGAAAATAAGGAAGAAAAAAAGCATGTACCCTGGTATGCCGCCATCGCAAAACCTACGGAATTGACGATCCGAAAATATGTACGCTTCCAGCATGATGCACGGCAACAACGCAGCAGCACTACAGCAGCAGCGAGTGCACAGGAGAAGCAGGTGCACAGCAGCAGCAGCACTCATGGCGTGGCGCTGACAGCAGCAGCAGCAGCAGCAGCAGCAGCAGCAGCAGCCGAAAACGAGCAAAAAATGAGTACGTGGGGTCACCCAAACATGTACACAAAGATATCGTGTGCATGCACCGAAAATGCACCACAGTAGCAGCAGCACTCACGTCGTTCGGTGCAGCGGTGACGGCGACAGCTGAATCCTCCGTTCCTTCGTTCACGTCCCGCAAACAGTTGTGCATGTGCGCGTTCGCGTGCACTGTGTGTAAGAGGAGCCGACGCAACGCACGAAGGGGAAAGAACGAGCATGGATGAGTCAAAAAAAAAATAAACGCTTTGACGTAGGTTTGTATGCAAAAAGGCAATTGAAAACCCCCAAAAAACGTACTGGCAACATACAGCCTGCACAATAGACATAAGACACTCACCACTGTCAGCAGTCTCGAGGGAGTACGAGACAGTCCCTTCCTTGATCGGGCGAGCACAGAACTCGCAGTCGGTTGCCCTGTCAGGATGATTCCGCCACCACGCACGTGAGATCCTTGCAGGTGGCGAAGGCCACGTTTTTGCCACCAGGCGCGGAGTTCTTGACCAAGTGCTGGTCCGTGCACTGGTCGCAAACAACAGCCGGCACGAGGTCGGTCTTTGTCGTTGCCGCTCTCTTGCCAGAGGGCGAGGACCACGCGCCTCTCGACGAGGGGGAGGTGAGCTTAGGGGGCGTGGAGAAGGGAGAGGCGGGGGGTTGCAGCACTAGCAGGTTCGCCACCGACAGCAGCAGCTTGGCCGCCGGCGACAGCTGCACCTATCTATGCCGTTCGTCGAAGGCGAGACGGCTCTTTTAGGCGCCGTGCGAAGAGCTGTCTATTGGTTGGCAGTTTGCGGAAGAAGAAAGAAGAAATATTGTTTGGCTGTTTGGCGAAGAAGAAAGAAGAAAAGTTGTTTGGCTGTTCGGCTGTTTCAAAGAAGGAAGAAAGGTTGTTTGGCTGTTCGGCTGTTTCAAAGAAGAAGGGCTGTTTGCGAAGAGCTGTCTATCAGTCGGTCTGTCTGCCAAGAGCTAGCACGTGACAACGACCCCAAAAATCGTAATTATAGTTGTATTTATATCAGGTGTGTGTGTTTATTTGTCTTCTTGTTCTTTCTCGTCGACATCCAGCACAACCAGTCAGCGTTCGTGCCGATTCTTGAATTCCCGAGAGAACCGATACGAATACAAGTAATAAGTTCTGTGGTCACACAGCAGTACATATTTTTCGTCTTCAAATTATTATGCTGGATTTCGAGGTGGAAATACCAGGATACACACGACAAAATCCAGTACCTGGTATTTGTTACAGGTGTGTCCGTACTGCTGTGCTGTCTGTGTTTTTCAAGAGCAGGATATGATCAGATGATACCAAGAATATTCACCAACGGCGGCGTATAAGTAGTAGGTACAGCAGCAGTAGATGTTCGTCCGTGTTGGTTCAGCACCAATGTTTTGCATGATGCATCGCAGATATGACTACTGCAGGTATTGCTGAGGTCGCGCCTCAATACCACCAATTACTAGTAACGAGGCGCGCGAAGCGCGCAGAACGTGCGAGCCTTTCTTTTCTCGGAATTTTCCAAGAAAAAAAAGCCTCTTCATAGCGGCTCGGATACGAGCGTAGGGTGCCTCGTTTTGAGTTTTTCTGTATGTGTGTGTGTGTGGGTGTGCGTGTGATTCAACATTATTTTGGGCAACGTTTGACCACCGCCCTCGACGCACACCGCACCAATTCCAGTCCCGGCGGGCTCTGTGGGCGCGCACACACAAAAGAGACCTCCTGGTGCTGGTGCGGTGGTAAGTCGTTCACAGTAGCTCGGGCTAGATGCGGCAACGTGTGTAGGCACATGTTGGTACTGGGCCATGTTGAAAAAACACAGAACCAACAACACATTATAACGGTTTTTGTTTGAAACCCAGCTCAACGAGTACTCGTAGGCAGGTTGTGCCTGTCCACAGAAACGAGCGTTCGTGCCATGTCCCCGAGACATGCTGCAGGCCCACCCCCCTGCTGATGAGGGGACGGAGAAGCAGGAGAGTATCTGCTGTATAGTTGTTGTACAGCAGTAGTAGTACTGGTGGCACTGCTAGAAGCTCTGCAGGACAGGACACACGTCAGATTGTAGATTTTTCGTCTTCAACTTATGAGTTCGGGACCAGAAGACACATGTACGAAGGGTTCACACACAAGCCGAGCGTACGCCGACCTGGCCCCGTGTGTCCTACTGCTGCTGCTGTTTTGCTGCTGGAGAAGCTCTGCTGTAGATGTCGTACATCAGTAGTAGCGGTGGCACCTTCTACCTGCTACGAGAAGTTCTCTCTTGGACATAGCATGTCGAGTGCAGATTTTTCCGTCTTGAAATTATTATGCCGAATTTCGAGTTCCAAACCAACACAGGACGAAATCGAGTACGTGTACAAAGGGTTCAAGGATTTAGATTGACACGCCGAGCGTACAGCGACGCTGACCCTGGCGTCGTGTGTCCTACTGCTACTGCTGCTGCTGCTGTTTTGTTGCTGGAGAAACACTGCTGCAGTAGATGTGTACAAAGAAAGGGTTCAAGGGTTAGGTTGACAAGCCGAGCCGCCGAGCGTACAGCGACTCTGACCCTGGGCTCGTGCGTCCCACTGCTACTGCTGCTGCTGTTTTTGTTGCTGGAGAAACACTGCTGCTGCTGTAGATGTCGTACATCAGCAGTACAAGCAAGTTGTGGCACCTGCTACGAGAAAGAAGTACCTTCTGTTGGACAGATAATTTCAGATGCAGATTTTTCGTGTTCTAATTATGCCGAATTTCAACCAGAAAACACTTGCTGTTGGAAAAACAGAAAAAGCAGGTAAAAACGTCTGAAGTTTTTGCTAAAATTTTCAAATAAGATCCCACCAGTACGACCTGACATAGATCTTCGACATATCTCGACACATACATACATATCTCGTATACACTGTTTTCGGATCTACACAAAAAGCCATAATAAAATAATATCTAGACATTAATACAACAGAAGTAGCAAAAACAGCAGCAGCAAGAACAGCAGCAATTTTCGCACCTAGAACCATACCATTGAAACAACAGAAGTAACAAAAGCAACAGAAGTAGCAAAAACAGCAGCAGCAAATACAGCAGCAGCTCATCTCCGGAAGAATTATTCACACTTACTTATAACCATACCTTTTTAAAAAAAAATCAATAACACACTCAATCAATCTATTAGTAATGAGGCGCGCGAAGCGCGCAGAGCGTGCGAGCCTTATTTTTCTTGGAATTTTTCAAGAAAAAAAAAGCCTCTTCATAGCGGCTCGGATACGAGCGTAGGGTGCCTCGTTTTGAGGTTTTCTGTATGTGTGTGTGGATGTGTGTGTCAATCAACATTTTTTTGGGCAACGTTTGACCACCACCCTCGACGCACACCGCACCAATTCCAGTCCCGGCGGGCTCTGTGGGCGCGCGCGCACACACAAAAGAGACCTCCTGGTGCTGGTGCGGTGGTAAGTCGTTCACAGTAGCTCGAGCTAGGTGTGGCAACGTGCGTAGGCACATGTTGGCGCTGGGCCATGTTGAAAAAACACAGAACCAACAACACATTATAACGGTTTTTGTTTGAAACCCAGCTCTACGAGTGAGTACTCGTAGGCAGACTGTGCCTGTCCACAGCAACGAGCGTTCGGGCCGTGTCCCCGAGACATGCTGCAGGCCCAACCTCCTGCTGATGAGGGGACGGAGAAGCAGGAGAGTATCTGCTGTATAGTTGTTGTACAGCAGTAGTAGTACTGGTGGCACTGCTAGAAGCTCTGCTGGACACAGGTCAGATTGTAGATTTTTCGTCTTCAAATTATGAGTTCGGGACCAGGAAACACATGTACGAAGCATTCACACACAAGCCGAGCGTACAGCAACACTGACCTGGCCCCGTGTGTCCTACTGCTGTTGCTGTTTTGCTGCTGGCAGAAGCTCTGCTGTACGCGTCGTACATCAGTAGTAGCGGTGGCACCTGCTACCTGTGCTACGAGAAGTTCTCTCTTGGACAGAGCATGTCGAGTGCACATGTTTCGTCTTGAAATTATTATGCCGAATTTCGAGTTCAAAACCAACACAGGACGAAATCGAGCACGTGTACAAGGGTTCAAGGGTTTAGATTGACACGCCGAGCGTACAGCGACGCTGACCCTGGCGTCGTGTGTCCTACTGCTACTACTGCTGCTGCTGTTTTGTTGCTGGAGAAACACTGCTGTTGTAGATATGTACAAAGGGTTCAAGGGTTAGATTGACAAGCCGAGCCGCCGAGCGTACAGCGACGCTGACCCTGGGCTCGTGCGTCCCACTGCTACTGCTGCTGCTGCTGTTTTTGTTGCTGGAGAAACACTGCTGCTGCTGTAGATGTCGTACATCAGTACAAGTAAGTTGTGGTACCTGCTACAAGAAAGAAGCGCCTTCTGTTGGACAAATAATTTTGGACGCAGATTTTTCGAGTTCAAATTATGCCGAATTTCAACCAGAAAACACTTGCTGTTGGAAAAACAGAAAAAGAAAAAAATGTATCAGGTGTGTATTTATTTGTCTTCTTGTTCTTCCCACCCGTCGACATCCAGCACAACCAGTCAGTGTCCGTGCCGATTCTTGAATTCCCGAGAGAAACGATACGAATACAAGTAATAAGTTCTGCGGCACAGCAGTACATATTTTTCGTAATCAAATTATTATGCTGGATTTCGAGGTGGAACGACAAAATCCAGTACCTGGTATTTGTTACAGATGTGTCCGTACTGCTGTGCTGTCTGTGTTTTTCAAGAGCAGAATGTGATCAGATGATTGATGCCAACAATATTCAACAACGACGGCGTATAGGAAGTAGGTACAGCAGCAGTAGTAGATGTTCGCTCGTGTTGGTTCAGCACATATGTTTTGCATGATGCATCGCAGATATGACTACTGCAGGTATTGCTGAAGTCGCGCCTCATTACCACCAATTACTAGTATTTGTGAAATGAAATGGTTTCAACATGTTGCAACATCATATCAATATCCCTTGTTCGGGTTATATAGTATCAGTGCGCAGAATGATTATTTAAAATTGTCCTGTTGACCCGGGCAGCATCCAGGGGAGCCGCTGGCCTATATCTTTGACAAGGAAACACATAGATATACTTACTTAGATCTCGATCTCTGAGCGTTTTCGGTTGGTACATCCCTGGCCTCTCAGAGCTCCCACTTGGGAATCGCCTCCTTTCATTACTTGCCGGACCGTGCCAGCGAGTCTTTGTTTCTCCATTTCTCGTCGTTCTTTCAGTCCTTCTTTCCTTTTTTCTTCTTTCGTTCCGTGTGCGTGCGTGAACTCCGAGCACGGTTGCGCGGGCGAACCCGGCACCGTCGCGGGTGTCAGCGGATGCTGGCGAGTAGAGGGGGAGTTGCAAGGAGCGCGGTCGCCGCTTTCGTGCCTAGGCGTCGCGTGTGCCTCGAGACACGAGGGATGCATCAATAGGCTCTGTCTGGCCTCCATTTGTGATTTTGGATAGAGTACGTACGAGTATTTAAGGGTCGTTCGGGATTGTAAGATAATATTTAAACGGTGCTTATTTTTGCGACCGGGCTGAGAGTCACAAGAGGGCGGTACCCCGAATGAGCACCAACATTGTCGAGCTTGCGTCGAGGTCCACGGTGAGCACCGAGCTTCACGCGAGGCGGGCGACGGGGCTCACTGTGAAAGAGAGCGAGGGAAGCTTTACCCGGACTGAATCGGTGGCGAGTTGGTCGCGAGAGGGGTTGGCGGCGTACGAGGCTGAGAGAGAAGCTCTGCTGTAAGATTTTTTCTTTTTTTCATTTTTTTTTTTTTGGTTGGTGTAGGGTGTTCCACTGAGGTAGTAAATTATTACACGAAAGGGGGCGGGGGTTTTATTTCTTTTGGAAAATTTCGGTTTCATTTCCATTGTTTTTGCTGTGTTGCTGTGCCGTTCTGTGCTTTTTATCTTTCATACATACGACGAGTACACAGACACAGAGCATATCGAAAGAAGAAATAAGTACCCTGCCTGGGGTATGTACGTATGTACGACGTGTGAGCGAGCGTAGCGGAAAAACTCCCGCGACGCGAAGCATATGTGGCGTCCGAGTTGTTTTCTCCTCCTGAAGCATGGCGGCAGGACTCTTGGCATTATCAAGTCGCCAGTATGCAGCTAACTAGAGGGGCCATAAAAAAAACAATATTCAATCATGGACCTCTGTCCGCTTCGCATAATTTGATGTTTCCTTCCTGAGCGAGCGTAACGGGCGGCGTAGGCCGCCCGCGGAGCGAAGCGCCTTGTATAGAATACGCGCGATCGGTTTATCACAATACTTGTAATGAGGCGCGCGAAGCGCGCAGAGCGTGCGAGCCTTATTTTTCTCGGAATTTTCCAAGAAAAAAAAAGCCGGCTCGGATACGAGCGTAGGGTGCCTCGTTTTGAGTTTTTCTGTATGTGTGTGTGTGTGGGTGTGTGTGTGATTCAACATTTTTTTGGGCAACGTTTGACCACCGCCCTCGACGCACACCGCACCAATTCCAGTCCCGGCGGGCTCTGTGGGCGCGCACACACAAAAGAGACCTCCTGGTGCTGGTGCGGTGGTAAGTCGTTCACAGTAGCTCGAGCTAGGTGTGGCAACGTGCGTAGGCACATGTTGGCGCTGGGCCATGTTGAAAAAACACAGAACCAACAACACATTATAACGGTTTTTGTTTGAAACCCAGCTCTACGAGTGAGTACTCGTAGGCAGACTGTGCCTGTCCACAGCAACGAGCGTTCGGGCCGTGTCCCCGAGACATGCTGCAGGCCCACCCCCCTGCTGATGAGGGGACGGAGAAGCAGGAGAGTATCTGCTGTATAGTTGTTGTACAGCAGTAGTAGTACTGATGGCACTGCTAGAAGCTCTGCTGGACAGACGTCAGATTGTAGATTTTTCGTCTTTAACTTGTGAGTTCGGGACCAGGAGACACATGTACGAAGGGTTCACACACAAGCCGAGCGTACGCCGACCTGGCCCCGTGTGTCCTACTGCTGCTGCTGTTTTGCTGCTGGAGAAGCTCTGCTGTAGATGTCGTACATCAGTAGTAGCGGTGGCACCTTCTACCTGCTACGAGAAGTTCTCTCTTGGACATAGCATGTCGAGTGCAGATTTTTCCGTCTTGAAATTATTACGCCGAATTTCGAGTTCCAAACCAACACAGGACGAAATCGAGTACGTGTACAAAGGGTTCAAGGGTTTAGATTGACAAGCCAAGCATACAGCGACGCTGACCCTGGCGTCGTCGTGTGTCCTACTGCTACTGCTGCTGCTGTTTTGTTGCTGGAGAAACACTGCTGCTGTAGATGTGTACAAAGGGTTCAAGGGTTAGATTGACAAGCCGAGCCGCCGAGCGTACAGCGACGCTGACCCTGGGCTCGTGCGTCCCACTGCTACTGCTGCTGCTGCTGCTGTTTTTGTTGCTGGAGAAACACTGCTGCTGCTGTAGATGTTGTACATCAGTACAAGCAAGTTGTGGCACCTGCTACGAGAAAGAAGTGCCTTCTGTTGGACAGATAATTTCAGATGCAGATTTTTCGAGTTCAAATTATTAGAGCCTGGTATCACCTAAAGATCGGGGGGGTTTATGATATCTATATATACCCCCCAGAAAAACATGACTAAGTCATAAAAGTTGATATTTCTTAGTCATGTCCATATCACGGGCATTTTTCGATATATCGCTATGAGATGTGATATATGCAGGGTATGTGATGATACCATGTCATATATCGTGTGATATATCATATATATTGTGCAATATTATATATATAATGTTATATATCATGTACCTTGTATGTTGTGATATGTCACTTTATATCTGCCCTATATATCGTGTTTTCGTCTATTTTCACCTACCAGGTATCTATCTACAGTATATACGTACATCATCGCCGTGTCACATCGGTACTTCGTCGTGGTTGGGGCCTGTGCCACACTGTGATGGTAAATCACTGGATCGGTACTTGGCGATCTGCGCCCGCTACGTAGTACCCGGCACACCAAATGCATGAATGATTATACAGCAACCTGTTCCCCGCGAGGACATATTGCATGTAGACGTGTGGCGGCGCTTGACGATGTCGAAGGCGACTGCTGTAGCTGCGTGGCTCGCTTGTGGCCGCAGGCGATGGCGCGTTCGACTCGCTCATCGCGGATTAAACCCACACGACAGGAAGACAGCAGCGGGCACAGACCCCTGGTACGTCCCCTTGTGTGTGCATCACGCTTCGTACTCTTACTCGTACATACGCACCAGGTACATACTGCACCTATATTCCGCCCAAAAAGTACGCCCGAAAGATGCAAGACGTTTCGTCAAGACAGCAAATCGTCATATTATGCCACATATCGGATAGCTATATCACGTATTTCATCTCATAGAGGCCGATATATCATCTTACACCACCTTATATAGGCCAATATATCCCTTCATAGCGGACGTATATATCATAAACCAAATATCATATCGCCTTTTAGTCACATCGTGCTGAAAGCCCCTATATATAGCGATGTAATACGATATGATATATATCGCACGTTTCGGCGAAAAAAAACATGACTAAGTACTATGGAAATATCATATCGTATAGGGGGTATATATAGGGTAGCCCTATACTGATACCAGGCTCTACAAATTATGCCGAATTTCAACCAGAAAACACTACCAGGTATACAGCAGTTTCCAGATGGAGTGAGGGGTGTGCTGGAAAAACAGAAAAAGAAACAAATACAGCAGGTGTGTGTTTAGTTGTCTTCTTGTTCTTTCTCGTCGACATCCAGCACAACCTATCAGTGTCCGTGCCGATTCTTGAATTGCCGAGAGAAACGATACGAATGCAAGTAATAAGTTCTGTGGTCACACAGCAGTACATATTTTTCGTCTTCAAATTATTATGCTGGATTTCGAGGTGGAAATACCAGGATACACACGACAAAATCCAGTACCTGGTATTTGTTACAGATGTGTCCGTACTGCTGTGATGTCTGTGTTCTTCAAGAGCAGGATATGACCAGATGATGCCAAGAATATTCACCAACGACGGCGTATAGGAAGTAGGTACAGCAGCAGTAGTAACTGTTCGTTCGTGTTGGTTCAGCACAAATGTTTTGCATGATTCATCGAGATATGACTACTGCAGGTATTGCTGAGGTCGCGCCTCATTACCACCAATTACTAGTAAAATTCGGTAAACATGGAATATATACGAGGCGTATTACGCAGCTTGCAAAGTTGAGTAAACCCTAGGGAATACTAAAAGCAAAGTTAATTTCCTGTCCTAACGGACAAAATGACAAAGAACGGTACACCAGCGCTTTTTTGCCAGTTTACGGTACGAAAAACTCAAACCAGGCCATCAGGGTACACCCAACCCAAGTAAGATGGCCTTATCTGTCAAGGTATACCGTTTTTTGGCGAAACATCCATGTCCGTCCGTCTCGCTTGCAAAAATTCCAAAAAACGGTACACCATCGTATTTTTTCCATTTTACGGTACGTAAAGACCAACGGGGTGATCAGGGCACACCAAACCCAAGTCATATGATATTTTCTGTCAAGGTATACCGTTTTTTGGCAAAAAAACAATGTCCCGGTACAGCTTATATTATCGAACAAACTCTACGTTCGTCAATAGAAGCGCCTTCTTGTACTTGTACTGCTGTGTACTCGTGTTCAAACGAACGTATGTACCAGGTACGAGTCAAGCGTTGCTTATATATAACCTGAAGCCATTTTATTTAGTTTCGTGCGCGTGCGTGTAGTCAGAACACGGTACCGCGGGCGAGCCCGGCGCCGCCGCGGGTGTCAGCGGGTGCTAGCAGGTAGAGGGGGTGTTGCAAAGAGCGCCGTCGCCGTTTGCATGGCTAGGCGTCGCGCGTGTCTCGAGACACGCAGGAAGCACGAATGGGCTCTGTCTGGTCTCCTTGTGGGGCTCCGCTTGCACCATATACGAGATATAAGGGTCGTATAGATATGCGAATAATATTTAAGCGGTGCTTATTTTTGCGACCAAACTAAACTTCAAAGAGACTTCAATGCAGTTTGAGCACCAACCTTGTCGAAGTGACGCAGAAGGGCCACGGTGAGCACCGGGCTTCACGCGAGGCGGGCGACGACGCTCACTGTGGCAGAGAGGGAGGAAAACTTTATCCGGACCCAATCGGTGGTGGGGTGGTCGCGAGACGGGCGGGCGGCGTACAAGGCTAAGAGGGAAGCTCTGCTGTTCGTTTTTTTTCTTTCTGACTGGTGGGAACGTGTTCCAAGCTGGCAGAAAATTATTACATGAGTGAAGAATGAAGGCACTGGCCAAGAGATATTTTACAAGCAAAAAACAACGCAAAAACAGACTAGACTTTTCGAGCTTCCACCAATCAGCAGAGCTCCTATGACTTACCGAATGACTTGCAAAATGGCCATGATTGGCCAACAGTGCCGTTACAACTGCTGCTGAGCACAGATATCGTATTGAGCGTGCTACGAGTACAACAAGCAGGCTGTTGTACATCGCTGAGGCCATGCCGCCCAGCAGCAGCAGCATGCTGCAGCAGGCAAACCATGCGCGTGAGGTGGCACATCCGCAGTATACTCTATGGATGGCTTGTATCGGGGCCTGCGATATGCATCACGGAGGATGGATAGGGTAGAGTTTGGGGTGCGGGCGCATGTATGCATCCCGACTCCCGTCCATACCCACGACGACGACGACCAACAACAACCGCCACCTGCTGTTGCCCAGCAGCATAGTAACAGGCCAAACCAGCGCTAGAGGTGCACACCTGCAGTGTATTCTTGGCTATTGTACCTGTAGTTGCAAGTGTTGGAGCCTACGACGCGTCATCGAGGATAGATAGGCAGAGCTTGGTGTGCGGGGGCATGTACGTGTGTGTAACCCGACTCCCGAACACGCCCACCGATCAACAACCAACTAACTGCCACCAGGCAAAACTGCGTGAGCTGACACATCCAGGGTGTACTCTTGGCTACTGTTGTACCTGTAGTAGTTGCAAGTGTCGGAGCCTACGATGCATCATCGAGGATAAATAGGAAGAGCTTGGGGTGAGGGCGTATGTATGTATCTATGTACCCATGTATGTATCCTGACTCCCGACCACGCCCACCACAACGATCAACGACCAACTGCCACCAGACAAAACTACTCATCCTCCAGCAGCAGCAGGCGCCCAGCAGCACACCAGCCGCAGGCAAAATCATGCGCGCACGTTGGCATATGCGGGGTGTAATTTATGACTAGTTGCATGTATCGGAACCTACGATGCAGCACCGAGGACGGATAGTAGGCAGAGCTGGGGGCACGGGCGCATGTACAGCATGAATGACATCCCAACTTCCAAACCACACCGACCACAACGATCAACAACCGCCACCAGGAAAAAAAACTGCTGTACTCCTTTGCTGTTGTTCTGAGCAGCAGTGCAATTCTCACAGCCAATCGAGAGGACAGCAGTACGCATGTGCCTGCTGTCGCCACCGTTTGCCTTCGCCACCACCACGCACCGCCGTCTCTGCTGTTGTTCGAGCTGCGCGGTTGGATCGACGAGCTCGTCATAATTCCATTCACGTATATAGTGGACCCAAAAGCTGCGTCGCAGTAGTAGCAGGGTGCCCCCGGCAACCGCTTGAGAGCGCAGCAGTAGTAGTAGCAGTATAGTTCCTGCGGTCGTCCATTGCCTCCACACCATGCACACCGCCTATATCTTGCTGTGCAAACGTTGCTCGACCGGCATTGAGGCGGACGAAAATCGACTGAAACGCCTCAAAATCGTTGGACGACAGACAACCTACCCTTCTAACACCCTACACAGCTGGTCGAAACAAGGCTGCAGTGATACTGACTTCTCGATACCTGCAACCTACGGTACCCACTTCTTGTAGTGCCAAAACCAAATTTTATAGTACCAACACCACAAGAAAAAAAACGGAAATTCTATGGTACGAATACGTGCTTCCTACGTACTTTTCTTGATACTTACATTACCATTAGAACGATAACGGCCCACGTCAACAACGGTGCTGCCGCTTAGCGGCCGGGGTCTCGATCGGACCTCTCTGTATCACCCTTCGACCTGATGATCAACTCCACCCCAACAGCGGATGGCCAAGTGACGTGGAACGGCATGCTCGTATCATGTACACTCGGACGGCTCTCGGATTCAACTGGCAACTACACTACTGATTGCCGTGTCGAGGACCATGACCATATCGAGATAACCGCATCCCAATGTGTGTTGAAACGTTTAGATTTATTGTGTGATATTGCTTCTCGATTCGGACTGCCTGCCTTCTTGTTTCCGTCTTTTTGCTAGAACGCATTTTGCAGAAATGTTGGACGGCGCGTCCAGCCTTTCGAGTTCTGTGCAGCTACATTTATGGTAACTGTTCGGTCGACAGAGTGTTGTTTGCGGGGTGCATGTACGTAACGATCATTGGCGAAAAGTCAACTTGTATGCCTTTTGTCATCTTGGATTTCACTGCGGCGTTTTATTTGGTATGGCTGTGTTCGCGACGATCATTGGCGAAACGTCAACTTGTATGCCTTTTGCTTGGATTTCACTGCGGCGTTTTATTTGGTATGGCTGTGTTCGCGACACGTCGAGGTCATCGCAATCTGCCCGATGCGACTGTGAAGTTATTATTTGTTTTTTTGCTTCGAAATAGCGGCAACTGCAGCATCTTCAGACAAGTAATAATATTCTACGTGGCAAATATCGACGTCGCGAAAGAATTTTCATACCTCCGTCCATCCTTTTTTTGTTATATGGTAACACCTAGGGAACAGCAGGGCAACCCTTGCCCTGCCCTACTTTTATGGTAAAACCCTAGGGAACAGCGGGGCAACCCTTGCCCTGCCCTACAATCAACTATTTAATCAGTCGAACTCACAGCTGACGTATTTAATTTTTTTATTTTATTAAAAGAAAAAAATATGCCAGGTGTGTGTTTATTTGTCTTGTGTTCATTCCACCCGTCGACATCCAGCACAACCAGTCAGTGTCCGTGCCGATTCTTGAATTCCCGAGTAATAACTTCTGTGGTCACACAGCAGTACATATTTTTCGTAATCAAATTATTATGCTGGATTTCGAGGTGGAAATACCAGGATACACACGACAAAATCCAGTACCTGGTATTTGTTACAGGTGTATCCGTACTGCTGTGCTGTCTATGTTTTTCAAGAGCAGGATATGATCAGATGATGCCAAGAATATTCACCAACGACGGCGTATAGGTAGTAGGTACAGCAGCAGTAGATGTTCGTTCGTGTTGGTTCAGCACAAATGTTTTGCATGATTCATCGCAGATATGACTACTGCTGCAGGTATTGCTGAGGTCGCGCCTCAATATCACCAATTACTAGTAATGAGGCGCGCGAAGCGCGCAGAACGTGCGAGCCATTTTTTTCTTGGAATTTTCCAACAAAAAAAAGCCTCTTCATCGCGGCTCGCGTAAGGGGGACCTGGTATAAGTACCCCATGGGGTACGTGGATTAAAGTACCTCAAAGAGGTACACTTTGAAAAGTGCACGTACCCCAAACAAAACCATAGGGTTTCTACAGTACTCGTACGTAGTGCATTTGGTTTGTGCCGGCAAGATCACGGCCGTTCCCGTCCCAGCTTCCACTCGCCAGCACCGCAGAGCAAGCCAGACGGAAAACACCCCCAGCCAAGCAAGCAGCTGCCAGAAGTACACGCACAGCTCTCAATCGGCGGGCACTGCAGGCAACCAGAGCGGTAAAGAGAGAGAGGCTTCAGAGCTTCGAGCCGGCAAGCCTGGTAGGGAAGTCTTCTGCTGTAGCAAGCGCCAAGCTACCCCAACAGCAATAGAAGGTCAGCAGTCCTAGTCTAAGTGCTGATGCTGTTGTAATACCTCGACGAGACAGCTTGTTCCGGGTTATGTCCTCGCAAAACAGAGCAGATACAACCAACGTATTGCGCCGGGCTGGCCGTTCTATTTTTTTTTATTTGAATTTGAAATATTTCAAGGGTTTTACGTACGTACAAAACTCACATTCTCTCATCCTTCCGAGAATACTCTGCTTCGCGGGCGGCCAGAGAAGATACAACCAACTTGTTTGTTACAGGGCTTTTTTTTTATAATTTGCATTTTGAAATATGTACAAGGACTCCGCTTCGCGGGCGGCCAACGCCGCGCGCTGCGCTCGCGGAAGGAAGTTAATAGGGACACGTCAAACGGAATTGCGAAGGAGGTACATACTTGTGCGAATCTGGCGACTTAAAAATGACAATAGCTCCATCATGCAACATTGTGCAGCTGCTGTTGTTGTGTCTCGCACCTGCAGCAGTAGGCGCGCGCACACAAGAAACATTGATTCCCATGGCATCGGCCATACATCGTTTATTTGTTTTTTTCACAACCCTGCTTGGATACCCGGGGTGGAAGTTGTATTCCGGGTAGATAATGTAGGGGCCTGATCAGGCGTATCTCGACACGTGATATTTGACACGAATGGTGTTTTGTGTTGTGCATGAATCCTTATACACTTGACGTGTTGATTCGAGGTAGTGTCGGCATTCACGATTCATAGCAACAATACCACGAACGTTGTTTTTCGTGGGTCGTCAAGAACGTCCCGGCGCTTCGTCTGAACGACAGGAACAAGACGAGGACAGCATCATGGCTGGACTTAAGAAGAACAGTTCAACTCGGAAGAAAAACAGCAAGCGAAGGCATCAACGCAGGGACAACAAGACAAAGCTGAGCGAGACGGGCAAGGTGAGAAGAAGGCCGTCGATTTTTCTCGTAGCAACTCGCAGGAAGGTACAGAATAGCGCCAAGCATCGGCACACCGGGCGTTGCGATGTAAACCTCGGTTAAAGGTTGGTTGCCGTTCCGTACTACCGTCGGGGCCTGCATCCGCCGGGGCAATTGTTGGAGCCATCGGCATGGTGAACACGCCGCATTTTTCGCCCAATGCGGACCTCCCTTTAAGATTTGTGCCGTCCTTCGCACGCCCTCCATTGCTGTGGCAAGGTGATGTACCACACGACCGTGGCGAAAAAAACGGAGAAGCTGGAAGGCATGCTCAACTAACTCATCTATCCGCTAAACACTCGAGGTGGAGCCTCCAACCAGACCGCTATCTCCAAGCGTCAGCTCTCTAACTTCTGCACGGAGGAATGCACGGTACTGAAAGTGTTTGGCTGCCCCGTGGGCGAGCTTCCGATCGTGCCGGACCATGTGGAGGAAGAGGCAGGTCGCGTCTATTTTTTTGGGGTTGTGGCCCCGTTGTTTTGTGCTAGTGCGCTCTCCTGATATACTAGACCGACTGTGCGGCCGGCCAACGAGTTGGTGCTTGACCGAAGAGTCCCGTTTCGCATTTCGCATCTGTAGGTTTTAGGTTGCCGGTGCGTTCGCAACGCGTTTGGCCAAGTAAATTTTAGGTCAGAGGATATTTCAACCCCCATCGTCCTATTGAAGCCATGTCGGATCAGCGAATATACACCATAAAGCACGTACCAGGAAAGTCGTTGTTGCCGACGTTCACGAATTCGTATCCGTAACGAATGCGCACCCGTACGGCCTGTAGGTCCCCGTGTTTCCGGTGTCATTCCCCAGGCCCGGCAGTTGTTTGACGGTAACGCCACACAGGTGCTGCCTTTGGAGTTGCGTCAGGTGTGTCGCGCCTTCTACGTAGAAGGCGACGGAAACTGCTTGTGGCGTTCTATTTCTCACGGCCTATGGGGCACCGATTACTTCTGGCCCCATGTGAAGCTCGTGGTGCTTGCGAAGGCCGCGAAGAACGCCGAGCAACTGGTGGGAGAGAATCGTCACCTGCACCACTCCTGCCTATACTACAGTAACGCTGTTCTCGCGAAGGACCAAGTAGCCAACGACTGTAAGCAGGACGACTACGAAATGATGCTACTGTCCGACATTCTTCCCATGTGCCCGGACGGGGCGTGGGGTAGCCCTAACGTGTTGTAGTGTATTCCCTCCCACCGTGAAGGTTATTACAGACGCCGACGCTGCCATGACAAGCGCGGTTGCGGAGCATCTTCCAAGCACAGTGCACTTGCATTGCCTTTGGCACTTGATGAAAAATGTCAAGAAGAAGTGCCAAGGCGCGCCCGGGCAAAGCACTTCACACCTACAGGGCTTGATATATGCTTGCGCATATGCTATGTCGGAGAATGTGAGTGGCACGGTCCAAAGTGCAAGGACCGGCGACCACGGTTCGCTGCGGTTTTGCGCCGCGTTAGTTGCTCTTGTTTTTTTTTAATGGAGTGCCCAATACCTGGTGCATATAACCTTACCAGCGTTTTCCATGGATTTTTGTCGCCGTGTCGCTCGTCCACGGGTTGCACGCCTTTGACGGGGTGTGGGCGAAAGTAATGGAAATGGTCAAGGACTCGGCGTGTCAAGCGTACCTCAGCGGCTACCTATTCGGGTGAGTCCGACGGTCAGACGGGTACGAGCATGGTTTTCGGTTTCTGCTCAGAGACAAAAGCATAATGCCTTGCTAGACAAAACGATAAAATTATCTCATGGTTCAATCGTTGTATTTACAGGCAACGGAAGCACTGGGCCCGCTGCTACCACCCGACCGCTATAACCCTGAGCATGACAGCATCATCGACGGTGGAGGGAATCTTCGGTGTGCTAGAAACACGCCACGTCATCATCAGGAAATCCACCCTGAACTGGGTGAAGGAGGAGCTGGCCAGACGAACAAGGGCCTTTGCTGTGGAATCCCTCGCGTGAGTTTGAAACAAGGGTAATGCGGCGAGAGTGGGCGGCGCCAATGTTTCATGTCTAACCCCTCACATCATCCATCGAATGCTTTCTATTTCACGATCTGGTGTCTTTTCGTTTTAGAGCGATCCGGAAATATACGGCCAGTTAGTTGACTTGAGTTCAGCCGCTCATGTTGCTTTTCTTTCGTGGTACACGTAACCAATGGTGGGCAAAAAGACGGCAGGAAACATCGATTGAGGAGAGAAGTCTATTATCCTTGACGAACAGTAAATTGGTCCTCAAGAAGTTGGTTAGATTGCGGTAGATTGCTGACCTTGACACTAGGCCCAGTTACGGGGGGTATACGTCGAGATGTCAAGTCTTACACCATCTTTGGGTGCTGCATGCTCACCTGAACGGCCCTCGACTGCCCTGTCCACAATAACCGAAACGACCGCAAAGACGTGCCGCCAAGGTCCCCGCCGTCAGCATCAAGGACCCGGAGGACAGAGTGCTCAAGTCTTTCGAGCCTATGCTGCAGGAACTCGGAAGAGTCAAGGTCAGCCACTACACGCATAAGGTGAGAGGAGGCAACGGTATAACGTGCCGGTATTCCTTCCTTGACAGTGATGGTGCAGAGAATCTCCTTCGGTATATGCTCATCCTGAAATAGGTTTATAACCGTGAGCAGATTGCACCTCTCTCCCTTGGGCCCAGTTTGAAGTGTGCTTATAGCACTATTAATACCTGCTAGACCACTCAGTCAGCGCTGACTAAGTACTGACTGAGTGGTCTAGAAGGTAGTGCTATGTAACCAAACACTGTCGATCGCTCCAACAGTTTGAGTAACCATCAATGCTCGGTTTCATCTACCCTTGTGCAGAAAATGCTGGCGGAACTACGGACGAGCACCCTGTATGATACAGACGTCATGGCAGAAGGCAATGGTGCCAACGACTTTCTGAGGAAGTTAGCAGAGCACAGCAGTGACCACCACGATGTATGTCGCGAGGTGCCGGAGGAAGGGTTCGATGAGGACTATGATTCATTGGGCCCCAAGTTTGGGGCGACATCTTTGCCCGCGTTTCACCAACTTGTTGAGCACGTGCAGCTAAGCGCTGTCGTGAAAGTAGTGTTCCGGTACCAAGACGAAAGCGCGCACATCGTTGTTGTCGGGCCTGACGGTTTTCAGCTATGCACTTGCTTGGCAGGTGCTGCGTTGTGGCTTGCCATGCAGGCACGTAATAGTCGCACTCTTCACCCGGCTGCAATCCGCCGTAGAGTTCAATGGCGATTGTATTCACCCTCGTTGGCGATCTTCTGGTGACGAGTGGAGTATCCACAGGGCGGACCTTAGCGTGTTCGACGGGCATGAACGAGGGACGTACGATGGTGGTTTCACAGATGATTTTGGGGGGATAGACATGCAGGATGACAACCATGTCAAGCGCAGCGCCCTAGGTGCGGTCATCAAAGGGAAGCTGAGCGTTATTATGATGGAGACATGCGTTGCCGCGGTCAGGAGTGTTATCGACCACTTCGACCAAAACCGCCCGAAATACTACAATGCAGGGATGGAAGTAGCGGCGAGGTTCGCGCGGGATGCGCAAGCTTTTGTGCGGGGCTTTCTCCCCTCTCGCGATCCAGACAACATCTCGGGCATACTCAATCCGCCCGATTCGGCGGTTAGAAGTAAGAAGGAGAGTCGGTATGTAGACTGCACGGAGCTACACTCGTCCAGGAAGAGACCCAAAGCCACGTAGGTGGCCAGCCAAGAGAGAGAAAACCGATTGAGAGGAGCGTAGGATTCGACACGAGTCGACACAGGAAGGAGGTGCTGAACCTTTTTCGCGATAGAAATACAACATGTGCACGGTAGCGCGCACGGGGGGCGGGGGGGGGTATCGGGGGGAGGGAGAGAAAAGCTTGCTATGTGACCCCGGATCTCAGTTACGACTAAGACGGGGCGAGAAAAGAAATGAGATGGGAAAAGAAAGATAAAAAAAATAGTTCATGTTGGGCGCAGCGTACGTCATTTAGGGTCGTGGTGTCCCCTAAGGTCTAGTAGGTAAACCGCGTAATGACCAAGGACGATTTCGCTGGTTCGAGCCCCGCCAGACTGCATCCTCGTCTATACTCGTAGGGGCTTTTTCTTGTGCATAGAGTTGACTTGCGGAAAGCGCGAGAGCGTGAGTTAGCGATATTCGATGGAAATCGACCACCAGTCGGGAATGCTGAACCCTCTACGCGATAAAAAAGGAAGGCACGTATCGGGGGGGAGTACGGACGGCTTGTCCTGAAGCTGCAAAGTAAAAGTGAGGTTAACAAAGAAAATTGTCCAGGCGAAAACGCGAGGTGAATGGAGCGCGAAACATAGAAGATGCCGGTAGGCAGACATGGTGTTCCATGGATGAATTGAAGAATCCCCTGGTACGCAACAGCGTGTACTTGGAGATATGTTTATTTCCAATGCGTGACCACTCGCCCGCGCTACGTACTATGTCGTCGGGGGGCATTGCGTTGCCTACCACCCTCTCGCCCTATGACGACCAAATTAATACGTCAGAACGCATATACTACCTACATCGAGTACGAAGCAAGCAGCCATTTGTATCGTGCTGATATATACACCAATATCGATATTTAAGGTACGTCGAAAAGTGGAAATTGAGTGGCACATTGTCGGAGGGCAGCCTGGATAACATATCGGAGGTAAAACTCCTTGCACATGAAGTTGGGCCCATGAAGTTACGGTTTGACCATCCGACAATGTATTATATGTGCAGTGTATTGTGAAGCCTTACTCCTGCTTGCTACTCGTGTTGTTGTTTATAGTTGTATGACAAAATTAAAAAATACGACAGCTGTGAGATCGAGGATTTGAATCGAAACTCATCTTTGCAAGGTGCGTGGGATACTTCAATCGCACGTACTACCGTTTTTGAGGGGAACAAAATCTGACAGCTGTGGAACTCAGAGGATGTACAGATACACGGTATACTTGCTGAAGGTGTTGAGCAGTAGGCCGGCAGCGGTCCAGTCCGGGCCTGATGCTCGCGCTGCTCATTTGATGCACGTGCGGTGGGTGGTCGTTCGTGCACCATGGCGTCTGCTCTTCTTCTTCTTTCTATACGACAAAATTAGGGATATTACCATCACAACTGTGGTATATATATTAATCATGTGTCAATCGCTAAAAACTCACGAAGAAACAGGAACCAAATTAACACATTCAATTCTTATTTATTTGTTTTTATCACCCGAATCATGAGGCCAGGACGGGTAGGAACCTATTATACTTGATAGCTTTTCTGTACGCATTTCCGCAAACAAAATGGTGAGGACAACCAGTGGCAGCAGTAGTATCATACCCAGGTAAAGGTTGTTTGTTCGCCGGCAGTGGAGGGAGAGCTATGGGCTACAGATAGATACATAAACAATGTACTATTGATAGGCCATGATCTGGCTGATACGAGTACGAGTGAGAGTATCATACTCTAACGAACGACGTCGACGTACTATTAATAATGAGGCGGGCGCAAAAAGTGTGCGAGCCTTACTTTTCTTCGAATTTTCCAAGAAAAAAAAGCCTCTTCATAGCGGCTCGGATACGAGCGTGGGGTGCCTTGTTTTGAGTTTTTCCGTATGTGTGTGTGTGGGTGTGTGTGTGATTCAACATTTTTTTGGGCAACGTTTGACCACCGCCCTCGACGCACACCGCACCAATTCCAGTCCCGGCGGACTCTGTGGGCGCGCACACACAAAAGAGACCTCCTGGTGCTCGTGCGGTGGTAAGTCGTTCACAGTAGCTCGAGCTAAGTGTGGCAACGTGTGTAGGCACATGTTAGTGCTGGGCCATGTTGAAAAAACACAGAACCGACAACAAAACATTATAGCGGTTTTTGCTTGAAACCCAGCTCTACGAGTACTCGTAGGCAGACTGTGCCTGTCCACAGCAACGAGCGTTCGGGCCTCCACCCTCCTGCTGATGAGGGGACGGAGAAGCAGGAGAGTATCTGCTGTATAGTTGTTGTACACCAGTAGTAGTAGTAGTGGTGGCACTGCTAGAAGCTCTGCTGGACACACGTCAGATTGTACCTTTTTCGTCTCCAAATTATGAGTTCGGGACCAGGAAACACATGTACGAAGGGTTCACACAAGCCGAGCGTACAGCGACGCTGACCTGGCCTCGTGTGTCCTACTGCTGCTGCTGTTTTGCTGCTGGAGAAGCTCTGCTGTAGATGTCGTACATCAGTAGTAGCGGTGGCACCTGCTACCTGCTACGAGAAGTTCTCTCTTGGACAGAGCATGTCGAGTGCAGATTTTCGTCTTGAAATCATTATGCCGAATTTCGAGTTCAAAACCAACACAGGACAAAATCGAGTACGTGTACAAAGGGTTCAAGGGTTTAGATTGACACGCCGAGCGTATAGCCACGCTGACCCTGGCGTCGTGTGTCCTACTGCTACTGCTGCTGCTGTTTTGTTCCTGGAGAAGCTCTGCTGTAGATGTCGTACATCAACTGAGTAGCGGTGGCACCTCCTGCCTGCTACAAAAAGTTCTCTCTCCTGGACAAAGCATGTCGGGCGCAGATTTTTCGTCTGCAAATTATGCCGAACTTCGAGTTCGGAACCAACACAGGACAAAATCGAGTACGTGTACGAAGGGTTCAAGGGTGAGATTGACAAGCCGAGCGTACAGCGACGCTGACCCTGGCTTCGTGCGTCCTACTGCTGCTACTGCTGCTGCTGTTTTGTTGCTGGAGAAACACTGCTGCTGCTGCTGCTGTAGATGTTGTACATCAGTACAAGTAGCAAGTAGTGGTGGCACCTGCTACGAGAAAGAAGCTCTTTCTGTTGGACAAAAAAAATTAGATAGATGCAGATTTTTCGTCTTCACACATTATGCTGAATTTCGACCAAAAAACACTGTTGGAAAAAACGTCATCAGGTGTGTGTTTGTTCTTGTTCTTTCTCCGTCGGCATTGTCCGTGTCGATTCTTGAATCCCCAAGAGATACGATACGAATACAAGATCTCTGTGGTCACAGCAGTGCATATTTTTCGTCTTCAAATTATTATGCCGGATTTCGAGGTGGAAACCAGGATATACACAACAAAATCAACAACAGGACAGGTGTGTGCGTACTGCTGCAGCAATGCTCTGTTTTTCATGTATCAAGAGCAGAAGAGGCCAAGAACATTTACGATATTTTTTAGATTCACCAACGACGGCGTATAGGTAGTAGGTAGTACAGCAGCAAGCAGTAGACGTTCCCTGGTGTTGGTTCAGCACCAAACAGAATAATCCGTGTTCGCCCAGCATGATGCATCGCAGATATGACTACTGCAGGTATTACTGAGGTCGCGCCTCATTACCACCAATTAATTACTAGTAATGAGGCGCGCGAAGCGCGCAAAAAGGAGGTCCCCTAGCAATCTGGGAGAAGGGATCTTTAGGTTGGTAGGCTGTTCAGGTATTTTAGTTCCTGTTGGGATCAAGGTACGGGCGAAGACCCAACCCAACCCCTGACTCTAACCCTAACCCTAACCCTAACCCTAACCCCAAACCGCAGCCAAAACGGGCCAAAACTGGTCATAAACGCGGCTGTGCCGCGTTTGCATCGACCCAGGAAATTTCTCAATTGCAGACGACAATTCCGAAGTGCAGACCGCGCTACGCAATTTTCAAGTCAAAAACACCCCTAAAGATCCCTTCTCCCAGATTGCGAAGCCTACTCCACAGCCGCGTTTATGACCAGTTTTGGCCCGTTTTGGCTGCGGTTTGGGGTTAGGGTTAGGGTTAGGGTTAGAGTTAGAGTCAGGGGTTGGGTTGGGTCTTCGCCCGTACCTTGATCCCAACAGGAACTAAAATACCTGAACAGCCTACCAACCTAAAGATCCCTTCCTCCAGATTGCTAGGGGACCTCCCCATAGTACAGACCAATCAGCGTTCAATTTTTATTTTCTTGACCAATAACGGCAACACAAAAAAAAGCCTGTGGAGGGTGTTCCCATAGTACACCCCATAGTACCGGAGGGATGTGACCAATCGAGAGCATTACGGGGAGTATGTGGCGGTGGAACCCATCATCCCGTCCGTCGTCCACGCTCTGTCTGCACCGCATTTATTCCAAAAGTGGTCAACTCGAGAGGACGACCGTCTCAGCTGTAGTGCTGTAGCGCGGCCAGAGGGATGTAGGAACCGAATTGCCGGCTTGCAGCAGCACAAAGGTACAGCAAGGCTGGGTAAGCTACTGGTGATTGGGTTGTTTTATCTTCCCAGGATGGGTAATCAGCTGAGATGACGATAGAGATGGCCCTTGGCGGTCGCAGTATGTGAGCCTGCACAGGTGGACACTCGGCTCCAGCCACGGGGTGGTAGGCAAGGGACCCTGTACAGGTTTTATGTGTTGTGCTACCCTGTACAGGATATACCATCTCTCGAGGTAGTCCTTTCTCATGACCCTGTACAGGGTTCGACCGGAGGACCCTGTACAGGGTTAATGTATTGTGCTACCCTGTACAGGGTATACCATCTCTTGGGGTACCCCTTTCTCATGACCCTGTACAGGGTTCGACCGGAGGACCCTGTACAGGGTCAGGGCAGTCAGATGCTGGTCGGGGGTCCACTCGTTGACCTCGTACAGGGTCAGACCCTGCAAAGGGTCAGGGCATTCATACACGGTACGGGGATCAATTCCCTGACCCTGTACAGGGTTGAACGGGCTTACCCGGCACATTGTTTATCTCCCGGAACCTGTGCAGAGTTTTGTATTTGGGCCCTTTGCAGGGTTGCACCAGCGGACCCTGGGGGCGACTGGTTTGGCGCATTATATACCCAGCAGATCTGTTCTGTTGAGACGCGATCGGGCCATATATAAATACAACTATAATTACGATTTTTGAGGTCGTTGTCACTTGCTAGCTCTTGGCAGACAGACCGACTGATAGACAGCTCTTCGCAAACAGCCCTTCTTCTTTGAAACAGCCGTACAGCCAAACAACCTTTCTTCTTTCTTCTTCCGCAAACTGCCAACCAATAGACAGCTCTTCGCACGGCGCCTAAAAGAGGCGTCTCGCCTTCGACGAACGGCATAGACAGGTGCAGCTGTCGGCGGCCAAGCTGCTGCTGTCGGTGGCGAACCTGCTGGTGCTGCAACCCCCGCCTCTCCCTTCTCCACGCCCCCTAAGCTCACCCCCCCCTCGTCGAGAGGCGCGTGGTCCTCGCCCTCTGGCAAGAGAGCGGCAACGACAAAGACCGACCTGGTGCCGGCTGTTGTTTGCGACCAGTCAGTGCACGGACCAGCACTTGGTCAAGAACTCCGCGCCTGGTGGCAAAAACGTGGCCTTCGCCACCTGCAAGGATCTCACGTGCGTGGTGGCGGGATCATCCTGACAGGGCAACCGACTGCGAGTTCTGTGCTCGCCCGATCAAGGAAGGGACTGTCTCGTACCCCCTCGAGATTGCTGACAGTGGTGAGTGTCTTATGTCTATTGTGCATGCTGTATGTTGCCAGTACTTTAAATTTTTGGGGGGTTTTCAATTGCCTTTTTGCATACAAACTTTTTACGTCAAAGCGTTTATTTATTTTTTTACTCACCCATGCTCGTTCTTTCCCCTTCGTGCGTTGCGTCGGCTCCTCTTACACACAGTGCACGCGAACGCGCACATGCACAACTGTTTGCGGGACGTGAAGCACACGATTTCTGTGTGTACATGTTTTGGTGACCCCACGTACTCATTTTGCTCGTTTTCGGCTGCCGCTGCTGCTGCTGCTGCTGTCAGCGCCACGCCATGAGTGCTGCTGCTGCTGTGCACCTGCTTCTCCTGTGCACTCGCTGCTGCTGTAGTGCTGCTGCGTTGTTGCCGTGCTGTGCACCTGCTGCTCCTGTGCACTTGCTGCTGCTGTATGTAGTGCTGCTGCGTTGTTGCCGTGCATCATGCTGGAAGCGTACACATTTTCGGATCGTCAATTCCGTAGGTTTTGCGATGGCGGCATACCAGGGTACATGCTTTTTTTCTTCCTTATTTTCATATCGTTGCTATGCTGCTGCTGCTGCTGCTGCCAACGCTGCCAACGCTGCGGCGATTCGTTGCAGCTTCTGCTGCTGCTAATGCTGTAGCTGCTTCTGCTGCTGCTGCTGCTAATGCTACCGCAATATCCACTGAATGTTCGTATGTACTCGGATTACTGTTTTTCTTGGTCGTTTTTGTACCCTTGACCCCAATTTCAATTTAATTATTTCGTACTGGAAATAGAGAGAATTATTTATTTTCCGTCTTCGGGCACACGAAATGGTTCCTTTTGATACGTGAAAAAATATTTTTGTCGTTTTGCTCCTGCATTTTGCGTACGTACTGTAATTTCTCGTTTTTGGCTTTGTTATTTTCATATATATCGTTGCTACGTATGCTGCTGCTGTGGTGCTGCTGCGTTGTTGCCGTACATCATGCTGCACTTGTGTGTGTACATATTTCGGTATCGTCAATGAAAAAATTCCGTAGGTTTTGCGATTGCGGCATACCAGGGTACATACTTTTTTTCTCCCTTCTTTTCATATCGTTGCTATGCCGCTGCTGCCAACGCGGATTATTGTTTTTATTGGCCATTTTTGTACCCAAATGGTTTTTTTTAAACGTAAAAAAATATTTTGGTCGTTTTGCTCCTGCATTTTGCGTACGTACTACTTTTTCTCGTATTTCGTGTTGTTGCTATGCTGCTGCTGCGTTGTTGCCGTACAGCATGCGGAGGTGGGTCTATAGTGAGGTACCAAAAATACTTTTCGGACGGCCTCGGGGTACGTACTTTTTTTCTCCCTTCTTTTCATATCGATGCTATTCTGCTGCTGCCAACGCTGTGGCGATCCGTTGCTGCTTCTGCTGCTGCTGCTGCTCTGCTTTTAGTGCTGCCGCATATTCACTGAATGTTTGTATTGTACTCGGATAATTGTGTGTCCTGGTCGTTTTTTGGCGCTGCTGCGTTGTTGTCGTACATCATGCTGGACATGATTTGTGTGTCTATTACACTTAAACTTGTGCGTGTGTACATATTTCTGTATCGTCAATGATTTTTTTTTTGTGGTGCTGCTGCGTTGTTGCCGTACATCATGCTGGACGTGATTTGTGTGTGTACTGTACTACACTTGTGTGTGTACATATTTCTGGATCGTCAATGAAATTACGTACTTGCTGCTTCTGCTGCTGCTGCTGCTGCCGTCGTATAGCAAGCGATTACGTACTGCTGTTGTGCTGCTGTAGAGTAGTACAAATAATGAACTCTGCCCCCCCCTCCCCTTCCCCCTCCCCCGCCATTCCCTGCACGCCACTCCCGCCCCGCGCACCCTATATGTTTACTTCGACCAGGTCCGTGGCAAGTGCTACAACTGCCGCCTGACGGACTCCACCATCAAAGACGGAGACATCATCATCAAGCGCAAAAAGACTCCCTTACATTTCGCCTGCTCCAGGGCTTCGCGGAATTCCGAAGCAGTACGCCACAAGCAGATTGTCGCCATCCATCACGAACGAAAGGAAACAAATTGTTTACCACATTTCCCAAAATCACGACTATTTCTTCCTACACATATCCAACGGGTTCAACAGCGAACAGATCCACATTCTGGGCCTCCCGCCTCGTTACTACAGCATCCTGGAAGACTATTTACATATCATGTCTCATCCAAGCTCCTATGCTGGCTACATCGAAATCGCGGCCGCCCAGCAACTATACAACATTTTCCATAACCGTTGTCGTTGCCGGCACTGCTGCTTTTTCTCTCCTGTCCCAACCTTCCTTTAAACAACAGCCTGTATGTTGTATATCATCCACATGCCAAGCACTACTCCACTCTCTCTCCCCACACTGATGAAAGATGCTATTCTTATTATTAGACGAATGCCATTCTTACTCTTTTCACCCGATCTTACGTTTCACATTACATTCATAAATAAACGCGATTGTTACATCCTCCACCGTTTCTTACACAAATGCATTTGGTTTGGTTGGCTTGGGCTTTGTCGCCAATTAATTGCAGTTATATGTACACGAAACGACGGAATATCCACTCCGAAGGAAAGCCTTGTATATACTATTATTATTATTTTATTATTATTATTATTATTATTATTATTTTCTTTTATTATTATTATTATTCTTCTTCTTCTTCTTATTATTATTATTATTATTATTTATTTTTTATTATTTTTTATTATTATTATTATTTATTATTATTTTATTATTATTATTATTATTATTATTATTATTATTATTATTATTTATTATTTATTATTATTATTATTTTTATTATTATTATTATTCGTACTATTGTTATTAATGTTACATACGCGTGTCGGACACAACGCTCGAAACGCACATGCACATACGTACGATAAATCCGAAAAATAGGGAAAGAATATGTTGTCCTCATCTGTGCAAGCCCCCCCAACCCCCCCCCCCAAATGACCACACCGGAAAACGAAAAACCTTGTCCAGTACGCTGTCCATTTGCAAATCCGCGTCACAAGCGGTTCTATAGGATGCAGCTTATATTCGTCATATAGCCAACAGACACGTACGAAAAGAACAAACGCAAGCATCTCAAACAGCACGCATATGCGTGTGTTGTCTTCACAGTACACCGTTTTTCCTACCTAACTACATCACAGTATACATAGTGTCCGTCCTGTTTTGGTATCCTAGATATCCAAATAAATTAAGTGGTCACAGATTGTGAGAAAGCGACAATCAACAAAAAAACGCCAATGATTGCGTTACCTTGCCGAGGTCTTTACCCTGTGCAAGGTCTGTTCGAAGTACCCTGTACAGGGTTCTTGCCGTGACAGGGTGCTACCACATAACCACAAGAGGGTTCGAGACCTCAAGCGAGGTCCTCACAGGGTCTCCACAGGGTGTCGACCCTGGCAGGGTGTTCACGGGGCACAGCCGAGTGTCCACCTGTGTGCTACGTACGGCAGGCAGGCGGAACTTGGTCGCCGGGCGGGAGACTGCTCCAATGGAGCGCCATCAGCTTGCCTCCAGGACCGATACAACGGAGGAGACATCTATACACCAGGTGCCTGTTACTGTAGTGCCGTCTTGTTGTACATGAGTGGCGATGAATGCAGAGTATGTACGTCGAGCACTGCTGCTGCTGCTGTAAACTTTTCCTCCGACCTACCAGGTACCAGGTAGCAGTAGGCACCTGGTACTGCTGTACGGACTCTACCTCTTGGTGCGCTACTACTTGGGCAGGATTGACCCCTATTGCCTGCACCCTACAAGCTTCGCCTATTTCTCAGGTACTCGCACCTTCCCCCACAGCAGCAGCAGCAGCTGCGTGTTGTTGTAGCCATGCCTGGTATTGATGTACAGCTCGAATTTGTCACCCGGTACCGTTCTGAGCGGATAATATAGGTAGCGTGTACACATTAATATGGATACGAAAAATTCCTTATATTTACGTCCAGAGTGGGATGTAGCGTTACAGCCCGGTCATACTACAGCAGTAGCATTAATAGGCGTGAGAAGAACTGCCTGCGAGGCACCTCTTGGCCTCATCGCTACACGCTCCCGGCTGTGCACCGGTTTACACTTGCGCAGCAGTCCATCCAACACATATCGTAGGTATAGGGCACCACACTGGTTATATATGTACCTACAGCAGCAGCACTGACAGGAGCAGTGATCGGTACCGTCTTCGCTATTTGCGTTTTGGTATGATTAGTGGAACGATGAGTGGCGTCTGAAATCATGTTGAGAGCAATGCGCAGGGGTGGTGGTACTGGCAGTACTGCTGGCACTGACGATGTAACAACTTTTGTTCGTTTTTCTCTTGGCATTCGCGCCTCTCTTTCACTCTAGAAAGAGTGCAACACCAGGCGGTATGCTGACACCAGAGAAAACAACTACAGTACGCGACAGAAGTTTATAGCAGGCTCGAGTTTTTGACAAAGATAAGGATGTGGCATCATTTACACTGGAAGTTGAGTAGGACACACCCCGTCTCACATGAAAAGAAATAGAGCCTGGCCCGAAAGAAGAAAATAAGATATGCTAAAGTGGTATCGCACACTTGCAACATACACGTTGTGTTTGTCGTGCGATTGTCTTGCACGCAGCCGAAAGCGATGCCCTTGCAGCGGCGGCGACGGCGGAAAGAGACCAGGAAGAGCAACACAGGCGTTGCTTGCTGAGGGAGTCAATTCGCTGACGGAAGACTACAAAACAATCAGTAGTAAGCAATAGTCGTGCATGAGAGTCGGCGCAAGGACAGGTCCGCCGGGTGAGGGTGGTGAGGGTTGTACACTCAACCCCATGGCAAGATCCAAGTCCGGAACCGCACGCCGTGGTGAAAACGCCAACTGCGAAGGTGCTCGTCTTGCCGGACAGGAACGGACACTACACCTGCCCGGCGCGGCGAGTGAGCTACGAGCGACGGAGATGAGGCAGAGGGAAGTCACCTCGCCGCCGGATTCACTTCCTGGATGGAACACTCCACGGTGCCGTAGCTCTCAGCACTGAACCCACACTAGTCGTCGCAGGTGTGGAGGTGGGGCGACGGGGGGGGGGGGGCAGGCGTGCACGATGGGTGAATCCCGAACGGCGACGGAGAGCAAGGGCCCATTGGTGTTAACGCGAACGCCGGCGTTTTCCATGGAGAGGGTAGGGAGGAAATCTCGATTCAGGTGAGCAGCACTGGGACTAAGTAGTAGTTACCGGCACTTCTTTTCGTCGCCGTTTTTGCGCACTTGTACCAAGCTTTGAGGGTAAATTAGCCGTTTGATTTTACCCCGACCTCTACCTACTTGTTCGTGGGGATTGACGCTGCACACCATCTCTGTGAGCTGTAAGCCTACCGTTGTGCCTTTTCGTGCAGTGCCAAAGCAGTAGGTAGGGTACGGCAGGTCGTGCCGTTTATGAATCAGCAGTACCGGCGATATGGGTGTAATTTTTGTTGTACTGAGTGCCGTGTTATAAGTACCGTGACTCTTGTTTCCCCTGCCACCGCCGTCGGCCGGAGTGTGCATGCGCCTAGAGGTTTCCATGCGATTCAGTATCCTACTTTGCCACGGCGCCGGCAGTAGTTTGCATGTTTTGGGATTGGTGAATAACTATTTTTCAAAATTCCGTGCAGAAGACTTCGCGAAGGCGACCCTTTGCCATAAACCTTCGCGGTAGTGAAACAGCCCCTCCGCCAGTAGGGCGGGCGCCAAGACGATGTAGACATAACACTGGAACGGGACGAGTGTCGCTATGTTCACACGTGCCGGAGGATAGCTGCACTGGTGCGAAACTGAAGGAGAACGATGTCGTCGCGGATATGGAAGCGGTAAAGAACGTCGTTGTCCCCAGTTTGAGCAACAGGGACGGCCACCTCGAGGCGTACTGTTCTAACAGCTAGTGAAACCCAGCCCGTTTTCGTGTTTAAAAGTTTCGGATGCTCGAGTGAGGGCCTGTACAATTCCCGTAATTTTCTTGCGGCATTTGGGCTAAATGACACGTCCTTCCCACGTTTGACGTCTCACGGGTGGTAACGCAGGCATCACGGTCACATTAACACCAGGGAACCGCCAAGGGCTGTTTGCGCAAAAGGTGCACCCATCAAGACCAACTGCCGCGCTTTCGTCGGTAGTGAAGGCCCCGCAAGTACCACTCGTGGCAAAGGCTTTGCTTGAATCGCTGATGACCTTCAGGTTGAGCAGATAGTATGCAGAACATCAGACTGCCCGAGATCAGGGGGGTGCAGAGGGTAGCTATGCTGTCGTCAATGCCATCCAGATTTTCGGGGATTTGCCGCGGGGTATGAGATGGCAGTAGGAGCGTAGAGAGACCATCATAATCACTTTTGGCAGCAGCACGAAGGTGGAAGGTGTATCAAGTGCTGTGCACCCGACGAGCTTTCCCGGGACTTTTAAGCATCCGAAGGAGACGAACGAAAATTGGAAATTCAGTGGGGAGTGCGAGTTTATACGCCCGAGACGAAATGTGTCAGGCGGGCTGCAATTCTAGCCCACGATGATGGCGCACGTGGAGCGCGGGCGGCCCGAATAATACTGTTCAGACTAAACCAAGTGGTGCACGATGCGTGCAACATGTGCATTGTTTTTTTGTCTCGATATGCTTCAGGGATAGATTCTGCCACCGCTTGTAGGCGACGTTTTTACTCCGTTGATGTTGCGAGGATGGTTGTATTCTTGTGTTGGGCATACTGTTCATCGACGTATGGTTCACGTTTCTTGATTCTTCCGCAAGAAATGTAGATGCTGTCCTTGCAAACTACATCCGACACTTGCATGCGGTGCACAGCTTCTGAGAGCGGAATGCGTTTGATATATATACGAAGAACTTGTTGGGTTTATATGTTTCGGGGGGCTGTAGAAGCAGTGAGCGACGAAGACTGTTTTCGCGTGTTGCCCCCAACGAGGACTCACGAGCGTAATGGAAATACGTTTTGTTTGAGAACCTACTCGATTTAGGTGCAAGAGAAGATACGATGCGCACACCTGTACACCCGGTGATGACTTCCCATGGGCACGTTCTTCCACCTGCACGTACTTAATAATTATTGACTTCACCCGGCCAGGCTAGCTGCTTACTCAATATAAGTACGTGCTCGTGGAATTATCATAGGCAAACTGAACCGATCGCTGCAGAAAAACATCGTCTGATCTATTGAAAACATCCAGAGGAAAGGCGAGAAGAAAGAAGTGTATCTATCAGATGGAGAATATCAAGGTAAACGTACCCATCATCTGTGTTGTGGACAAGTGTAAACATACTCAAAAGCTGTCGTACTCGTCTTGTCGGCCAGTACCACCAGTAGATAAATAGAGAAAGCGAGTTTGTTACATGCCGTAGGCCGTGTGCTTTCACAGAAAACGAAGTCAAACTACAAACGAAATAGCCCCGCCCCCAAAACATCACCAAGACCATAGCAGCACTCCGACAGTGACCAGCTCGAGACAATTTGTCCAGCGAAACAAGTTCCACGCGTTAGCCTACGATCGTCCGCCTCTGTAGATGTCGAGTGTGTGGAAATCGGTCAGGTACAGCTCTCGCAATGAGTATTACAAAAACACAACTTTTTTAGTTACAGACAGACGAAGCCTGTACCCACCGCCATACGAAAAAAAAAATCGCCTATCGGCGAAACACATCTTTGGTCGCTTTGCTCCCTCGTTTTTGGCGCTTCGCGCCAATTTAATTTAATTGCCGGCTCCAGGTAAGACCATGGGCGTGCGGCCGGGTTATATAGTATGAGTGTGCAGAATGATTATTCTAAATTGTCCTGTTGACCCGGGCAGCATCCAGGGGAGCCGCTGGCCTGTATCTTTGACAAAGAATTACATATAGAATACGCGCGTTCGGTTTATCACAATACTTGTTAAATTCGGCAAAAATGGAATATAGACGAGACGTATTACGCAGCTTGCGAAGTTGAGTATCAACTGTTTAATCAGTCGAACTTACAGCTGACGTATTTCAAAATTTATAAAATAAAATAGTACAAGACACGTACTCTAAAATACCGATCGCTGCTCGCCAGTGCTTTTCTTTCGGCGAACATGTATACCTAGCTACCGCTTGGACAGCGTCCGAGATATCCGGTCGCGTCTGGTTTGCAAGCCACATCAAGCACCCCACCAATTCACGGAATGGCGAGTCGCCCTCAGGTTTAATCACGTCAAAGTCCTTGAGCTCTAGGCCTGCTGCGAGCGGGGGGGGTGGAGGGGGTGGAGGGGTGGAAGGGGTGAGGGGAGTGGAGCGGCAGGTGGGGGGAATGGGAAGGACGGAAGGGGAGCGGAGAATCCAAGGGCTCGCAACAGCAGCAACAGCAGCAGCAAGCGCCGCCCTGGATGCAGCAGCAGCAGCAACAACATCAGCAGCAACATCAGCAGCAGCAGCAGCAGCCACAGCAGCAGCAGCATGCAGCAGCGGCAGCAGCAGCAGCGGCAGCAGCGACAGCAACATCAGCAGCAGCAAAAGTAGCGGCCACAGCAGCAGAAGCAAAGCGGTGGGGGCGGCGGTTAGCCGATGCCGAGGGCCATCAAAGGACCTCAATGGGGTTGAGATGTCGCGTCCAATCGTTATGTTTGGGACGATACGGGTCTCAACCCGTTCGGCACGGGGAAGCAGGCGCCTCCGATGAGCTGGGCTCCTGCTCCGCCGCCGCCAGGGCAGCTGCCGCAGGCCCCACCACCGCCGGTGATGGCCAGCTGGGTTCCACGACAGGGTGGTGCACCAACGGGCCCTCGGCTGTGTTTTCGTTGCAACCAGCCGGGCCACTTCATTGCGCAGTGCCCGTACGAGCATCAAACGCAAGCACACGCGAACATTGCCCGCCCTCTTCCGCCCCCGTCAGTGCATCACGGGGGGTACACCTCGACCTCTGACGGCCGTGGTGGCTATACCCCGGGTGGTGCCCCCGTTGCTATCTCGCCTTGTGTTCTCCCGGCCAGTTCTCCCCCCGAGTCTGAAAGTAGTGGCTACAGTGCTTCTATGTTCGACTCCCACCTCCACACCGCGCATTTTGCGCACCCAGGCAAGAACGACTGCGAGTCTGGTTTTAAGTCTGATGTTTGTGGTGTTTGTGATGGTCAAGTGTGGGTTGCGGATTCCGGTGCAACTTACCATGTGACCGGTGATTCTACGTTTATCTTTAAGGGGAAGCCCCTCCCCCGTAGGTAAGGGTTCCCTGTTGGTAAGCGACATGAGGTCGATGGAGATAGAGTATTTTGGCAAGTTGAGTATGGTGATGTACAGTACCGGGGGAGATTTGGAAGTGGTCTTGATGAACGTTGCATATGTCCCTGGTTTCAAGTTCACTTGTTTTCGCTGCACGAGGCTACACCCAAGTGTAGCGCAACGATGGATTCTGCTGGTGTGCACCTTATGGGTGGTCGTTTGACTTTTGCTCGTCTCGGGCTCGTATGTGAAAGCCACTAGAGTGAAGCCCGACACGTTTATCGCAGCCGCTATTTTGTCCCCGGGTAAGATGCAGAAGATTGATATCAACGATCTTCACGTTGCTCTTGCCCACTCCCATGAGGTGACTTTGCGAGAGACTGTACGCCAGTTGGGCGTGAAAGTATCTGGAGAACTGGTGCCGTGCGCTGGTTGTTCAGAGGCTAAGGGGAGGAGGATGGCTGTGCCGTGGTCGATCGAGTGCCGCTCAACGAAACCCCTGCAGCGCATGTTCGTGGACCTCTCGGGGAAACGGCCTCCGTCTGCTGGCGGGGCGACGTACTTGATGATGATAGTGGACAATTTCTCGCGACTAGGTTGGCCGTATTTCCTGAAGAAGTCTGACGCGGCATCGATGTTCGCAAAACTCCTGGTCGACATCCCTGCTGATGGCTGCCCGTCCGTCGTGGGGTGCGTCCGTTCGGACAACGGTACCGAGTGTTCTAAACGCGGAGTTCATGGCCTTGCTCAACAGCCACGGTATCCGTCGTGAGCACACGCCCGTTGCCTCTCCGAAGCACGATGGCGTAGTTGACGACGCCTGGCATGCACGCTGGAGCTTGCGATGGCGTCCTGCCTGGAAGCCAAGCGCCTGCTCGACGGCGGGCAATTGCCACCAACGGGGCCTCTATAATCGGAGGCGTGCCACCACGCCAGCGACGTCATCAACATGACGGCGAGGGTGAAGGACGAGCCGGACATGCTCTCCCCGTTCCAGAAATTCCACGGTAGAGCGCCGTCTGCGCGGCTGCTCCCATTCCTGCGGCCGGGGTTCCACCACGTGAGGCAGGCCCTGAAATCGGAGTCGAAGGCGGAGCGGTGTTTTTACTTGAGCAGCGGCAGCAACCACCCCCAGGACTGCTCCAAGATCCTGCTATAGTCTGGCTTCAAGTCCTACACTCGCGACGTTACTTGGAAAGACGCGAGGAAGCCCTTTGTTCATTTGGAGCTGGCGGTGGCGGAGGGAGTGTCCCCGACGCCACCGCTGCTGCCGCCGGCCCCGGAGGTGCAGGACCTCCCGGACGACCTGGGCTTGGGGTCTACGTCATCGCCGCGGCTGCGGCTGTCGTCGACGCCATCGCTGCCATCGCCTCCGCTGTCGCCATCGCCACCGCTGCCACCGTCATCGCCGCTGTCGCCTTCGCTGCCGCTGCTGTTGTTCCGGCCACCACCGTCGTCGCCGCTGCAACCTCGGCCGGAGCCACAGCCGCCGGAACAGTCGCAGATGTCGGCGTATGCTGCGCAAGAACTGGGATCATACAACCTGGGCCCGGGGGACGGTGATGTGCAGAGGGGCCGTACGAGGGGGGAGACCGCCCGTAGCCACGGAGGCCAACAGCATGGGCTGCTGTCGTTGATGGTGGCTCGGGAGGGAATAGGTCACGAACTTTTTCACCCAAACGCACCACACCAAAACCCTCCTATGCCCACTCACCCGGCAGGTGCGCTCTCGAAGCCGAATTCATACGCCGAGGCCTGCGCGGACGAGTACTCCCATCTATGGCTACGGGCGATGGGGAAGGAGTTTCAAGGCGTGGCTGAGGCGGGGACTTTGGGATATTCGTAGCAACAAAAGGGCTTGAACGTTATATCGGCGAAGTGGGTGTACATGTGGAAGACTAACGAGCACGGCGAGGTGGTTAGGGCGAAGGCGAGGCTGGTGTCGAGGGGTTTCAAACAGCGTGAAGGTATTGATTTCTTTGAAACTTTTGCTCCGACGCCAGCGGTGTCTTGTTTTCGTTTGTTGGCTGGTATTACGTGCGAGTTGGATTTGGATTTGTGCCACTTCGATGCCAAACAGGCAATCACCCAATCGAATTTGGATGAGTGTTTTTATGCGTCTACCTCAGGGTTGCGGTGAAATGTCCGGTAAGATAGTACGGTTGAACCGCAGTCTCTACGGCTTGAAGCAAGCGTCAAGATCGTGGCACAACCACTTGATGATGCACATGAAGAGTCTTGGATTTGAGCAGTGCCCCGCGGATGCTTGTGTTTTGCGTTTGATCGAGTCGGGGTCTATTTCCATGGTAACCTTCGTGCATGTGGATGACATATTTGCGGCGGGGCGGAAGGACAGGTGTGACCAGTTCTGCGATGACTTGAATCGACTTGTCCCGATAAATTATCTCGGCGAGTTGAGGTGGTATGTTGGATGCCGATTGTCTAGGGACTGGGAGGCTAGTAGGTTGACGATTTCGCAGCAATATTTCGCTGAAAGCACGGCTGCAAGATTCAATGTCTACTCGAGTAGAATAACTCCCCCTCCTTCCCCTCTTCCACCGCCACCACCTGCACCGGCCGGCTGGACACCGCCGACGTACAGAGCGAGCGGGTCCACCGACCCCTGTACTACCATGGCCCTCTGTATCAGATCCTTTTCCACGTTGTCATCAGTGTAGGCACCTCGAATGATGCCATTGATCTCGGAACGAGGGATACCGGGGCGGGAAAGAATGGACGTCTTTTGAATAGCACATAGTGAAGAGAGATTTTGCCCAAAATGGTGGTTCACCTCTTCCTCACTCTTGCCATCACCTAGCATGGCCAGTTTGTCAGCCGCCTTGTCAACCCTACTCAGGAAGTCAAGGGGGTCCTCCCCTTCCACCACGCGGATCGTCTCAAACCCTAGCTTCAACCTACGTTTTGCTTCACAAGGTTTCGGCATGTGACGCTTGCCACGCGCCGCTGGGGTGTTTGCTTTCTGTATGTCAAACTCCACCGCGGGGTATCCGGCCATCGACTCCATCAACAAGCCGTACACTGACCTAGCATCCTTAATCTCCTGAGTGGTATTCGTTGCGCCTCTTTAGCTTGACAGTTAAATGCCGGTTCGAGATATTGGCAAATTGTGTATTATGTGATTCTCGATATCTGGGTGTTATGGGATGACGCACAGTGTCACTTCTGCTGTCCCTACCACTGCTGGGAGATAGTAATAAACGATCTGAATCATCAAATCATCGATTGTCTGGGTGTCTTGACTACCTGTGCTTGGGGCTGACGAACACTCTAGAGCCTTGGTACCGACGCAGCCTCATCATGGGTGATGAACTTGATGATCTTAGGGCCGTAGTATCGGAGCAGGGCCTTGCTCTCCAAGCGTTACAACAAGCAGCCGCAGACGCGGAGGAGCGTCAAAGATCGTCTCATGCTGAACTGCTTGAGATGATGCCGATTCTACTGAGAACCAGTCGAGAGAGTGAGGCACAACGGAAGTCCGGCAGGGAGCAGGGGTTACCTGCCGTAGATACAGCAGGGAGGGATGCTGTGTCACCATCGTTGGATCGCTCCGATGATGGCACCGGGAGCAGGAAGGAGGAACGTGGTGGTACTGCGGGAGCTGATCACACGGGAGGTCAGCTCGGCGGTAGAGAGCAAGATTGGGGCGTTAGCCCCTCCGGTGAGCTCTCGAATACTGCGGAGGGTCTTCGTAGTCGGCCAGTTTTTTTTATTTTTGGGCCAACCCAAGATGGCAATTCCTGTCTTAAAGGAGAGAGAGAACTTCCGACACCTTCTCGAAGCAGATGCGAGTCTATGCGAAGCTACATGGATTCGAGACAGTCTTCGAAAGTGACCCATACGTTGAGGTTGGTGCCGATGCAAGCGACCGCGCTTCTATGATGGCCCAGGGAATGACGGCCCCTATATACGAGCGGCAATTGATGGCCTGGGTGTTTCTTTCCCAAGCTCTACAGTCTAATGTTGACAAAGCAGCTTTTCACCGAAGTACGTCTCCGAGTAAATGTTGGGAGTCAATAGTGGATTGGTACGATACGAAAACCAATGCACAGAAGGGAACTTGCATGAGTGAGCTATACAGCTTTCAAATTGGGAAGGAGGACGACCCCGTAGAAAAACTGTATGAGATGGAGGACCTACGTGTCAAACTGAACAAAGCAGGCTTGAATGTGGATGATACCACTTTGTACGCATGTTTTGTTTGTGCCTTGCCTGCTGCCGAGTACGAGCTTGAGATCCGAAATCTGAATCTCAAGCAGGTTTACGATCGCAAGGAAATCATCAACTTGGTTCGCAGCAAGCGCGAAGTAATAGCCTCATGTTCTGGCAAGTCGAAGGGCTCATCAAAATCGCTTGCGCTCGTCGGAAAAGGGGGGAGTGGTTACGGAAGGAAGGGCGGAAAGGCCCATGGAGATCGGTCTAGAAAAGGGAAGGAAGGCAACGGCAACACCAGTTCAAACGGTGGAGCCGGGAAGGCGAAGGGCTCGAAGGGGAGGTGTTTCCGGTGCAAGGCTGTGGGCCACTACAGCGACAGTTGCACCGCAAAGCTCTGCGAAAGATGTGGTGGGAGAGGACACGAGAGTAGCAAGTCCGCATCGCCGGCGGACATGGATGGATCGCCGGCGGAGGCCGTGTTTGCGATGGTGGGGGATCCCGGAGATGATGATGTGGAGACGACGGCGTTTTAGGGGTGCAGCAGCTAAAAGCCCTACGGCGGACAGCCGTAGGCACCTCCGCCGTGTGTTGCGAGCGGGGGGACTTCAAGTCGTTCGACATTTTTTTGCCGTACGCACTCCACTTCAGAGGTTGTGGAGGCAGCAGATATAGGGTTATCGCTCAGTGAGGGTGCATGTCTGCATGAGAATTCCGCGAGAAGCCGCACGGCCGCCAGCCGTGTGCAACCCTACCGGGGGGTGTTAGGTGGGGCAAAGTCGCGCGGCATAATAGCCGCCTGCATTCTGCTGATGTTGAATAGCGGTGGCAGGAAACGGGCGTGGGGTAATCGTGGACTGTCTGCAGCAGTACCAAATAACGATGGGGTTTCGTCCGAGTGGCAACAAGCGAGCAGATCTGGGTGTTTCGTCAGCCGGAGCTATATGCAAGGTCCGGCAACATCGCGGGGAGGAGGGGGCAGGTCTGGTCATCACGGTGTGATTTCGTATGAAGGAATGGTGAATTTAATTTTACGATGGATACACCTGTCGATCGAAATTATTTTTTTTTGGTCGAACGTGAGGTCTATTTATTTGCGGCTAGGGTGAAGAAACCGTAGATAATAGACGATGTATCATCTGGGATTCGTTCTGGGTGGTATACGTAGCTTTTTTCGCCTGGTAGCTTCGAAATGTATTTTCATGTTCAAATCCAACAGTCTTTGTAAATCCGAAAAACTTGTAGTGTTTTCTGGTGTAGACAAGACCAGATGGGGCCTGGTAGAAATGAAATGTATACTCGTCGTAGCGGTATGGCGAAATAAGGGTACGCTGATACACCAAAGGGAGGTGAGGTGTATAGCTGGTATTGGCGGTAGCTACTGATTCTATTGAATTTTGCGGGTATCTTTTATTTTTGGCAGTAGCCTACTGATTGCAAAAGAAAGGAGGGTGAGCATATTCATGGTTGATTGGTTGTTCTGCCAACAGTATCATTATGCGAGTACTTGTTCGCAACGGAGAAAAGTGGAACATAAAATATTTCTGCGAATGATCGAATAGTTTTTGTAGCTGGGAGGGCTTAGGCTGTTCGTGTCGACAGTAGCAGCATTTTACTGCTTCTTTATTCGATTATTAGGAGCTACTGGGTAGCGACTATTATTTTTCGGGTAACTTTAGGGCCAGATAAATTCTATAATACAGGTGAAAAACGACGTATACTATTTCGCTTTATCGTTACGATCTGAGAATTTATGATGGGAGCAGGGGGCAAAAGGAGACTTTTGTCCGGGGGAACGGGGTTCTCCGCGATCTCTGGCATTGTACTCTTCACCTTAGTTTTTATCATTTTGGCGTGGACATATTGTAATTTCGTCTACAATTGCAATATTTCTCTGTGGGGAGAGTGAGAGGTTTTTGCTCACAGGGGTGGGTTTCATATTTTTTTTAATGTTTGTGGTTGGTTTAGGTCATGAAGTTGTGTGTGTTGTTGTCTTGGTTCGTCAATGTTACGTAAAGAGTCAGGTAGGGTTTTCGTTGTGCCTCTTTAGCTTGACAGTTACGTGCCGGTTCGGGATATTGGCATATTGTGTATTATGTGATTCTTGACGTCTGGGTGTTATGGGATGACGCACATTGTCACTTCTGCTGTCCCTACCACTGCTCAAAGATAATAATAAACGACCTGAATCATCAAATCATCGATTGTCTGGGTGTCTTGACTACCTGTGCTTGGGGCTGACGAACAAGTGGAGTGCCTAACCTTCAGCTCTACCTAGGACACGCCAATATCCCCATCCATCACAGGGAAATCAGTGGGCTTGATAACATAACGGCAACCAAACTTCTGGATGTAGGCTATCATCTGACTTCTCGACATCCAGAAACCCACTTCCTCCCCAACAAATTTAGGCGGGCGAGATTGAGACAAATAGGGCAGGATGAGGAAATTCCGTGGGACGTGCTTGTTGGGGCACCCTGCCCTGATGTCGTAGGTACTGACACGTTCAGCGCTGTTCCTGTTCCCCCCGCGGATTGAAGACGTGATGAGGCCAGTAGCGCGTCCCTCTCGTCGTTGATGTCCCGCTCCCTCGCAGCCTTCTTGAGTAGACGGATTTCTTCAATCATAGCGACATGCTCGTCACTCACTTGTATATCTTCACCAACATCATCATCACACATTTATCTCGAGAATGTCCAACCCCTCACTGGGCTGACCGGTAACTGCTCAAGCCAGAGGCTTCCACTGCGCTAGGCTAGCGTGTTGGAAGGGTCTCAAGCTCGGACGGCTATCAGACGAGGACGATCGAGAGGAGCTCACGTAGCTCATAGGAAAAACACGCAAATGTATGACTTATACATATCTCACTCTCTGAGCGTGCTCGGTTGGTACATCCCTGGCCTCTCAGAGCTCCCACTTGGAAATCGCCTCCTTTTATTACTTGCCGGACCTTTCCAGCGGGTCTTTGTTTTATCCATTTCTCTTTGCACTTTCAGTCCTTCTTCTAGCTCCCACTTGGAAATCGCCTCCTTTTATTACTTGCCGGACCTTTCCAGCGGGTCTTTGTTTTCTCCGTTTCTCTTTGCACTTTCAGTCCTTCCCTTTTTTTTTCTTTCGTTTCGTGCGCGTGTGTGTACTCCGAGCACGGTTCCGCGGGCGAGCGCGGCACCGTCGCGGGTGTCAACGGGTGCTGGCGAGTAGAGGGGGGGTTGCAAGGAGCGCGGTCGCCATTTTCGTGGCTAGGCGTCGCGTGTGCCTCGAGACACAAGGGAAGCATGAATTGTTGCGGCGGAGGGACGTGGGAGCAACCAAAAGTACGACGAGTCGAGGCATGCGGCCACGAGTCGTTGGGCGCAGAGTGAAGGCGGAACACTCTGTGGGTGTGGAATGGGTATTTCATTCAGCAGACGGTTTCAGCCTGCTGAATGCAAAGTGCCTGAGGAAGGTGTACAACGCATGCAGCACGTGGACCAACACCCGATTGTCTTTAGACGCTACCCAGGCAAGGAAGAGAATACGTGCAAAACCTAAAAAGTGAACTAAAGGACTAGTAAAAACTAAAGGATTAAAGGCTAAACCGACTGCTCGCTTGCATATACGCATCATTCGGCGTGATAACGGGCATATGTTACGGCAAGCTCCCCGGGGTGAGCTGTCAACGCTCACCTGATTCGCCTCCTCAGTTCGTACGTTGGACCCTTCGGCAGTTCCAGTGGCTACAGGGCTTCGCTCAGGCGAGAGCGAAGCAAACGATGACCAAAACCCTCGATTGCGAGCGATGCAGATACTCGATTATGCCCGTTAACACGCGTAACGATGCGCATATGCGAGCGAACAGTCGGTTTAGCCTTTAACCAATTCATCCTTTAGTTTTCAGTCCTTTAATCCACTTTTTAGGTTTTGCACGTATTCTCTTCCTTGCCTGGGTAGCGTCTAAAGACACTCGGTGTTGGCCACAACGCGGCATGCGTTGTACACCTTGGTCAGGCGTTTGGCATTCAGCAGACTGAAACTGTCTGCTTAATGAAACGCAAGTCCCACACTCACAGAGTGGTCCGCCACTACTCTGCGCCCGACGACTCGTGGCTGCATGCCTCGACCCGGCGTACTTTAGATTGCTCCCACGTCCCTCCGCCGCAACACCCCCCCAAGTCTGGTGCTATCTTCCAGATCTTAAGAAAGCGCGGCCCCGGATGACGGAGCTCCTCCCCTTTCTCCCCCCCTGCCCATTCCATCCCCGCCAGACCCGCCGTTTTGACCAACGGTTTAGGTCGGGGTGGTCGCCAGCGCCCTCCTTTGCTTCCCTTTCTTCTCCCCCTGCCCATTCCATCCCCGCCAGACCCGCCGTTTGGACCAACGGTTTAGGGTTTCCTCCGCTGTAGCTCCGGCGATTCCACTCCATATCTTTTTCCCATTTCCAGCCAGACCCACCGCTTGAACAAACGGTTTAGGCTGAAGTTGTCGCCAGCTGTTTCCTTCGGTTTAAACTTGAAGCTTGAACTGCTATCTGGACACCCCACTCGCCGCTATTAATGGCTGACGTCGTACACTTCTTCGATGAACGTTTGCCGCCTTCGAACGTCTGGAAACTCCCTCCGGACCTTGGTATCTAGCCGGTGTGCCTCGCTCGCTACTCTGGAAGCTGTTGCTCGCTCTTTCCTTATTCGCATCTGCGGCGGGCGAGAACGGCAGTCCGAACCCTGGTGCAGTCCATACAATGCGTGAAATCTGTACAGCTGCCTGGAAGTGAAACCTGTACTCACCTCAACCGGATCCCATTGGGGACTACTCCCATACTTACGTGTATCCACCAGGAATACGTGCAGCTGCAGCTGAGTAACACTCTCGAAGATTCCCGTCAATCCAGTTAAAACGTACTCGCATACTCACGTGTTTGCGACGTCCCCCGAGAGCTTGCGATCGGTCATCGTGTACATAGCTAAAGTGTATTTCTCGGCAAGTCTTCTATCCGATCCCCCGGCCAGGCGCGCGAGCCATATCGACGGCATTGACAGGTCGGAGCATTCATGAAACGTCTTGATGCCCACTGCGAAGACCGTCGTCCTCGGTTTGGCAATGCACCTGTCCACGTAAATTTTGTCAAACGCGATGACAGGCATCACAATAATCAATGACAGGCATGACAAACGTTTAGCCTCGGCCTAATACCCATCAATGACAGGCCTGACTATCGTCAACAGAACGCATGGTGGGTGAAGATCTGGGGTGAAACGCCGAATCCATCACTCAGAGAGTACTTCTTCGTTTCACTGAAGAGGCGAAGACTTGCAGAGTCCCGATAATGCTTTCTGTAGCCACTCTCGCATAGTTCGACAGATCCCTGCCCTCGGGTGTGGTTGACGAGACCGTAGCACACCGACACTCTTAGCGACTGGCACAGGGAGTTCACGGCTGTAAACTCCCTCCCCGCATCGCCCCGGACCAACTATAGCGATTCCGAAACGCACATCGCTCAGTGTGAAGTTTTACCGCGATTGCTTCCTTCGACGGCACAGTACACGTGAGCAAAAGATGCTGCTCGCTTCTTCCACCAATGACATCACATACTCGAACCTATTACCTGCTTGCAGCCCCTGCTTAAGGTCTGATATGTACATCTCAGGGACCTTCCACGATTGTAGGGTGGTAGTGAGTGATACTGTCACTTGCGTGGTCACCTATTTGCTACTCCTGCGCTTATATAAGAGCACATGCTTTACGTCCTAGGCTAACGTGGGCTACTTACGCTTGCCCTGGGTCAGAAAAGTTGGGCATGCCACGCCCGGACCACCCAACGTGTTGCGAACCAAGGCGAACAACTCCGGTATCATTGCCTTCGATGTAGCTAGCTTTGAGTCCTCGTTATTAAAAGTCTGCCGGCGTATACCTTCGTGGTATTGCAAGTACCATCCATCTTCATATTTGCCTCTTCACCTGACCCACAGGCCCGACTAAGAATATTCATGTTTCCGTGGTAGCACTCCACTACGAAAGAACCTCTTCCATGATCTCCCTCTAACAGACGCGAATTCTGCACTGTATCAATTACTTGGGTTGATAGGGCAGAGGGTAGACTTACGGGTCCCTCGTACCGTCTCGTCGCCCTTGGAGACAATCCACAGCTATGGCAGTAGTGACTCGGCAACACCAAGATTGTCACAAGTTTCCGTAATTCCAGTCGTCTTAACAACCATCGACGTTGATTGATCAGGCATGTTATGGGGGTCACAACGCGGTTGATTATCTGGTTTCGAGCGCGTTTACAGGTTGTATGCATGCATACAGGGTGGCACCTGATGTGTACACAAAGCGTTTGTCTCTAATTCCTGTATCACTCTCTGTTGCTGGTGCAATCCCTTCGTCTGCTACAAGCTCCGCAAGGATAAGTCCCTCCGGTGGTAGTCCCTCCGGACCTCAGTTCGTTTGACAACAAGGTGCATCGTCTGGAAAAGCCTCTTTGAACCCATCACCTCAATGCAGAACACGCCAGCCTTGACAGGGGATTCGGGAGCAGGTGACGAGCTCAGGGTGACTACTACAGGTCCGTGGCGCATTCAATGAATCGCAGATCTCTTCTGTGCCGCATGCAGGAAAGTCTCTGACTTTCGAACGGCCGAGTCGACGACGGGCAACTCCCTTCCCCGGGCATACGGTCTAAACTAGTTCACCGACCACAACACCGCATTCACCTCCTGTGGCGCGGACGACCGTCAAGCATTGCCTGATTGACTTAAGGCGACAGTACACCCGATTACCCGCTCGGAGTTTGTGTGTACCTGGCGAGACCCTTTCTTTGTTCTCAATCACTTGCATGTGTCGGACATTTCTGTCTGGCCGGGACAGGTTCGTTCGTTATGCTAGTGGCCGGTTTTGAGGCACGTGCTCACCGGTACCAAGCCACGCTAACCAAGGGGCTCACCTTTCCCAGTACGTTGGCCTGAGCAAGTTGAGCATAGCGTTGATCTTGGAGTGTTACGAACTTACCCCTGAATTAACCCCTCCCACTCGTGCAAATAGCTGTCGAGACACGCCGGTCCATTCATAGCGTTGGGCGCGGTTTACCAGCCAGTTACCGTTCTCTCTGACTTCGTTGGGCGTGACTCTGTTACCTCCTTGGCAGTACCCGTGGTGGCTCTGGGGCCGGTTGTTATTTACTCCGGTTTCGTTGGGCTTGACTCTACTTACATTATTTTGCCATATCCGTGATAATTCCGGATCCAGTAGCCTTTCTGTCTCATTGATGACCCTCCTAGCTTGCCTCAAGAGTGGCACACAGTTAGAAAGCCTTCTGCTTTCGCGACATTGATCACACTCCCGTATTTCTCAGGGGTTGTGGCACTCAATTAACTCAAAGAGCCGCGTTCCATGATTTGTACTTGCTTTTCGAGCATTCGATCTTGGAGGACGGTCGCCAGGAGAATAGGAACTCCACTCTCGGCTGCTTCGCGTTTCGGAGCGATCCCTATATGCTTTTGGAGTGGATTGTTTTATTAATTCCAACGTCTTCACCTTGGGGTCGATTGTCCGCTTCCTGAATCACCCATTTACCTTGGTGTTGATTAACCTATTAACCTCTTCCTCGTAGGGGAATTCCACGACCGCTCACAGAAATCCTTGCCTTGGATATCTTTCAAGTAGATCCGTGTTTTCATCGTAGGTAGGGGCGACTCAACCCCGGGTTGGGTTGACCGCCCAAAGTACAGTAGTCCCCTTATCTAAGACATCCTCTGCCAAGGGTTGGGTTGACAGGAGTAATCCCCTTACCTTGGATGTGCTCTCCCCCCCCCCCCCCCCCCTTGCGTTTCACTCGGCTGAGCGAACGCAAGACATCGAAGAATTCCCTCATCCACTCTGTCCTGTGTCTATCACTGTGACACATCTACTGGAAAAACGACAACTATTTTCGGTGGAACGCTAAACTGTTGCTTTGGCCGATTCCTGGTGTCGAGGATACGGTTCGGATTCTTTGTCAGGCATACATTCTGCGTCCTACACTCATTACCGTCTCGATTAGTGTATTCAACCATTTCGTTCCGGCCACATATTACCGTTGTTATACCCGGTAAACGGGTTTATTTCCTGGCTTGAAGCGCGTGCCAGATGGTCTGCATAGGTGTTTAAATGCGTTGTCCAAATAATATGCGCAGGTGTATACGTAGAGGGTTTAACTTTAACGTGTAGACAAACTTAGATATATCCCCTTTATGTTTCATTTTTCCTTCCGTCGTTCATCCTCCTGAAAACTGCAGCAATCAGGATACGGTGGGACTAGAGAGCGTGCTTGGAACAATGAAAAACTCATCTGACACACCAAATCAAACACACCACCGCACAAGTGCATATTTATGGTACTAAGTCTTGGATATTCGTGCTTGAAACAAAGATAGACTCTGCAAAAACATCAATCACGTACAGATGCAATTGTTTGGTGCACACCTGAACGATAGTGCAGCATTTCTTTGTACCGTTACTTTGCATGTATGGATACTCCCAGTACTACACACTGTACTGAAAGAGGACTTGCAGTTCCTTATTTCATCGTGGGCAACGTCCAAACTGTTGTGGTGACAAGCTACGCGACCGCACCCGGATACGGCGCGCGCACGTGCATGCTTGCTCGTCAATGCCATGCACAGAGCTGTGTCAAAATACGAGCCGGCTCGATAGGCCAACCAGGTGCCCTTCACAGGTCATACAGAGCTCTTTGCGCGTCTGATATCGGAGCACCCAGGCCAAATACTCGTGGAAACAGATGTCAGATACATACACACGCTGCTACAGGGCAGGGTATCATCCTCTGCCACCCACTGCCCGCCTTTGACGACAGCACCCAACCACACGTCGTCTGCGCGACTGTGGCAAATCCTTTGTCGTAGCGACTGCGCTAAACCTCACGCCGTCCAGGCCAAGATGGCAGACGTTTGCCACAGCGACGGCATAACACTACCTCACGTCGGCTGGGCGAACGTGGTACAACGTTCAGAAAATAAATCAGGTGAAGCACACTGCCACGGCGCCGGGTGCGATCTTCTGCCTCCCACCGCCTGCTTTTGCTAGGACGGCGGCACACAATATCACGTCGGCTAAGCAAACAGGGCAATTCCCTTGGCGCAGCGGCGGCCCAAACCTTCACGTCGCCTAGGCCAAATTGGCAGAGCCGTTTGCCGCAATAACGGCATAGCACCTCACGTCGTCTGGGAATAAGTGGCACATCCTTAGCCCTAACTACGGCACATAACCTCTCGTCGTCTGAGCACAAGCGACATAGCCTTTGCCACAACGACGGCACATAACTGCTGTGAATGTATCCAAGTGGTAAGTGGTACGGTGCTGTAGTATCCGATACCATGAGTAGCATAGCCTTTGCACTGACGACGGCACATAACTGCTGTATATGTACCTAAGTGGTAAGTGGTACGGTGCTGTAGTATTCAATACCATGAGTAGCTCAGCCTTTGCCCTGACGACAGCACATAACCTCACGTCGTCTGAGCATAAGTGACATAGACTTTTCCATAACGACGGCACACAACCCCACGTCGTCTGAGCGAAAGTGAATGCATCAAGTTGTAAGTGGTACCTTGCTGTCGTATCCATTACCCGCTATGTAACCACAGTGAGTGCATTCAAGTTGTAAGTGGTACGATGCTATGCTACCCATTACTGACTGTGTAACGGAGTAAACACGAACCAAAACCCCCACACACCCACTAAAACTCACGTCTCAGGGGAGAGCTCACCATCATCTGCCCCTTTAATGACAAGTGCTCACCTTCACCGTCAAAATGCTATGCCCTCAGTGCTTACCTTCACTGAACTCAACCCATGGGGGCGCTCACCTCGCCACGAAGCCAGACTCCATGACACTCAACAGCACACAAAGCTACCGAACTCCTGAAATCCCCACAGCATCCAATCCTGAGGGAGGGGCTCACCTTCACCTCCCCTCTCAGTGATAGCACAATGACAAGTGCTTACCTCCACTTGCAAGGTGCTACGCTCATCAGTGCCCACCTTCACCGAGATCAATCGGCGGGGGCGCTCACCTCGCCATCCTGCCTGCTAGTAGTGACAAGGTTCTTACTCCCAATATGTTACCATATCGAGAGTATCAAGCATACTGCCATACCACCCCAACAACAGCCGACAAGCGAACATATCAAGCATGCTATCATACCTAGAAGGCCAAGAGTACTATTCGTCATGCAACCCGAACAACAGCCGAAATGCGCATCCCACGATTCTTATTGTACCAAGAATACCAGACGTACTAGCATACAACCCTTCTCGTTGATACGTGGAAATCAGGCTGTGAACAACATAAATACGTGTAGAGATGGCCACTCACTCCCAAACAACAGGTGCAGAACACCGGTCTATTGCCACGGTTGTGCTGATCTTGCGCTGCTGCTGTGGTATCGTTGTCAGATCATACCATTAGTAACAGCCACACAGGTGGCCACTGGAGTACCTTGAGAGCGTACTCTGGTGGATCTGAAGCAAAAACACCTTGAGCCACAAATCTCAAGGTCGATCATTGCCTAACGTGAACATTCACAACGTCCCCGGATTGTCGAATGTACGCGTCACAATGTACTCAGGTTCGGAAACGTACCAGGTCAAGGTTCTTTGTTTTTTGTTACATAGCTGGCAGCACAACAAAAATCGAAATCGAATCGAGAAACAAACCACAAAATGGAAAACGCCGAAAACAAAGCAAAATCATGAAGTCCCGGCAAAAAAACGGAACACGACAAAATACCAAAATTGACGGAGAAAACTGGTATGTACACAAAAAAAAGTACAACGAAATTGGAGAAGACAACAACATAGACTAAGTGCAGTGCATAGGCCCACAGCAACACATGTTACACCAACTCACGACAAGTCTTGTTGTATAGTCAACAGTGTGATGTTTTTTCCTGTATATATACATTTTCTGGTCTCCCTCGCTGTTTTACACTGCACAAAACCGACATTATGTGCGGCACATGCGCTACACGCAAAAATCACCCAAAACGTACGTTAAAATTAAGCAAAACATATGAAACCTCGGCGCATACAACGTTCGGTGAAGAAGAATGTTTTGTACTATTTTTCACAGTTCTAAAAATGATTCCGGGTCTGTTCTGCAATAATAAACGAAAAGTTGCCAAAAATAACACTGCAAAATATTTTGATAAAAAAAATGCGATCGACGCAAAACTCACCTCTTGCACGATGCAAACATCATTATTGCACACACATACCTGGTAGACGGCAAGTCGCAGTTTAACTGCACCCAATGTCAACTTCATGCCCCTCTTCCCCCTCCCTTCCTTCTTCTCAATCATGCCAACGATTCAGTACCCCTCCGCAAGCCCCAAAATTCCTTCGTTCAATATTCCATGTTATATTTCGTCAATATATCATACATATAACAACAACATAGTATCATACATTCAAACAATAAGCAGTATACAATTAATAAAAAAATGTGTCATGGGTGTTGGAGAAAAAAAAAAACTCAAACAATCGATGCAAGAACATCCACAAACCTAACGACGCCGTCACATGTAACTAAAAGTTCACGACAAGACGTCTCACAATCGAGGTGCACTTGTTACGTTACGCAAGCGTTGCGGTACACGTTTTCCTGTCGCCGCAACGTGCTAAGGTTGTGGTTTCGCCACAACGTCCCGCAACTTACCCAAATGGCCACCTGTGCAGTACGTGGATCACTGCTGTGTCTATGCCTACTGTAGTGAGGACGTTTGCGTGGGTGCATACGGGGTGTGGTCATTTCTGTATCACTCCTATCTTTTGCAACTGGCTCAGAGGAACACACTGCTCTTCCTGCGACTCAGTTGTGTTTTTGATATGCTACTTTGTTTTTCAGGTTTTTGAGGTTACTGCGTCCCCTTTCACGCATATTTTGAGCATCAAAATTAACTCCCCACACATGCAATTACTGCTTGTAGGTGCCCGCCCACGTCCTACACGCCCACACAAAGCATTCTATCAACCCAGTCCCCCCCCTTGTTTTGTGTGTAGTGACACAGCATAGGCAGGATCAAGTCCGTTTGGAGGCTGGTCCAGCTCGTAGTGTTGGTAGTAGGTCTTTTAGCATAATATCCGTATACGGTACGTCCAGGAAAACGTGTCCGCTTCTTTTCGAATTTCCGTGTAGATGTTTGGGTTTTAGTGCAGTTAAACAAAAACAGGCACGCTCGTCCATATGCTGCCCGTGGGCGTGTACTACAAGCATTCCATTTACTTGAGGTCGCCAAACATTCGTTTTCAATCGCTCTTTGACCTATCAATATTGGCCCGCACGTACGTATCAGGTACATGCGGTACGCTGTACAGCGTCGAAAAATCGATACCAGGTATATTGTATCGACCCTCAGTTTGCGATACATATACGTATATAAATACAACTATAATTACGATTTTTGAGGTCGTTGTCACTTGCTAGCTCTTGGCAGACAGACCGACTGATAGACAGCTCTTCGCAAACAGCCCTTCTTCTTTGAAACAGCCGAACAGCCAAACAACCTTTCTTCCTTCTTTGAAACAGCCGAAATGCCAAACAACCTTTCTTCTTTCTTCTCCGCCAAACAGCTAAACAACCTTTTCTTCTTTCTTCTTCCGCAAACTGCCAACCAATAGACAGCTCTTCGCACGGCGCCTAAAAGAGCCGTCTCGCCTTCGACGAACGGCATAGATAGGTGCAGCTGTCGCCGGCGGCCAAGCTGCTGCTGTCGGTGGCGAACCTGCTGGTGCTGCAACCCCCGCCTCTCCCTTCTCCATGCCCCCTAAGCTCACCTCCCCCTCGTCGAGAGGCGCGTGGTCCTCGCCCTTTGGCAAGAGAGCGGCAACGACAAAGACCGACCTGGTGCCGGCTGCTGTTTGCGACCGGTGCACGGATCAGCACTTGGTCAAGAACTCCGCGCCTGGTGGCAAAAACGTGGCCTTCGCCACCTACAAGGATCTCACGTGCGTGGTGGCGGGATCATCCTGACAGGGCAACCGACTGCGAGTTCTGTGCTCGCCCGATCAAGGAAGGGACTGTCTCGTACTCCCTCGAGACTGCTGACAGTGGTGAGTGTCTTACGTCTATTGTGCATGCTGTATGTTGCCAGTACGTTTTTTTGGGGTTTTCAATTGCCTTTTTGCATACAAACCTACGTCAAAGCGTTTATTTTTTTTTTTACTCATCCATGCTCGTTCTTTCCCCATCGTGCGTTGCGTCGGCTCCTCTTACACACAGTGCACGCGAACGCGCACATGCACAACTGTTTGCGGGACGTGAACGAAGGAACGGAGGATTCAGCTGTCGCCGTCACCGCTGCACCGAACGACGTGAGTGCTGCTGCTACTGTGGTGCATTTTCGGTGCATGCACACGATTTCTGTGTGTACATGTTTTGGTGACCCCACGTACTCATTTTTTGCTCGTTTTCGGCTACCGCTGCTGCTGCTGCTGCTGTCAGCGCCACGCCATGAGTGTGCTGCTGCTGCTGTGCACCTGCTTCTCCTGTGCACTCGCTGCTGCTGTAGTGCTGCTGCGTTGTTGCCGTGCTGTGCACCTGCTGCTCCTGTGCAATTGCTGCTGCTGTATGTAGTGTTGCTGCGTTGTTGCCGTGCATCATGCTGGAAGCGTACATATTTTCGGATCGTCAATTCCGTAGGTTTTGCGATGGCGGCATACCAGGGTACATGCTTTTTTTCTTCCTTATTTTCATATCGTTGCTATGCTGCTGCTGCTGCTGCTGCTGCTGCCAACGCTGCCAACGCTGCCAACGCTGCCAACGCTGCCAACGCTGCGGCGATTCGTTGCAGCTTCTGCTGCTGCTAATGCTGTGGCTGCTTCTGCTGCTGCTGCTGCTAATGCTGCCGCAATATCCACTGAATGTTCGTATGTACTCGGATTACTGTTTTTCTTGGTCGTTTTTGTACCCAAATGGTTCCTTTTGATACGTGAAAAAAAAATATTTTTGCAGTTTTGCTCCTGCATTTTGCGTACGTACTGCAATTTCTCGTTTTTGGCTTGGTTGTTTTCATATATGTCGTTGCTATGCTGCTGCTGTGGTGCTGCTGCGTTGTTGCCGTACATCATGCTGCACTTTTGTGTGTACATATTTCGGTATCGTCAATGAAATTCCGTAGGTTTTGCGATTGCGGTATACCAGGGTACATACTTTTTTTCTTCCTTATTTTCATATCGTTGCTACGTATGCTGCTGCTGCCAACGCGGATTATTGTTTTTATTGGCCATTTTTGTACCCAAATGGTTTTTTTTGATACGTAAAAAAAAAATATTTTGGTCGTTTTGCTCCTGCATTTTGCGTACGTACTACTTTTTCTCGTATTTCGTGTTGTTGCTATGCTGCTGCTGCGTTGTTGCCGTACAGCATGCGGAGGTGGGTCTATAGTGAGGTACCAAAAATACTTTTCGGACGGCCTCGGGGTACATACTTTTTTTCTCCCTTCTTTTCATATCGTTGCTATGCTGCTGCTGCCAACGCTGTGGCGATCCGTTGCTGCTTCTGCTGCTGCTGCTGCTGCTGCTGCTGCTCTGCTTTTAGTGCTGCCGCAACATTCACTGAATGTTTGTATGTACTCGGATAATTGTGGTCGTTTTGTGGCGCTGCTGCGTTGTTGCGGTACATCATGCTGGACATGATTTGTGTGTATATTACACTTAAACTTGTGCGTGTGTACATATTTCTGTATCGTCAATGATTTTTTTTTGTGGTGCTGCTGCGTTGTTGCCGTACATCATGCTGGACGTGATTTGTGTGTGTACTGTACTACACTTGTGTGTCTACATATTTCTGTATCGTCAATGGAATTACGTACTTGCTGCTTCTGCTGCTGCTGCTGCCGTCGTATAGCAAGCGATTACGTGCTGCTGTTGTGCCGCTGTAGAGTGGTACAAATAATGAACTCTGCCCCGCCCCCTCCCCCGCCATTCCCTGCACGCTACTCTCGCCCCGCGCACCCTATATGTTTACTTCGACCAGGTCCGTGGCAAGTGCTACAACTGCCGCCTGACGGACTCCACCACCAAAGACGGAGACATCGTCATCAAGCGCAAAAAGACTCCCTTCCATTTCGCCTGCTCCAGGGCTTCGCGGAATTCCGAAGCAGTACGCCAAGCAGATTGTCGCCATCCAGGACGAACGAAAGGAAACAAATTGTTTCCCACATTTCCCAAAATCACGATTATTTCTTCCTACACATATCCAACGGGTTCAACAGCGAACAGATCCACATTATGGGCCTCCCGCCTCGTTACTACAGCGTCCTGGAAGACTATTTACATATATATCATGTCTCATCCAAACTCCTATGCTGGCTACATCGAAATCGCGGCCGCCCAGTAACTATACAGCATTTCCATAACCGTTGTCGTTGCCGGCACTGCTGCTTTCTCTCCTGTCCCAAACCTTCCTTCAAACAACAGCCTGTATGTTGTATATCATCCACATGCCAAGCACTCCACTCTCTCCCCACACTGATGAAAGATGTTATTCTTATTATTAGACGAATGTCATTCTTACTCTTGCGCCACCCGATCTTACGTTTCACATTACATTCATAAATACACGCGATTATTACTTCCTTCACCGTTTCTTACACAAATACATTTAGTTTGGTTGGCTTTGGGCTATGTCGCCAATTAATTGCAGTTATATGTACACGAAACGACGGAATACCCACTCCGAAGGAAAGCCTTGTATATTATATATATATGTATACGTATATTTGTCAAATTTTCGCACTTTTGCCAACTTTTCTCTTCGTGCAAAGCACGTTTCGACACAAAACCAAATGCTCGGACACAGGAAGCCCGGCCGGACACATTGGTCGAGGTCTTGGCGCGATCCGTGCGCTCTGGAGCGCGTGGCGGGCGCTCAAAGTTTTTTTTTCGGCGGGAGTGGATAAGACGATTTCCCTGGTTTCAGTACAAGAGGCCTTATTTCGTACGTACGTATCGGTACATGCTGTCTGTTTTCTCCCATAGCATTCATGAGCGGTGACGAGCACACAGCTCAGACATGTACCAGGTACACAACAGACAACATGCACAGATCCCATCGTTCCAACGCTGCCGCCCACACGCCGTGCGTGTTCGACACAGCCATTAGCCCAGTGTCGCTGTGGTTGGTTGTATTTGTCGGAGCCCGCCGTCCGCATTCCACCGTCTGTCATATATGTTTTGATCCTCATGTACCCAGGCCCACGATGACGTGTATCCCTGCTGTACATTTTTTTTGTGTTGTTGCACGGAGCACGGACCACCGCCGAGAGAACAATAGCCACAGCAGTGCACAGAGCGTGCTTACCTCCAGCTTCCTACAGCAGCACAACCCTGCTGCCCAGCAGCAGCAGCAGTGGGCACACCTTGCGCGTATCATGGTTATCAAAATTGGTTTATCGGAGATTTCGATCCATCACTTGACCACGCCACGACCACACCAGCATCTGATAACCTCTCTCCCTGCTTCTTCTTCTTCTGCTTATTGCTGTGTGTAATCCAACATTGCCACTGCTCCAGCTGTGCTCAGCACAGTGCGCCAGCAGCAGCAGCAGGCAGGGTACTGTGCACATGTGGAAGATCCGCGCTGTACGCTCAGTACTATTAATAGTGTTCGTTGTTGTCATCGGCATTGGCCTATGCACGTACCTTCCGCAATGTGTGACCGGCATTTTTTGCTCGGTACCGATTATCCCCGGACCGATATATTCGTCGACTCGAGTACAACAAAAACAAATCGTTCGTACTGCTACTGCTGTACAACAAATCGTACAGCAGCGTTCGTACAAATCATATTTACAGCAGTAGTTCTGATTGCTGTGCATCCTACACTGCTGACCGATAGATCCCAGAGCCAGCTGAAAGGGGATCAGTACACGTACGTTCCTCACGTGGCATTTTACAGCAGTACTGCTGTATATATGCAGTCGTACCTGTACAAGCTATTCCTACTGCTGTAGGAGATCGCGCAGTGTGTTTTATATTGCGTGCCAGTCGTACGAGCACTGCGTAGATTTTATACTACGCTCGATAAAATTTTCGTTTCCGAGGTTCGACTCGCACCATCCACGCTTTTTCGCTTTTTTTTTAGTTCACTTTTGACTTTTTTTGTACCAGTAGTACTACAACAGTACATTCGTCCACCTACTTGCTTTTCTGAACGTATAGTATGATAAACTATTGTAATACAAGTTGTGTGTGTGTGCTTTTTTTTCACTTCTGACTTTTTTTGTGCCACAAGTACGTTCATCCACCTTGCTTTTTTGAACGTATAATATGGTAGAATACAAGTTACTTGTGTGGTACCGAGTTTGGGCGCGCTTACGTGTGGCGTGCGTTCATACCTCAACATTTCACAGCTTTCAATAGTCCCAATACTTGGGAGTATAGAGCAAAGTATGTTCGAAAATATACTGCTATTATAAGTACTTCGTACAATCGCAGTATTTCGGGGGTTTTGTACTCAAGACGCTGCGAGTACTCGCAGTATTTTGAGGCTCTGTACTACTACTTCAGGTACTATTGCGTATACTTTCGGGCTCGCACTAATGCGGGGTTCGCTGCTGCTGCTGTCGTGGATACGCCCTGCTGTTGTGCTTTTAAGTATCTCGGAGTTCTGTACGGCGGGTACTACGAGTATACTAGTCTAGCAGTATTTCGTCCGTAGGTTGTGTTCGTACTGCTTCTGTGATGAGACTCAATACTCGCAGCACCGAAATACCCTCGATATGCCTAGCATACTTCGAGTGTGAAGTGTACTTCAACCGTCTGTGCACCGTGTCGACAATTCCCAGGCCCAGCGTTCGGCACAAAACACTGCCAGATAGTCCCACACGAGTGGGAGTTGGAGCAAGCTACTTTCGCTAGAGACAACTCGAGTACTTAAAGCAGTCTGGTAGTATTTCGAGATACTACGCATTTGCGAGGAATCTATATGACATTGTGTGTACTGCGAATACTCTCAGTATCTCGAGGTTCTGTACTGCACATTGCCTTTACTCCAAGTAGTTCGTGTTTCGATACTACTGCGGGTACATACTTACCAGTATTCTCGGGGCTCGGTACTGCTCATACTCTCATTACTCTCAATATTTGGGCCTTCTCAGTACTCGCAATATATTGGCCGCCAGTACTCCAATACTCTCAGTACTCGAGCTACGGCGATTTGTTCTCGAGCATGTATCTGTGAAACCTTGATGTTACCCTGAGCACCAAGAAGAATTTATTTTGGGGTAATCTATATGGTACCAGTATGTACGTGCTGTGCTGTACCTTACTCAGCCGGTCACAAGTATTATGGCGCAACCTCGACCTCACGCAACCTTTTTGCACTTACCACGTTTACGCCGCATACATACATTGAATTGATCGCCGCGAGTCATCGGGATCAACATATATATCCACTTATACCGATACCCTGTTCTATAGTAGTTGTAGTTATGATCCCACACTAATTCCGCAAACAGTATAATAATAGTCTGTCCTCAAAATTATGTGTGTGTTCTTCACGTTAAAATGATGGGTGGATGCAGGTACTATTTCTGATCAGGTGTGCAAGATTTCATACGAGTATTACTTCGCTCTTGCGCCACTCCCCTATTTAGGCACTTCCCGGAGGTGAACCTTGTATCTGGCATATTTTTATCACGAGACTTGAACCTATTCCTTGTTGGTGTTGATACTATAATATAACTACTATTAATAATATAGTTGCAGCGGTGCCTGGAGGCATGTGTTCGTAGCACTGCTCGACGTCTTGCCAGTTGGCTACTGCTATGACAAGTTGAATGTTCCCTTGACACTGCAGGGGGCCCTTTCTTGTTTGCCTTATTGAGACCTTACATGAGTTCGGTGGCACGGCCGTACCGTTGACAGGACAAACAACTGCTTCTTTTTTATTTTTATTTTTATTTCGGTGCCTATCAACACAAAGGAAACGAGTCCAATTGGCAAGGTTGTGATAAAATCCTGTCACATCCAGCCGGCTTTTCGGTGTTTTCCGCCTGCTCATATGAGTCTGCTCATATGAACGTCAACACGATCGCAGACAAGCGCTCTCCTCCCAAACTCCTGCTGATAGTCACAAGCTGCCTGGCCAACACAGGTAACCCGCATGCCGGTGGGATATTGATGGGGGCTGACTTGCTATGTCCAGCTTCTGACGAAGGACTGCCTATTCTTATATTTCTGTGACAGCTGCAGTATGTGTACAGTACATGTCATGTACCATTCTAAAAGTATGGCGGGTTGCCAGTCTGTTTTCAACTTTCAGTGTTTATTGTTCGACGTTTTGAGATTATTAGTTGTTTGTCGCGTACTACTGCTGTGCTTCACCAGAGTATAATATTATTGTTACTGCCCTCGATAGAATGCATTCGAGCTCTGTTCTCAGTTTGCTTGTCTCTTTTTTTGTGAAGTCGCAGGTGGAGTTGTTGAGAGTGACGGGGAGAGGCCAGTCGGGACCAGCACAGACGGAACCCTAGAGTGCTGTGTCTGGCTCAGGCAGAGCGTCTACTTGTTGACTATCGGTACCACTTACTATAGTACTCGGCGGGGACATAATATCCAGCAGCAGCACACGAAGACGGCACGAGCACCCGCACCAGTACCACAGCAATTGGATCGATATCATTGAGATGTAATTGAGGCTGCAGGGCTGAATACAAGACTACAGTTGTTGGCCACAATGAAAAACGAAACATGAACGGGGAGAGATCTCCAACAATCATTCAGAAAGCTGACGACGCTCACTTGGCCAAAGCAAAACATGTTGGTTGTTTATTACAACAAGTAAACCACAGATTGACAAGATCTTAGAGGTCTCTGTACCGCGAAATAGTTGTTGGCGAAATGAGAACTGATCTGAGGTGGATGCATGCTCTGGGAGGCAAGAGCTTGCCGCCGGCGTCCTACGGAATCCTCCCAAACCTGAAAAAAGCCCATATTTTGTTGTGTGTTGTTACACATTCGACAGATTGACGTATTTTCAACTGCCCGGCTATTATTTTGCGAGTACCGAAACATACGACGAGAGGATCTCAAAATACAAATAAAGGCGAAAAGTATAAAGTAATCAACTAACTGCTCTGTGCTGTTGTTGTAAAATACCTACGATAGATAGTATTCAATCTTGGGTAATTCTTTTTGCGAGTACCGAAACATACATACGCACGAGGATCGCAAACTACAAATAAAGGCGAAAAGTAGAAAGTAATCAACAAACTACTGTTAACAGTTGTTGTAAAAGACCGACGATAGTTCGTATGCATTTTTTAAGTAGTGGTATGCAATTTTTCAATAGTACTCTTCAGGAGTATTAGCGCAGAACGAAAATTGAATAGGGTGTTTTCGTCGGTACACTTATTATCCAAAAATGATGTCTCTCCGGCATGCGCTTTATCAATTTCTAAATACAGATCTTCTCGGAAAACGATCAGATGGGTGTCGATGTGCAATAATTTGCAAGCACGTACGTGGTATGATGTACCAATCTCTCGTATACGATGGATGAGCGATGTGCGCTGGTAGGTTATTCATTGTATTATACCTGGTATGCGAGTACGGAAACTGTTGATTGGTCTCTAAAGGTATAGGCGCAGCTGGCACGAGAACGCGTGGTTGACTCCAGACAGTAACACGGAACTCCTCTTGTATTATATCCGAGCTGTCAAGTTGACTCGCCTCACATGCAGTAGAGGGTTTCACCTGACGAGTGGCATTGGTGGGCACACACATTACCCCGATATCCCAATACCCTACTGCCGGAATCCCTTTCCAGCGTGGAACTCCCCAATCTACCATGGATCTTATATGTCGTGTATCTGAGTACAATCAACATCCCCCCTACTCAATATACACGACCATACTCATACCCCCCCTGCTCCTGTGCATGAGCAATATTCCCCTCAGCTCTGTACATGAAAATGTACGACGTCGCAGGGCATGATATATCTCAATAAAAATATCAACTCGAATCAAACTCTGAAAGTCAAAAATCAAATTCTTGAATCAACACTCAAATCTTCAAATCAGTATTCAAATGCTCAAATCCCCAGCCTCTCTGTTGCAAACAAATAAAATTCTCGAAATCAAATCACCAGGAAGGAAATGGTATCATCCTCGGAATTAGCCAGGGAAAAACGGCAGCATCTTCGGATTTATACGTGGTTCAGACAAATCCTTCACTCAAAAATAACGTAAAACTTTCCACCTCGGAAAAATAAAACTCCATACATAGCGCATGGACATTGCCTCCTTGATAGTGTCTGCCAGTGCTACATATTCGGCCTCAGTGGTTGAGAGTGTGACGCATTTCTGCGTCCAAGAAAACCAGCACACACACGCCCCAGCACACATGATGGCCTCACCGGAAACTGACCTCCTGTCAGTGACTTTGTTGGCATAGTCTGCATCTGCAAACGCTACCAGCTCAAGCCCGCTACCCTTCTGGAACGTAATGCCGAAATCACTCGTAGAAAATACATACTCTAAAATACCGACTGCTGTCTTCCAGTGTACTTCCCTCGGCCTATTCGTGTACCTCGCTTCCGCCCTCACCGCGTTCGCAATATCCGGTCGTGTTTGGTTCGCAAGCCACATCAAGCACCCCACCAACTCGCGGAAAGGCCAATCACCCACGGGTTCATTCTCGTCAAACTCCTCGAGCTTCACACCAGTCGAAAGCGGGTTATTCCTCCCAGAACTAACACCAAACCTCGCCGCGGTATTTTCAGCGAACGCCTGCTGCGAAATCGTCAAAGTACCAGCATCCCAATCCCTCGAAAAACAACAACCAGCATACCACCGCAACTCGTCCAGATTGTTGATCGGAACAAGGTTGTTCAGGTCGTCACAGAACTGATCGCATCTAGCCTTGAGTCCTGCAGCAAAAATATCATCCACATGAACTACCGTTACAACGGAGACAGAGCCCGACTCGACCAACCTCATGACACACGCGTCTCTGCTCAAATCCTAGACTCTTCACGTGAGTGAGAAGGTGGTTGCGCCACGACCTCGACGCTTGCTTCAAGCCGTAGAGACTGCGATTCAACCTGACCACCTTACCAGACATTTCGCCGCAGCCGGGAGGTAGTCGCATGAATACATCCTCATCCAAACTCGACTGCACGAACGCCTGCTCAGCATCAAAATGACACAAATCCAAACCCAACTCGCACGCAATAGCACCCAACGAACGGAAACAAGACGCTGCAGGCGTCGGAGCAAAAGTCTCAAAGAAATCAATACCCTCACGCTGCTTGAAAGCTCGTGCCACCAGCCTTGCTTTCGCCCGCACCACGTCACCATGCTCGTTGGACTTCCAGGCGAACACCCACTTCGCCGAGATGACGTTGAGCCCCTCTGGTTGCTACGTCGCTCCAAACGTCCCCGCGTCCGCCAGCCCATGGTACTCCTTGTCCATCGCCGGTCTCCAGATGGCCGAATACTCGTCCGCACACGCTTCAGCATATGAGTTCGGCGTCGAAAGCTCGCTCGCAGCTCATGCATCGTATGCAGGTTATTATCCAACATGACGCGGGAATAAACCTCCCGTTTATCCCCCCGAATATCCGACTAAATATCCTTCTCCTATAATCCTATGTCAATATATGGAACCCCATAATATTAGATGTAACGTCTCCGTCGTGTTTCTGAGCACAGCAGTACCAGGCGAGTCGTTCGTATACCGGGCCAGATCTGCTTAGCAATCTCCAATTATATCGCTCCATTTGCTTTGCATCGCAACGCACCCAATGTGTGGAAACCCATTTTTGCTTAGCATTGACCAATCAGGAGACCCAGTTTGCTTATGACATCGCGCCGCACTTGCTTGGCATCGCGCCGCAAGGCCCGCGCTCACAGCACACACCCGGCATTTCGCACACTTGGATTTCACTCTGCACACACCCCTGGACTCTCTGAGTTGGGATGCGTCCTACGCTCACCCTTGGGCTCCTGTGTGCCAAGTGTTGTGGTGTGGAAGGCCTCGTGCTTTGACAACCATGACGGCGGAAGCACACACAGACACTGGCCTCGATCTGAACGGCCAAGTCCGTTTTCCTTACAACACACGCAACTGCAAGGCGGCCGGCACGTTGCAACAACGTGAGTTCGGCTATGAGGCTTATATGGGTGCTTTCATTGCCTGGCGGGTTAGGTGTCGCTTTCTCGTACTTTTCGTTTCACCGCGTTCTGATCAAGTGTAGACAGTGGGAGTGTCTTGCGAGCACGCGTTTTGACGATAACATCAAGACCAACCGTAGTACAGCTACCAGTCGCGTTGCAGCCACGGCGATAGGAGCGGCTACAACACCGCTACCATGATGAGGCAGCAGCAGCAGCAGAAAAACTGCGGATGCTGCTGAAGGTAGCAGGAGGTGTGCTGGTTGCTTTGGTTGCATAGGCTGCGGCTGTTGATGTCCTACTGGTGTAGGTTTTGTTGGACAGCAGTACCGTTGTTAGTGATCACGTCATCTACAGGACAGCAGCGGAAAGAGTTACAGCAACAGCAAGGCGTACGTAGCAGCGAAAGCTACCTGTAGGGTTGCTGCTGTACATTGATAATCGATTGGTTCAGGCCCCTGCTGTTGTCGCTGCTGCCGCCGCCACTGCTGTCCGCGGCTTTCCCACACCACGTCACCCCGTACTTATATAGGCGGTACATTTTTTGACAGCGCAGTGTTGAGTACGACGACGCTATCTCGAAGCACCAGCAATGGCTGGGGCTTTGCTGCTGAGCTGGGGTTGCTGCTGCACAGTAGTAGCTGTGTCAGTTTCGATGGCTGCTGGGGCTGCTGTTGCTGCTGTAAACGGTGTTCTACTGTTCGTATTAACGGACAACAGCCATCATGTCACCATGTACAGATCCTGCTTGTAGGCGTCATCCAAGATAGCAGGTAGTACAATAGTACCTTTACATGACGCCTCTTCCTCTCTCCGCTCGTGCGTCATGCTCTGAACAATGGCCGTTTGCCTGGGTCAGCGATGGGATCTGCAACGCCGTAGTGCCCGCCGGGAGCTTTTCAGTTGTGAAAAACTACGGTTTCAACAATAGCACACGCTTACGGAGAAACGTAGATCATCGGGAAGAATGCCACCACGTCAAGGTGAGGTTGATTGACGGTTGGGCAGATGGCGTGAACTGATGGTTCGTTGATGGCTCGTTGGATTTCGAGCGGTGTATCTCCGGAACAGATGCGATGCGTGTCAAATTAGGCTAGTAGGGTAGCTCTTGAAATTCTCTGTCCCACGTCGTATGTTCTTCACCCTTCGCCCGTAGCTACAAGTTGGCGCAATGACACCACAAGTTCTCCACCCGCTTTCGTGCGATCTGCTGCCGTTGTTCCTTGCCACTACCACACGGTGCTGTGCAGTAGACAGAAATATTGCTACGCACATAGAGCAGGCTCTCGTGCGCATCACGGGGGTCAAGTTCGTGGCGGACAACATTGGCGAAGGTCATCTCTTATACTTTCCATGGGAGAGCGGTGCGGTAAGTGATACATGAAAAATTCCATGCGCCCTGCCCATGTGATGGTCGTCTAGCTAGTACGTAGGTCATTTTCTATCGTTGGGCCCATAATCGTCCCCAGCGTAAAAGTTCATAGATAAGCAGACCACCCTGGCCACTTAATGAATTTCTACTTTTGAGGGTATGTATGGCGAGAAAGTGAGCCTAAGAGTAGGCATCCGTTGGGCCGATGGAGATCGAGAAGTAGTGCAAGCGTGCTATCTTCGCAAGCACGGCGATCCGTTGGGTTGTACTAGCATGACTTCAGGCAAGAGCGTTCTCTCCAGCGTGTGGCACATCGTATCGAGGATGAGTTTCACAAGATGAAAGAGCCTACTAGAAATAGAGGTGACAAGATTTCCATGGAATGCACACTGTGTGCGAGTGCAATCAGGTCGTGCCTCAGGCGCGCTTTTTACTTTGAGACCGAGCCCATATTTCTATTTTTTTGCCTGTATATTGGGATACAGACGATTGGCGACCTTCTACACTCTGCCGGTTGTCGACAAAATCGCCTTGCTGCTTATCCCCTACCCCGTTAATTTTGTCTACCGTCTCTATTGCCAGCACCCATGGCGATATACCTCAGTTGGAGCCAAGGACATGGTCAAGCTGGATGCGGAAGTGTGATGCGGAGACCGCTCTAGGGTAGTGGTAAGGGTAGTGGTAAGGGACACAGGTGGTTCTGGCAGCTGGAAAGCAGTGCTTCGCTTCTTCTGATTTAGATCTTCTTATTGATGGCGAGAGCTGAGGAGGTGCTCTGGTAGAGAAGTGAGAGGTAGGGGGGCGGGACTCGACGCCCAGATATACTCGTCCCACCCCATCTCACAAGCTCTCCTAAATCCCTCTTATCTGATGTACTCCTACAGAACTTCCTATGGCTATCGATCGTTCTTCTGCTAATATAAGAACTTCTCACTTCGTAGTCCTATCTGCGTCAAGGAACATTACTCTCGTCTAACGGGGTATCCGCCCTAGGGAACATTCCTAAAAGAACGTTCTCGACTAACGGAATATCCGCCGGGTTAATCCCTTCTTTGGATTATTCTCGTATTCGTTAGACTATAAGACTGCAACGTATTATATATATCTATAGTCCATGAGTACTCTACTCATATCACATTAGCCCACCCTGAATAGTCGTATATGCAGACCAAAACATGGTCGGAGGGTGATGACAAAGTTCATCCCAAACGGCCAGGAAAAAAGTGGTCGAAGATGCGGCTATTCGAAACAAAAGAAATGAGGCTATAGATCCCCCCACACCTCGAAATAAAACCCAAACACTACGAAGAGGGGGTGTTCGCTGAGAACAACCACTGAAAGGGAGACTAAAGGAGAGAGAGACACAGAACTCAAAGCAGAGGCGAAAGGAGAAATCACCCAAAATGAAAACAAAGAAAGACGAACGCAAAAGGAGACAGAAACCGAAGCGAAGGCGAAAGAAGAAAACGAAGACCGAAGTGAAGGCAAAAGAAGGACGTACAAGCGTATTACTGGAGCCATTGTCTGGGGTCCAAGGAGGTACGAAAGGGTGGTTCGCTGAACCGGGTTGGCAAACGAGGAAACTCTAAAAGGAGACAGTGATCACAATTCAAAAACACATATATATATATCCGCTAGGCGCCATGCCTTGTCTTGTGGCGAAGGTCCTAACATGGCAGACATCACGCGAGACGGCCCTGGCGAGCTGTGCCCGACCTTGAATGCTATCCTATCAAGGTGAGGCTGGACGCAATCTTGCCAGTGGGGGGGGGTGTACTGGATAGGAGAGATGCACTCGATCTCATGCATGGCCGTAGTCATATGACCATAGACCCTCGCATCCCTACAATGCCGGAACGGAGCATGTCGGTATTTCACCGACCAGGCAGACATTGCTTGCACCAAGCGCGAAGCGCCGTGAGGTGTTCGGTGAGTCGCATGAAGGGTGAGCTACATCCTACGAGTACTAAGAACTACTTGTGACGTGGACTTGCATATGGATGACAGCTTCAATGAATTAATTTAATTTCCGGTGTCGCCACTTCCAGAGACTCTTGCCAGTGGAGGGGGACTATTGAGCTATCTATAGCCAGCACGAGGAAATATCATAGACATGATGGCTCGATTATTTCGCAGTTAGCGGTAATGTGCGTGTGTCCGGCACCACACAAGGCTCGACCAAGGCGGCTATAAACAGTTATCTCTCTCACGACCGTAGTACGGAAGCATCACTTAGTGAAAGCTTACGTCAATATAGAAACACGACTTGGATATATCGGTTTCGTTTCCTGAAGATCACCAATGAATTACACCCCTTAATCTCCCCTCCGCGCATTTACCATCGTCAAAATGTTTTGTGTGCACGGTTTCTTGCGTGTTTTGTCATAACGTCTTGTAACCCGTACTGCTATTGTCGAAAGGGGGGAGATGCTAGACACAGGTAAGCGTTGCAATATACCCAAGGACGCAGCACCATCGTCGTATAGGTCGCTTTCACTCGTACGTCATTTGCAGACGTTCGCTATGCGCCCCCAGCAGGTAGTAAGCTCTGGTTCGAGCGAGTCCTCGCAAGGGTCGTGGTCGATCCTGATTTTCCCATGATTTTTTCTGGGAAAGCACAGGGACATAGACCCCAAGTTGCTCTTAATAGGGTTCTACGCACAATGACCAATAGACCATGTGCAGGAAGCTACACCCGGGTGGTTCCACCCTATCTTTACACGGTGGGTTTCAAGGAGAACCCAGATATGTACCGCGTTTTTGGCATGGCTAGTTACCGCGCGGAATGTCAGCTAGACTAGTATGAGGTTGGATACTGTAAAACGTGTACGCTATCGTAAGTTTGAGGTGGAAGGGACGAGTACACTGACGCAGTAGATTGTGAAGAGGCCGGAGCGCCGAATATAGGAACTGTGGACGGTCGAGCACCAACTTCTCGATAATGTGCTACGTTCGTTCGTGTCTGTGCGACAGGCACGGAACATCATTAACTGACTGGGTATGGATTACTGACGCTACTTCTGCACCAACTTTGCGACTCTCTAAAAACTGCGTGCCTGCACGTACTCTACATCTGTACCATTTTCTTTCGCAGCGATCGTGTTGAGTTCTGAGCGAGTACTAAAGCCTGGTATCATCACCCCTTGCGTCCTCACTGTGATCGGATTCGTTCGCGCCGTTTGCAGGCAGTCAGACAGGAATCCGTCACTTCACAACCGTCCAGCCAACGGAGAAGTCCAAAGTTGATCACTTGCCCAGCCGAGACGGCAGAGCACGCGGAACCGATGTTGCAAGAAGTTGGCTAAGCGAATGATGATGGCTGACCGGCTAGTTTCGGGTTGGCTTTCAGTGAGCGCACCTTATTCCCGAGAGTCCCCGCTTCAGAAGTTGCTCGAGCTAGTCCATTGCTGTGTGTCTTTATTCGCGCCAGACACAGCGCAGAGGCGGAGGAGGCTAGCGAGTATGATATGGGATGTTGATGCTAGGGGGGGGAGGGGGTGATGTGGCGGGCGGGGAAGGCGATGATGTTGGTAGTATTTGTGTGCGGGGAGGAATTATTGGCGGGGCGTCGTTACCAAAGAGGAAACGGAATGCCGATTCCATTCGCGGCCTATTGACAATCGACAGTGGATCTACTGCAGAACCCTTTTGCGAAATCGCAGTCCATTTCTTGAGCATCGGTGCCGCGTCGTAGTGGTTGATACATGCTTAAGGCTGCAAAGCAGGCCAAGAAGTAGTTTGCCTTTTTGCGGCAACTACGGAACCTAGAGAGTCAGATCATCCAGGCAGCCATAGAACCGGTATAAAGCTTGCATATGCATATATGTGCGTTGCATTCACCACCGGCAATAATTACGGTAGCACAAGGCTCGTGTGTCATGATTGGTGTGATATAACATTGACAAAATAATATCAGGTAGCTAAATTATACATACTACTACTGTAAACTTCAAGTATACGCCTTACAACGAAAAACAACGCTACCGGTGCCAGACTATATACTCGTATGACCACTGTATCTGTCCTCTCAATCTGAGCTTCTGCCTTTATTTATGAAACTGCACGGTGCTGTCTTCGCTCCAGGTAAGGTAGAGAGTAGTCGCGCCTACGTATTATTGTGCCAGGTACATGTACACTACTACTACTGCTGTATGCGATGTACGTACATACAGCCAGTAGGCTCCTTCCCGATGGAAAAATATAGTATCCTTCACATATTGACGAGTGCGCAGAGCGCAGTCTCCTTACGACTTATTGCCGTCGTACGACCTGCTCTCGCGATGAAATTCGTTGTCGAGTACTACAGAGTACTGATGTACGTAGATACATCGCTCTTCCAAATACCAACAGTAAAGATATCGCCAGAATACCCCATTTGAGCAGCAGAGCGTTAAGTGCACAGACAGCGACGGCTACCGGCAACAGTGAGAACACTCTACAGTCGCAGTCGGCAACGAACGTAATATCGAAGCGCAGAGCGGATGTATCCTCGCACCGCAGAGCCCTGTCTATTCTCGTTTACTGCGTACTGTTACGTACAGCACAGGGTTTCCAAGAATTTTCGGGGGCTTCGCCCCCGGAATTAAATTAATTAAAAGCTGGCCCGGTAGGCGAGTCGTTCGTATACCGGGCCAGATCTGCTTAGCATTCTCCAATCATATCGCTCCATTTGCTTCGCATCGTAACGCACGCAATGTTTGGAAACCCATTTTTGCTTAGCATTGACCAATCAAGAGGCCCATTTTGCTTCACATCGCGCCGCACTTGCTTGGCATCGCGCCGCAAGGCCCGCGCTCACGGCACACACCCAGCAGTTTGGCTGTGCACCTCCGCACCGCATACCCATACACGCATCGCCACACAGCGCACCCATACCCACGGCATTGATGAGCGACCTTCCGCAACGGGGGCGCCCCTCTGGCTCGAAAACGAAGAAATCCGAAGCAAAACGAACTGGGCCTGTCCCAGGCTCGAGGAACAAGCGTCCTTCTCCTGTTCGGCCCAGTCCGTTCTCCGCTCCGTACGCGAAAACTAGACCACCAGTGGCGAGTACACCCGACAACAGCAGTCGGCGTGCACCAACCGTGGGCGTGACAGCACCAAGAACCTGTGCTTCTGCCGCAGCAGTGAGCGATACATCTAGTGCAAGCGCGGAAGCGAGTAGAGAAGCAGAGGCAAGGGTGCCGACACTAGTGCCGGCCCCGCCTGCAAGCTCTTCTCCCCCCCAAGGCCCGCAGTCAGTCATGCCCGAAACGGCTGACGAAGGCTCTGGAGCGGACGCAAGTGGCCCTGTTCGAGAAGCGAGTGGGAGGTTTGGTCCCGGCGTTGATTTTGTGCGGGCGTTGACTCCCCAGGATAGGTTCGCGAAAATGGTGAGGGCAGAAGTCGACGAGCGGATGAAGCGCAAGGGCCATGGGTCCAAGCACGGCGTGAGTGGAAAGCTTGACCGGGAATCTCCGTGGTTTTACCCCCCTGATCCGCTCGTATCTGCAGTACCTGATCGTGCTATTCACATGATGGTACCGATTTTCCTCTGCTCGTGGGAGTTCATCGACCCCGACATCAAAGCACCATCGTGTCCGAATTGCCACAGCCCCGACAACGTGTGTTCCACTACTGTGGACTATCTCGAGCTTTGAGTTGTTGCTCGTATGACTGCTGTAGTCTAGAGTACCAGTACCGGTAGTTCGTCTTGCAGCTTTGCTATTGCTGCCTGCTCCTGCTTGGTACGTTTGTGGGCGCCAGCACTCGCAAGTACCTTTTGTGTTGGCGTTACGCTCACCTCGTGGACTAAAGTAGCGCATGAAGATGTGTGCGCCAGCCTGCCGTACAGGCGGCAGATAGTTGCGTTGCGGCGGCCGCTTTGCCAGCTGCAGGGGTTGCCGCGTACAGCAGTCGTATTAATATTATAGCTGTGAGTCTGTTGCCCTAGGCGCTCCTGCTGTGGCTGTCTGCGATATTGTACTGCACGTATAGACCCACAGTAGTGCTGGAGCTGGACAGCAGTCGGTACGTAGTCATGTATCGGCAGGCCGGGCCTAAACTCAGTCAGGACAGGAGGAAAGAGCATCCGTACGTAAAAGGCGTTTTCCTTTCTATGCACGTATGTCTCAGGTGGTCAGCGATGGATGGGATCCGCAACGTCGTACCGTCTACGGGGAGCATTGCAACTACGAGCTCCTAGGATTCCAACACAAGTGCACTGCTTGCAGAGAAACGCAGGGCAAGGGAAAGAACGCCTCGACGTCAAGGTGAGGTTGTTTGAGGACGTGGCAGATGGCGTGGGTGTGTGTGGTTCGTTGATAGCTCGTTGACTTTCGAGTGCTGTATTTTGCCCCTCAAGAGACGTGATGCGGGTCACAGTAGACAACTGTAGTAGGGTTTAGTCTACGTATGAATAGTACACGTAAGAGTAGTACCTTAATTCTTTTTCCTCGCCCCCACCCCACGTCACCATGTTGATTGATCTCTAAAGGTATAGGCGCAGCTGGCGCGGGAACGCGTGGCTGACTCCAGACATGACACGGAACTCCTCCTATATTACATCCGAGCTGTCGAGTGACAGCTCATGCATCGTATGCAGATTATTATTCAACATGACGCGGGAATAAACCTCCCGTTTATCCCCCCGAATATCCGACTAAATATCCCTCTCCTATAATCCTATGTCAATATATGGAACTCCCTAATATTATATGTAACGTCTCCGTCGTGTTTCTGAGCACAATCAATATCCCCCCTGCTCATTATACACGACCATACTTTAATATTCCCCCAGCTCTGTACACTACAATGTACGACTCCGCTGGGTGGAAACATCTCAATATTATGACCAACTCAAACGAAATTCAGAAAGTCAAAAATCCAATCTGTAACCCAAAAATCAAATACTTGAATCAACACTCAAACCCTCAAAATCAGTATTCAAATGCTCAAATCCCCAGCCTCTCTGTTGCAAACACATAAAACTCTCGAAATCCAATGCCAGGTAAAACGGCATTCTTCTCGGACTCAGTCAGGTAAAACGGCATTTTCCGCGGAATTGGTCAAAAGATATTCAGTGGAATCTCGTCGACTTAGTACAGTGATCTCCGGGGCCCTCCCCTCGCCAAACGCTACTGGTGTCTACAGGCACACTATCATAATCATTCGTATTGTCTCCAGCGCGCACGCTCGAAAAGATCAACTTGCGAATTCGGCGAGACTTCAACTCCCGACCCACCCTAGGGAATTATATAGCACTACCTGCCAGACCACTCAGTCAGTACTGACTTTGAACAAAAGCACAAATTTCCAAGAACCACAAAAAATCAAACTGTCAATTCCCGAAATACTACCCAAACCTTCCAAATCAGAAAACACTTCCTATGGACCGCACACGCCCCCAGGCGCTTCATAGTCTCTCTTCAACATTATCCAAAAACTCTCCCTCTGTTTCATGAGGAATTAATGCAAATCCTATAAAATATCACAGTAGTCCTACTCATCAAAAATAAAAATTAAGCCAAGAAAATAAATGCCAGAGATCGCAAGGAACCCCGTTCCCTCGGACAAGGGTCTCCCCTTGCCCCCTACTCCCGCCATAGATACACAGATCGCGACGGTAATGCGAGATAGCATACATTCCTTCACTTGAATTTTATTTGACGTGGGGACTACTCGAAAACACCAAAAACTCTCGCGGACTCCAAATCGACCAGAAAAACAATTCCAAAATACAAGCAAAGAAAGTATTCATCCAGATTCAAAGGCAACCACATTTCAGTAAGAATCACCCCGATGCCCCGAACACTATTGCTGTTGCCTCCGCCGCGGCTGCCTCTCCGTTCCGTCTCATGGCGTCACCGCAGCTCGGGTCATCCAGCTATTCCTCCTGGGTGAAATCAAACGTCGCCTCCGCAGCATTGACCCGGCATACAGAAGGGATGGGGCGTGCATTCGAGCGATTAGGTCTGCATATGCACTGCTTGCAAACTCCTCTTTGGTATAGTTAACTTCTCAAATGCTACTGCAAATACACAGCTACTTGTAAACGAGAAAATCTGGTCCCACATCAAACCCATGTATTCCTCGACCACTATATATGCTGCAGTACATACTTGATGAACATATACAGCAGTGCCAAGTAAACCGTTTTCGTCTCAGCTCACAGCAGTACACTACTTCTACTGCTGCTGTACTCGTGTAGTATATTACCCCGTCCGCAAATAAATATCTTGCCTTTAGCACGTAGCAAGTGGCGCGGGTCGTGCGACACACCAACCCGACAACTCAAAAACGAGATAGCCGCATACAAAGATGTAAATATGTGAAATGCCGCAAACAGACGTGTTGCTGTAGTTGGGCACAAGGGTTCATCACATACACCTCTTCCTGCTGTACTCGTGTCGGTACTCAACCAGAGCCCTCGACCAGTCAACCATAAAACAGACAGACGTCACAGTCCTACAGCAGTACGTCTACAGAAAAACTTCAGTGAGGAAAGCTATACGTATACGTATACGTCTGTTCATCTCATTTCATTTCCAGTATTCCCAAATAAATCTGAATCTCCAATGTTCGCAGATTCTCTCCTACTCTCAAATCGATACACAATCAAGTTAAAAACGAAAATCACCACAGCAGTCAATCAACAAAGCCAAACGTGCCTGGTGCGGACGTAAGTCCCTGCCGGTGGCGCCTCGATCCCTTCTCTTTTCTCCTCTCTCTTATGGCACCGCATCCCGAACCGATGATGATGCAGACTCCTCCCCCTGCGCCCATCTTCACGCTCTCCCTCGACTCCTTCCTCGGGGGCAACGTCCCCCCCATCAACCACCTGCGGGCGTGGTGCTTCAGCAGTCCAGGCGGATTCTGCCAGAACGCTTTCAGCGTCGCTCCCGCGGTCTCCACGTCTCCACCGTCCCTCCCGGCTCCAGCCGGCCAAACTCTCTCTTTCATAAAAAACAATATACGTTCTACATTTATGTCGCCAGCGCGCAGCGAACCAACAGGTTCAGGCAGATGCCTGGCTATCCCGGGGTGTTGCGGCAGCGACGGTTACGCGGCGGTCGACACGACGGCGGCGGTAACGGTGCTTACTGCATGCGCTTCATCGTCGCAACAAAAGTGCAGCAATCCTCTGACTGCCGACGTTGCTGACGGTGCTGCTGGAGCTGCTGCTGTCCCTGCAACTACTACTCTCCAGCGCCTTCGCCACCAGTGCCAAGCGATTCTACCAGGTCCGGCTCAAACTTGGCCCCGCTGGGATCGCTGCTGCTCTCCTGGTGCGGCATCTCCTCACTCTTCTCACACACACGTCCTTTCCTCCAGGACCTCTATTTTCTTCTTCATCTCCTCTATGGTCTTTTCACTCTCCACGCTGGCTTCTTGACTGGGCATGTCCTCGAAACTAGGCATGCCGAAGCAGGTTCCCACCTCTCTAGGTTGGCCTTGGCTACGCTTGCCAATAGAAGATCGCCGGACTCACTAGTGTGTTGATTGATCTCTAAAGGTATAGGCGCAGCTGGCGCGGGAACGCGTGGCTGACTCCAGACATGACACGGAACTCCTCCTATATTACATCCAAGCTGTCGAGTGACAGCTCATGCATCGTATGCAGATTATTATTCAACATGACGCGGGAATAAACCTCCCGTTTATCCCCCCGAATATCCGACTAAATATCCCTCTCCTATAATCCTATGTCAATATATGGAACTCCCTAATATTATATGTAACGTCTCCGTCGTGTTTCTGAGCACAATCAATACACCACGTCGTGTGCTGTCACACGGTCTTGTTTTCCCCAGCTACAAGTTCGCGCCATGGCATCCAGAAGCTCTTCGCCAGCTTCCTCGTGACCTGCTGATGCTGTTCCCCGCCATTATTTTACGGCGGTCTGCCGTAGATAAGAGGATCGTCACGCGTATCGAGCAGGCTGTCGTGCGCGGTGTGGGGTTCAAAGGCGTGGCGGACGACCTTCGCGAGAACCATCTCTTGTATTACCACGAGATGGAGGTGCGGTGAGTGGAACCTTTGGGTTGCATATGCTCTGCGCCGTAGTAAGCTCAAGCGGCAACCTTCATGCAATGTTTTATCTTCGAGCCCATGCCCACCCCTTCAGTGAACAATATGCATTCATGAGACCGCCTTCGCCTTGTTAATGTCCTCCGTCTAGCTCATGTGTTCGTACTGTTGCGGTGAAATGTATCGTGCAGGTACTATTTCCGGCTGGCGAGGAAGCGAGCGCAAGGGCAGGTCTCCGTGGTGCCGGACGAAAACGAGAAACTGCGGAACCCTCTTGTCTTTGGAAAATTCGGTGACCCTTTGGGTTACAACGGCAAGACTCCTAGCGCGAGCCGCCTCGCCCGCGTGTGGCTCGTCGTGTCTGAGGGAAAGGAGCCGTATTATCATCGACATGCTCAGCGGGTGGATGGTCAAAATGCCGGTGGGGACGAGTCTCACAAGATGACGAAATCGATCAGAGTCACAGACGACAAGGTTTTCCACGGAGTGTACACCATGGTGAACGAGTTCGGCCAAGTGATGCTTCAGGTGAGTCCCATATTTATGTTGGGTCGGTACCCGGTGCTTAGTGTATCATCTTGCGTGTAGCTTAGGTGACAGACCTAAAATTTGTCTTTGAAGCTAAACACTAATCGTTGGCAACCCGACCACCTTGCTCCCTACCGCCCTGCCCTGCTCCGTTTATCTTTTCTCCACATCTCAATTCTAGCGTCCCAAGCGGCATGTGTCAGTTGGATCTCTCGACGAGATCAAGACGGATCTTAACGGCCTTGCCCAGCGGTATGTGATGAATGGATTTGATCCCCTCCTGGTGAGTTTCGTCGTTAGTTTTCCGGAGAGACTACTCACAAACGGAGATTTTGGGGCTATGAGTATACGTCAGGAGGGAGTACTATAGCACCAAGGGAGACTATTTGATAGTTCGCAGGTACGGTGCCTCACATCCGAGTGATGATGTGCTTGCGCTTCTGTGTTTGTCCCAGAAATGGGTCCGTACGGCTTAACACCTTATCAACACTTGTCCTTGTCACAACGCGTGACAGGATGACTCGTTCCCTTTCATCACTGCAATACGTAGACGTTTGCTCGTGAACGCATGCGCTTTGAGGACATTGTAGTTTATTAATCATTTTCGATGCTTTGAACATCAGCAATGAATGACGCAGCTTGACCTCCCTTGTGCGCCCTTGGAAACATTGATATAGGTGTTTTACTCGGACGTTTGCTGCGGCGACAGGAAAACAATCCAGGAAACCCTAGGCCCTGCCTCTCGCACACTGACCGGGAGCACGACTGCACCGTCGTCAGCTGCCGCCGGAGAAACGCTACCGCATCTCGCATTCCCTCCGGACGAGCAAGCAGTGAAAATCGTCGTAAGGTCAGAGCGGTGCAACGTGTCAGCCCTGGCATGCTCGCAGCTCCTGGCAACGGCGCGGCGATTGGCAAGTAAGGTGGCGGGTCGGGCGACTGTGCTTGGCTTCGATTGTGAGTGGAGCGTGCGGGTAAGCGGGGTTCGACCAGTGGCAACGATTCAGCTCTCTGCCTTGGAAGGCGACACGGTCGTCTTCCACATCAAGCCGAACGAGAACAGACCTGGGATCGTGCCCAAAGCTCTTCAAGAGATATTAATGGCCGAGGATGTCCTTCTTGTGAGTAAATCGACCTCGTTTATGCCATGACGTGGTCGATAAAGTTGGCACAAGACGGTAGATACGTCAACTACTTGCGGGCCGTCGTTGTCCGACGCGACAGAGGTACTACTGTAGCTTATCGATTCGTGCACATGCCTTCTCGTGGACATGCCTCCTCAGGCGGGAGTTACTGTGGGCCATGATCTCACTCTCATCAGGGACAGCTACGACGTGGAGGGCGCCGGGATGGTGGATCTTGGACAGCTGGCGACGAAGCATTTGGGAATCGCTGTGGGGTCGCGTTCACTGGGCAGTCTTTCGACGACCCTACTCCGTCGACGACTTTCCAAGGCCAACAGCGTTCGCATGGACAACTGGGAGAAGGATCTGACGCCAGAACAGGTGTGTACTGCGACGGTCCCTCCACAGGGCAACAGTGTATATTTCTCGTTTGCCGCCTTTTGGGCTGTTGCAGATCGCAGGTGCGAGGTTTGTTGCGTTTGTACCTGGTATAATATAACGAGAACGGTTGCTGGCATTCGAGAGGGATTGCCAGCAATAAAGTACTGCCATATGAGAGTTTTAGTGCGACTTGTAAATCAAACGCGCTCCATGGACCGATGCTTATGTATTTTTCTTCATCAGGTACAGCCGTCGTGAGATCTCATGGGTCTCTGCGCGCATTTTTTCGATTGTGTATAGGTTAACTATGCGGCGCTGGATGCCCGTGCTTCGGTTCAGCTCTATGCCCATATGATGGAACGAGCGGATCCGATCTTCACCTGTTCTCGCCCGAGTGTGCAAGATCTAACCCTGGGCACACTTTTACGCCTGTACACGAGAACGAACTCCCGTTTCGGGGCGGAAGGAACCCTCGTTAGTCACCACTCGGGCGAGAAGTGGGGCGGCACGCAGATAGTTGTTGGGGCCGGCCGAGCGGTTGTGCAGCTCACCAAGGTTCAGGTGGGGGCTGCTCTCATGCTGTAGCCGAACGAGAGCGGCGGAGCCTTGAGACCACTGCAGGCCGCCCATCTTGGAGAGCAAGTACTGTGGGACGTGGTGAGTTAGACTACGACGAACAGTGAAAGCCATAAATGAAGTGCTGCTTCAATCGTAGACCCCGAGAGAAAGCAGTGATTGCCGCGGAAACGTTCCACCATGATACCTGCTTCACGTTGCTTCTTGGTACACTGACGTCCTTAACTTACTGGACGTACAATTTAATTTACGAGAAAATTATTTCGCCTTACGCAGGTGAACACCAGACTGCCCAAAGACCCGCCTCCTGACCCCATGCTTCCTGGAAAGGGTGGAAGCCCACCACCTCCTCAGCCTAACGCGAACAGGTTGGAGGTAAAGCAGGAGACAGCATCGCCAATCAATGCTGGAGCGAGTGTCGAAGTTCCCGCAGGCATTCCCCGTGTCGTTCTAGATCTGTGGCACGCAGAGAACCGGCTGGGCGACTCTGGCTGTAAAACGCATGGGGCGCATAGGTCCTTCATGGCTCATCTGCGTGATGCGCTGGCAATTTCCGACCCCGTCAAGCTCCAGGCAGCCAAGGACAGGTGGAAGGAGCGACATCCAACTTGGGATGACAGGAAAATCGACCGCGACATGAGGGCCAACTACACCAACAGCGTCCTGAAGCACGTGCTGCGTACGGTACCTCAGCCACCGATCCTCACGCAGCGGTTTGATGATCTGTGTAGCGCTTTCGAAAACGTCCACGATGCAAAGACAGGTGGGCATCAACTCGGATTAGTGCTCCACAGCAGTATCGGAATTTTGTGCTCCCTTTCGAAGCCGCCATCTACCACTGGTTTTGCCCTTGTTTATTTGCACACGATTTTTGTTTGAGCTTATCGACGTATACAGCCCCGCCATATATTTTGTACTGCAAATTTAGCTGCTGCTCTGCAGGTTACGATTTACTAGATCCGATTGCCACCCTCCTTGTTTTTGCACTGCTACAGGTCAGCCATACATCAATGATCGTCTACGGAAGAACATGATGAACCTGCGGCCGCATCTTGTGGATGGATGCGTGAGCGATCCAGACCCCCGTGATGTACCCTTGTACCACTGGTCAGGGCGCACTGCGGACGGGGCGGACACCTACCGCTCATCGCGAGGGACCAACCGGGTGGAGGCATACCACACACCGATTCGTCGTCTTTTTTCCGGCTTCAGGACCTCTCAACGTATTGCGCATTCCATCTTACTTGCCTTCAACTACAGACGGAATCATCGCATGGCAGGTGCTTTAGCCTTGGCTCCGGCGGCTCAGTCGTTACTTTCTGCGTTTCCGCTTGATTAATGCGATGTGCGACTATACCTTTCGTGTTGGTATCTTGTTGTTGTCGGAGCTTGTGTTCCCGGAATTTCACTTTCGATGTCACTGTCTCTCGTACGCGGTTCGCAGTTAAGAGGCGAAACGTGCTAGATACCGGCGAGCGTTGCGACGTACCAGGGTAGGGTACACTGCATCAGGTACACTAAATTATCCTCGCATGTGTCGCGCTGCTCTTAATTAATACGTAGTTTTGAGCCACGATGGTGTATCCCAACAATCGGGCAACTCCTAACGCAGCGTGATCTATGATGCCATATATTAATTATTTTCCAGGAAAGCACAGGGGAGTGGACCCAGAGTTGCTAGGGTTCTACGCACATGAACTGATAGACGATGTTCAGGAGGATATTCTCGACCCCCCTCTATCCCGAGTGGGATTCTACAAAGAACTACCTGGACACCGGGGAACTGACCGGGCTGGTGACCGCGCGGAACCCCAGCACGGAGTTGAAAGAGTTTTCGCTATCGGAAGCGTGCGGCGGCGGGGATGACCACGCTGGCGATACCGACGACGAGGATGGACCGCAGCGCCAATCATGGGGAACTGTGGACGGTCTAACCCCTGCTGCTCGGTAAGGTGCTGTGTTCGTTTTGTTTAGCTGTCGTGCGTACCGTTGACTTTCCATTGTTGGCGCCTATCTATATATGGAGTGCTTGCACGTGCTTTGTCTCCGTGTTCTTTACTAAACGAAGCGCTGGTGGTGAGGTCTGAGCGACTGGCACCACTTGATCTCGTTGAATCGTGCGTTCCCTTCCCCGCCAGGTTTTTCGCGGCGATGCAAGGTGGCCAGTCAGGAGACCGGCCCTTTACCGCCGTCAAGACCCCGGCGGAGAAGGCCAAGTTTGACCGTGACGCCCTTCGCCACCTTGTACCCCGAGCCCAGAGACAAGCACACCCCCACATACCCGCTCAGGTACTGGATTGGGATGCGATGGCAGAGAGCTGGAATGAGGATGTCGCACGCGGAGAACGGAACGTCTTGGCCGGGCGGCTAGAGGTAGACACAAGCGAGAGCAGCCTCATCCACAGGAAAACGCCAGCCGACCTCAGGAATTACTGGACCGAGTCAAAGAAGGTGGTGAACGAGAAGCGGACAATGGAGCCCCACTGGGGGCGCCTCGCTTAACTGCGCCAACACCAACGAGTGGAGCCAATGGCGACAGAAGCTAGTGACGCGCTTCGTGACAGCAGGCCGGCCAGTTTCGGAGTGGGCCAAAGTGGAGATGCCATTGTGTTCCCGTGCATCCCTTCATCGCAAACGGCTCGAGCCGCACCAGCACCGTGTGCCTTTGCTCGTGCTGGCCACGGGGCGTTGGCGAACGATGTCGATGTTGACCGCGGGGGTGATGATGTGGAGGGCAGCGGGGGTGGAGAAGGCGATGGCGTAGGCGAGGTCAATGTAGGAGGGGAACCTGTTGGCGGGGCCCTGCCAACGCGGACGTGGGACAGTGCCACGGTTGGTGACAGCACGTTCGTTGTTCCTCCGCAGGCGTGTAGCACGCTCCAGCATGTCGCGCCTAGGTTTGGCATTGGTGGACCCACCCCTGACCAGCAGCAGGTTTGGAATCCTACCCCCAAACTCCGGACCGCCCCTGCAACGTCGCGTCGTCGGATGTGCCAGCAGTGTGGCCACTACATGAGCACGATGCGAGCGTTGCATACCGTGACCAATAAAGCGGGTCAAAAGGCAAATTGCCTTGTGCCAGCTGAGGGGCGTAAAGAGGCAGACCATCCAGCCCGATTCAGGAACCGGTATGAGCCTTGCACTTGTGCAGTGTGTTCAGTTTGAACGATGGGTTAAGGCTCGTGTGTCTAGAGTTTGAGGACTGCTCGTGTTTCCAGAATTTGAGGACTAACGCCCAGACGGGTATAGAGGGTAGGGCAACTGGACTCAGTTCGGCGGGGAGGCGGCGTAGCCTGGGTTTTTGTTAGTGGGTGAGTTCGCGCGATTCCCACACTACCCGGAGAATTATTTTCCGGGTGGCTATCTCCACCGCATCTGATCCCCAGTGGGAGGATCAGGGCGGGTCGGCATACTCACGCGGCCGCACGTCACGGCAGCACCGTCGTGTTCTACGACCGAGTTAGAATCGACACACGACACAGATGTGGAAGTGTGGTGAGCTTAAGCTTTTTTTCCCCTTCCTCTGGAAGATAAATGAAATGAAAAAAAGGGGTGTACGCGAGGGTGACCGGGACAGTCTTTTTTCTGTTTTTCGACACCTCACGAAAAAAATATTAAAATAAAAAACAAACCGGAGCGCTGGGAGCGCTGTGATCACAGGACGATTTAAGACAATTGAAAAAAATACAAATCCAATTTTAGATCACTTGGTTTTTAAACGACGGGGGGGGTCTCTACACATGATTTCAACTTCTGTTTTTGTTAGGAAGTCTTCAATCGTCCTGTGTTTTCCATTTTGACCTTGTCATGTGAGACGTCGAAAAAAGGCTTTTTCGGTCGCCCCGGGTGTACGAGTACCCATTGTGACAAATATATTTTTTTAGTGGACGCTTATTTTTGCGTAGACCGTGGGAGTCTTCTTCCTCCCCCTCCGCCGTGTTTTATAGATTTCTTCGTGTTTTTCGCGCATAGGGTTCCACATTCCTTCTCGATTGCCACCGAATTTTGCCAGCGTGCGCTCTCGCACTTTACTTTCATCGGCGGAAGCAGAGTCAGAAAAAGGTGAAAAAGAGGACAACAGCGGTTGCAAATCACACATGTTATGTCAGGTGTCAGTATATACCGGTATAGATACTTGTATCATACCTCGTACGTTACATGTTTAGCACTATGTACCCACACATACCAGGTGTACAGCAGTATATAAGGACCGTTTGATATATAAAATAATTTCTGAACGGTACTTACATTCCCGGACAGAGTGGCGTTCGTAGATGCCCCATGTATTTAGATGTAGAACTACAAGCAAGCTCTGATGACGAGTGAAAACACTCAACACTTGCAGCTAACACTGCACAGAACAAATGGATGTAATATCGGGCCACAGCAGCCTTTGTACCCTACGTAGAAGCCAGGTAAGTTTTCTCGTTTACTGCGTACTGTCCCAGTTACGTTCAGCGCCGGGTTTCCAAGATTTTTCGCGGGCTTCGCCCGCGGAATTAAATTAATTAAAAGCTGGCCCTGTACACGAAATATTCGCCGCAGTACCATACTACTTTTGCTGCTGCTGAACTCGCAATATTACTCCGTCCGCAAATATCTTGCCTTTAGCACGTAACAAGTGGCGCGGGTCGTGCTACACACCAACCCAACAACTCAAAAACGAGATACCCGCAAACAAAGATGTAAATATGCGAAATGCCGCAAACAGACGTGTTGCCATAGTTGGGCACAAGGGTTCATCACATACACCTCTTCCTGCTGTACTCGTGTCGATGCTCAACCAGAGCCCTCGACCAGTCAACCATAAAACAGACAGACGTCATAGTCCTACAGCAGTGCGTCTACAGAAAAACCTCAGTGAGGGAAGCTATACGTATACGTATACGTATACGTCTGTTCATCTCATTTCATTTCCAGTATTCCCAAATAAATCTGAATCTCCAATGTTCGCAGATTCTCTCCTACTCTCAAATCGATACACAATCACGAAAATCACCACAGCAGTCAATCAACAAAGCCAAACGTGCCTGGTGCGGACGTAAGTCCTTGCCGGTGGCGCCTCGGTCCCTTCTCTTTCCTCCTCTCTCTTGGGGCACCGCATCTCGAACAGATGATGATGCAGACTCCTCCCCCTGCGCCCATCTTCACTCTCCCTCGACTCCTTCCTCGGGGGCAACGTCCCCCCCATCAACCACCTGCGGGCGTGGTGCTTCAGCAGTCCAGGCAAATTCTGCCAAAACGCTTTCAGCGTCGCTCCCGCGGTCTCCACCTTCCCTCCCGGCTCCTGCCGGCCAAACTCCCTCTTTCATATAATAATATACGTTCTACATTTATGTCGGCAGCGCGCAGCGAACCCACAGGTTCAGGCAGATGCCTGGCTATCCCGGGGTGTTGCAGCAGCGACGGTTACGGGGCGGTCGACACGACGGCGGCGGTAACGGTGCTTACTGCATGCGCTTCATCGTCGCAACAAAAGTGCAGCAATCCTCTGACTGCTGACGTTGCTGACGGTGCTGCTGGAGCTGCTGCTGTCCCTGCAACTGCTACTCTCCAGCGCCTTCGCCACCAGTGCCAAGCGATTCTACCGGGTCGGGCTCAAACTTGGCCCCGCTGGGATCGCTGCTGCTCTCCTGGTGCGGCATCTCCTGAGTCTTCTTCTCACACACGTCCTCTCCTCCAGGACCTCAATCTTATCTTCAAAATACACACACGCTGGCTCCCTCACGAAGCACATCATCTAAAAGAAAAGACATGCTGGAAGCACGTTCCCGCCTCTTTGGGTTGGCCTGGGCTACGCTTGCCAATAGAAGATCACCGGTATCCCACTAGTGTGTTGATTGATCCCTAAAGGTATAGGCGCAGCTGGCACGGGAACGCGTGGCTGACTCCAGACATGACACGGAACTCCTCTTATATTACGTCCTCGTCAGGTGGAACCCTCTACTGCATGTGAGGCGAGTCAACTCTACAGCGAGGATGTAATATAAGAGGAGTTCCGTGTCATGTCTGCAGTCAGCCACGCGTTCCCGTGCCAGCTGCGCCTATATCTTTAGGGATCAATCAACAGAAACATACGATGACGATCGCAAACAAATAAAGGCGAAAAGTAGAAAGTAATCCACTGCTGCCGGCGGCGTCCTACGGTATCCCCCCAAACCTGAAGAAAAGCCCATTTTTTGCCTTTCGCTGCTGTAAAGACTTGCGATAGAATGCATTTTTTTTGCCATTCGAGACGCAGTAGTACTCGTACTGCGTAGATAATTTTGCTCTCTGGCACAAAAAGTAACCCACTCCTGTTGTACTGTAAATACTTCCTAGAGTATGCGAATGTAAACGCGAAGTACACCAAAAAAGTATTATTTCAGCTCGTGCCCCGATACACGATAGACGCTCGATCTCGACAGAGACTCAGCCCACGGACAACCCGCGCGGTGGCGTGCAAGATCAACTAGTATATGTAGATGACGGGCTCGAAGAAATGAGGTGGATGCATGCTCTAGGGGGCAAGAGCTTGCCGGCGGCGTCCAACGGTATCCTCCCAAAACTGAAAAAAGCCCATTTTTTGCCATTCGAGACGTTTGTTGTACTGATGTACTGATATGGACACAATACATTTTTTTGCCATTCTGTTATGATACTGCTTGGATACAGCACTCTGCAGTATACAGCAGTACTCGTCCATAATTTGGCTCTCAATCTCGACAGAGACTCAGCCCACGGGCAACCCGCGCGGTGGCGGGCAAGATTAACCAGTATAGATGACGGGCTCGAAGAAATGAGGTGGATGCATGCTCTAGGGGGCAAGAGCTTGCCGGCGGCGTCCAACGGTATCCTCCCAAAACTGAAAAAAGCCCATTTTTTGCCATTCGAGACGTTTGTTGTACTGATGTACTGATATGGACACAATACATTTTTTTGCCGTTCTGTTATGATACTGCTTGGATACAGCACTCTGCAGTATACAGCAGTACTCGTCCATAATTTGGCTCTCAATCTCGACAGAGACTCAGCCGACGGGCAACCCGCGCGGTGGCGGGCAAGATTAACTAGTATAGATGACGGGCTCGAAGAAATGAGGGAGATGCATGCTCTAGGGGGCAAGAGCTTGCCGGCGGCGTCCTACGGTATCCTCCCAAAACTGAGAAAAGCCCATTTTTTGCCATTCGAGACGTTTGTGGTACTGATGTACTGATAGACACAATGCATTTTTTTGCCATTCTGTTATGATACTGCTGGATACAGCACTCTGCAGTACAGCAGTACTCGTCCATAATTTTGCTCTGACACAAAAAGTAACCCACTCCTGTTGTACTCTAAAAAACCTGCTGTAGTATGCGAATGGAAACGCGAAGTTCACCAAAAAAGCATTATTTCAGCTCGTGCCCCGATACACGATAGACGCTCGATCTCGACAGAGACTCAGCCCACGGGCAACCCGCGCGGTGGCGGGCAAGATTAACTAGTATAGGTCACGGGCTCGAAGAAATGAGGTGGATGCATGCTCTAGGGGGCAAGAGCTTGCCGGCGGCGTCCAACGGTATCCTCCCAAAACTGAGAAAAGCCCATTTTTTGCCATTCGAGACGTTTGTTGTACTGATGTACTGATATGGACACAATACATTTTTTTGCCATTCTGTTATGATACTGCTTGGATACAGCACTCTGCAGTATACAGCAGTACTCGTCCATAATTTGGCTCTCAATCTCGACAGAGACTCAGCCGACGGGCAACCCGCGCGGTGGCGGGCAAGATTAACTAGTATAGATGACGGGCTCGAAGAAATGAGGTGGATGCATGCTCTAGGGGGCAAGAGCTTGCCGGCGGCGTCCAACGGTATCCTCCCAAAACTGAGAAAAGCCCATTTTTTGCCATTCGAGACGTTTGTTGTACTGATGTACTGATATGGACACAATACATTTTTTTGCCGTTCTGTTATGATACTGCTTGGATACAGCACTCTGCAGTATACAGCAGTACTCGTCCATAATTTGGCTCTCAATCTCGACAGAGACTCAGCCGACGGGCAACCCGCGCGGTGGCGGGCAAGATTAACTAGTATAGATGACGGGCTCGAAGAAATGAGGGGGATGCATGCTCTAGGGGGCAAGAGCTTGCCGGCGGCGTCCTACGGTATCTTCCCAAAACTGAGAAAAGCCCATTTTTTGCCATTCGAGACGTTTGTTGTACTGATGTACTGATAGACACAATGCATTTTTTTGCCGTTCTGTTATGATACTGCTGGATACAGCACTCTGCAGTACAGCAGTACTCGTCCATAATTTTGCTCTGACACAAAAAGTAACCCACTCCTGTTGTACTCTAAAAAACCTGCTGTAGTATGCGAATGGAAACGCGAAGTTCACCAAAAAAGCATTATTTCAGCTCGTGCCCCGATACACGATAGACGCTCGATCTCGACAGAGACTCAGCCCACGGACAACCCGCGCGGTGGCGTGCAAGATCAACTAGTATATATTGATGACGGGCTCGAAGAAATGAGGTGGATGCATGCTCTAGGGGGCAAGAGCTTGCCGGCGGCGTCCAACGGTATCCTCCCAAAACTGAAAAAAGCCCATTTTTTGCCATTCGAGACGTTCGTTGTACTGATGTACTGATATGGACACAATACATTTTTTTGCCATTCTGTTATGATACTGCTTGGATACAGCACTCTGCAGTATACAGCAGTACTCGTCCATAATTTGGCTCTCAATCTCGACAGAGACTCAGCCCACGGACAACCCGCGCGGTGGCGTGCAAGATCAACTAGTATATATAGATGACGGGCTCGAAGAAATGAGGTGGGTGCATGCTCTAGGGGGCAAGAGCTTGCCGGCGGCGTCCAACGGTATCCTCCCAAAACTGAAAAAAGCCCATTTTTTGGCACAGCGACAAAAGGTAGGGCATTTTTCTTGATTACGACGCATTCCTATTGGTCAACACCTGATAATATAAGGGGTTTACCGAGCGAGATAGATTACGACTTTTTATTACGACGATTTATATTGGCCAAGAGGCCAACATCACCCCGAAATCACCCCGAGGCTCGAATTCCGCTCACTGGACTGTCAAGTTTCGTGTACGAGCGGCACCTTTCTCGCGGCGCCAACACATCATCAGCAGCAGAGCAATAGCGGCATAGCAGCAGCAGCAGCACAGCAGCAGCAGCAGCAGCAGCAGCAGCAGCAGCAGCAGCAGACCAGGCAGTCAGAGCTCTCCGTGTCAGGCTCCATACGCCGAAGAGGAGGAGCAGTGCCAGGAAGAGTACCAACGGCCTCCAGCAGCAGCACCCGCAAAGCAGCCGACTTCAACGGGAAAGCCGCTGTAGCCAGAAGCACCAGTGCCAGCACTATCGACAGCAAGCAGCAGCAGAAGCAGAAGCAGCAACAGAAGCAGCAACAGCAGCAACAGCAACCGACCAGGCAGCAGCAGGAAGCAGCCGACCAGGCAGCTCGAGCTCTCCTACGAGACCAGGCTCAGGATTTATGGGGGCAACGGCTTGAAGCCGCCCATTCTGTTGTACTCACAGGTGAACTGGGGGTTGTATTACTCTGTTTTTATGTTACAGGCTTGATCCAGAGCATAGCTAAACAACTACCGGTACCAACGTGGCAGTGTTATCACGGTGGTCAAGAGCAGACTTGCCTGTTTCGTCAGCACGAGTGACGCAGTTTGTTTTTTCTACAAGACTCGACATCGCCTCGACCGGTCGTCAGTCGTCTGTCTCGCTTGTTGAACCCATCCCCAGATGACTCGTGTATTGACCGCCGTTTACTTCAGGAGGCAACGGGGATCAGCGTACATCGAGAACGAGCTGACATCCGTGATCCAGCCTGCCCTTCTTCTCCAAAAGCTGGGGATTGAGCCCCTGCTGCCCATGTCCTTCGTAAGAGCGACCAGCCGGGTGGACAAGGAGGTTCTTGGTGTAGACGCGGGTGGGAGATGGTCGATTCGGGGGCAAAACGTGGCGGCCATCAATTCACTCCCCCATCGCGGCACGCCCTTCCTCTTCCACTTGCAGAGGGTCCCTTCTGGGTTCACACAGGAGACGTTCCCTACTGCTCTCGAGGATCGACTAAGGTGAGCGTAGCCGACCACGAGTGCCATGATAAATAATATCTGGGTACGTTTTTTCCTGTGTCCCTTTTTTGTGGCAGGAGTACCTGCACTCTTTTTTTTGTCTTTGCACCAACTTGCACGGCGACCGCCTTTCTGCTCGATGGACCCCTTGCGCTGACTAGCATCGCGATCAAAACGGATGCTGCGCGGGCTTTCAACAACTGCGGCGTAGAAGCGGCGAATACCTTGCACTTGCGCCCGCTCGCTAAGTTGAAGTTGGTAGCATAGTCGTCTCGATAACACGCCGCCATGACGGCATGCCTGCTGGGGAAGCAGTTGCCGAACAGCGCCATTCCGTTCTCCCGCTGTACGAGCGCTGGTCTCAACGACACGCAACGGGACTAAGGTTATATGATACCTTCAACTCGGTCGTTCTGTGCAAAACGATGGTCGACTCGAAGTGCGCCATCGCCTCGCCTCTGCGTTCCCTGCACCTGAGGACCTGGCTCCCGGTTTAAAAATTATCGAGGAAATACGGTGGCCGGTCAAAGCTCTATCGAATATGTCGGTACTGCAATACGTAACCGTAACGCCCAGCGCCCCTCAAGTGCTACACACAGAAGTACCCTCGTCCTTCCCGCCCTCGTCTACGCCCCTCCCCTCTCCACGAAACAGGTCTCGTATATGCCCTATCCGCGAAACAGGTGCGCCTGTATCGCACCAGCTACTCTCCGCGCGTGAAGCTCTCTGTCACGGGGAATCTCGGACGCAGCTGGTCGGGCTGCGGGGAGCGGTCAAGATCATGAGGGAAACATCACTAGGTGCCTTCGTCCTGTACGCCAGGTCGCCGCCAATACCTGTGTCATGAAAGGCCGGGCAAGCGACGAGAAAGCGTTGCGCAGAACGACATGCGATATCTACTGCCGCAGGCCGGGACGCAGCGCCCGGAACCGGCGCCCTATCTCCCACCTGCAGGAAATCGCAGCAGACGGTGACGAGGGATTTCCTGCAGCCGTAGAGGCGAGCGTCCTGCCCAGGAAGGAGGAGGGTTTGCTGAGGGAGGGAGGGAGGGAGCGGGGGCGTGTATGCCAAGACAATACACGGCCAGAGTCTGCTGAACCGTCTTTCGATGATTTAGCGTTGCTGGGCATATATATCATCCGCAGGCGGAATCTTACAAGCCACCGCTGGACGATGGTGCGGAGGCAATGGCGACTTCAACAACGAGGACCTTCTTACGGGCAACACCGCAAAGCGAGCAGGTGAGTCATTTGCCGTTTGCCGGAGCTCTAACGTAAGGATGGCGGCATGCGTGTAAATATTCTACTCTTTTTTGCGTATGGTGGAGTCTGACATTTCTGATGCAAGCGAACGATATTGTGTAACCCTTGCGTGTGATTGAGACTTCGGTTTCGCTGTCTTACTCGCTCATCTGGCGTGGACCGCATAATTTTCCATTTGATCGCCAGATAACACTGATGATGAAGGTGACGACGCTGCTGGTGGAGCCAGACCAGGCAACGAGTGGATCGGTCTCGCCCTTGGTTAGGACGACAAAGTCGCGGGTCTAATGGGACCAGGCGACAGGGATATACTGGTGAGCGGCGGGTATAAATGCTTGTAAAACTATCCAAACAACATGTAGAGGCTTGCAAACTTCAGTGCGTGTGTTGGCAACCTACTCTCGGTTACGAGTCGTGCGAAGGCATGGGGAGTACTCTTGTTGGCAGGGAGATGGCTAGCTAGCTTTCTTGAACAAATAGATAGCGGTACTACTGTCGTAATATAACTTCTATAATGTGGTATGTAAACTGTGTCAAATGCGCGTACCTTTCGGATGCACAAGAGTGGCTGCTCACTTGAATCTGCAGACACGCTTCGAAGCCGTTTTCGGGCCACAACCAATCACCGCTGTCGTGGCAACACTATTCTTGCCTTCTTGTTGCGTCCCTCATATTCAGGGCTACCGCCGGTATCTCTGCACTCTCCATTCGCCATTGCCATCAACAGGAAGATAGCCAGTCAACCTCAAAGCTATGCTTCGGTGTCTGAGAAACGCGGATAGCTCCCGATCATGAAAGTCGCCGCGGAGTCGTCAGGGGGGTGATGCAGCAAGCTCTGACCAAGATTTCAAGCACTGCCATGGCCACGCCTCGAAGTTTTGCTCCCAACCCCTCAATGCGGGATTCGTTGGCGCCATCCATGGTCGCCGCCAGGACGGTGGGGGCAGGGGCAAATATCTGAGTCCGCGCATTGCGGCTGGATATCGCCAGGGGGGGGTGAGCGGAGGGGATGGCGGTCGTACACCGATGGAGGAACCCGGAAGTTGCCAGGAGTGCACGCACCGCAAGGGTGGGTGGTCTCAGATCGAGCCTGGACCCATAATTGGACGAGCAACGGCGCATCGTGCCTGCTGACCCTGGCCCAGGGACGGAAAACGTATTCGCCGAAACGCAGAGGACAATTGAATTTCCTCCTTGCAAGTTCCCTTTCGTCGGTGGGTCGTACGACGACTCTAAATATGGCTGGCGTGGTCGCAGAGGCGATTCTCTTTAGTTGTCACTGACGTTTAACATGGGCTAACGTGAAGGATTTGGTGTAGCACTGGCTGCTGCTGAATACATTTGGCGATTGAAACCGTCTTGTTCTTAACACACGTTTTGACGTTTTCCGTGTATTGTATGTTTTTTTGGAGAAGACCGAAGGCGATGACTCTGCGTTCTGTGTGTTGTCTAAAATGCAGTGATTTTCGTCATTACACCACCAGACAACTCTCCATGCATCCATATTTAACATAGTAGTATATTATACGAGATACCACTTCCATCGGTCACGTTGCGTAGAGTATCTCATGTGTGATCCTTCTGTGTCCTCGGAGATAAAATTCTAGAGCAGCAGCTAGCTGCAGTAGTACATAATGTATTTTCTAGTTTTTTGTTGCCTATCTTTTCGACGACATCCCCGCAACCCTTCACCTGCAACAAATATAACGGTACTGCCAGTCTATCCGGAAAGTACCAGGTAATCCAACGTGAAAAACCGTTTCGCAATCGGATTTTATCTCGAACAGATATGCACTAATACATGAAGTCGACTTTTGACGCTGAAAACAGAATCTTGCCTTCCACCAGAACACAGGTAAAGGAGCCCACTGTAAGAGTAAATGACAGGAAAATGAGAAAATTGAATGCGGTTATACTGAACTCAGTATAGAACGTACCTTTGACAAATTTGAAATTCGGACTCGACCAGCATTCCGGTTTCTTATTTTTTTCCCACTATTTTCAAGTAATTGGTATTGTAGCTCGCCCGACAAAAACGCCTTTCTATTTTTTTTCGCGCTTCGCGCGAGCAATCTATATATATTTCTGGACCCCTACCTATGGTCCCTGAGCCGCTCTCTTGGCCAAAGCAAAACATGTCGGTTGTTTATTAGAACAAGTAAACGACAGATTGACAAGATCTTAGAGATCTCTGTACCGCGAAATAGTTGTTGGCGAAATGAGAACTGATCTGAGGTGGATGCATGCTCTGGGGGGCAAGAGCTTGCCGCCGGCGTCCTACGGAATCCTCCCAAACCTGAAAAAAAACCTTATTTTGTTGTGTGTTGTTACACATTCGACAGATTGACTGACGTCTTTTCAACTGCCCGGCTATTATTTTCGCGAGTACCGAAACATACGACGAGAGGATCGCAAAATACAAACAAAGGCGAAAAGTAGAAAAAGTAATCAACGAACTACTATGTTGTTGTAAAAGACCGACGATAGTTCGTATGCAATTTTTCAATAGTATATACTCTTCAGGTCCTGGAGTATTAGCGCAGAACGAGAATTGAATAGGGTGTTTTCGTCGGTACACTTTTTATTATTATCCAAAAATGATGTCTCTCCGGCATGCGCTTTATCAATTTCTAAATATTGATCTTCTCGGAAAACGATCAGATGGGTGTCGATGTGCAATAATTTGCAAGTACGTACGTGGTATGCTGTACCAATCTCTCGCATACGATGGATGAGCGCTATGCGCTGGCAGGTTAGTCATTGTATTATACCTGGTATGCGAGTACGGAAACATACGATGACGATCGCAAACAAGTAAAGGCGAAAAGTAGAAAGTAATCCACTGCTGCCGGCGGCGTCCTACGGTATCCCCCCAATCCTGAAGAAAAGCCCATTTTTTGCCTTTCGCTGCTGTAAAGACTTGCGATAGTATGCAATTTTTTTGCCATTCGAGACACAGTAGTACTCGTACTGAGTAGATAATTTTGCTCTGGCACAAAAAGTAACCCACTCCTGTTGTACTGTAAATGAGGGGTGGACAGACCTTGATAGTAGATCTTTATGGGGGTTTTGTGTTGGACGCCTGAAGCCGACCCTCCGACCCGAACCATAACCCTAACCCTAACCCGAACCCTATGCCAGTGGTCAGTGCTGGGATGCTGCTCTTGTTAAGACTCGAGGTTGGCTCGGCCGGCGTGGATGCTGAGCTTGGGAAGACTCTAGGTTGACTCGGGGTGATTCGGGATGCTGTCGCTGGGAAAGACTCGAAAGTTGATTAAGCCGCGTAAAACATACCCCTAGCCCATCAGAGTGCCTAATTAGCTACCCCAGGAAGATCTACTATCAAGGTTTGTCCACTACTGACTGTAAATACCTCCTATAGTATGCGAATGTAAACGCGAAGTACACCAAACAAGTATTATTTCAGCTCGTGCCCCGGTACACGATAGACGCTCGATCTCGACAGAGACTCAGCCCACGGACAACCCGCGCGGTGGCGTGCAAGATCAACTAGTATAGATGACGGGCTCGAAGAAATGAGGTGGATGCATGCTCTAGGGGGCAAGAGCTTGCCGGCGGCGTCCAACGGTATCCTCCCAAAGCTGAGAAAAGCCCATTTTTTGCCATTCGAGACGTTTGTTGTACTGAATCATGATGTACTGATAGACACAATACATTTTTTTGCCATTCTGTTATGATACTGCTTGGATACAGCACTCTGCAGTACAGCAGTACTCGTCCATAATTTGGCTCTCAATCTCGACAGAGACTCAGCCCACGGACAACCCGCGCGGTGGCGGGCAAGATCAACTAGTATAGATGACGGGCTCGAAGAAATGAGGTGGATGCATGCTCTAGGGAGCAAGAGCTTGCCGGCGGCGTCCAACGGTATCCTCCCAAAACTGAGAAAAGCCCATCTTTTGCCATTCGAGACGTTTGTTGTACTGATGTACTGATAGATGCATTTTTTTTGCCATTCTGTTATGATACTGCTTGGATACAGCACTCTGCAGTACAGCAGTACTCGTCCATAGTTTTACTCTGACACAAATAGTAACCCACTCCTGTGTTGTACTCTAAAAAACCTGCTGTAGTATGCGAATGGAAACGCGAAGTTCACCAAAAAAGTATTATTTGAGCTGGTGCGACGATACACGATTGACGCTCGATCTCGACAGAGACTCAGCCCACGGGCAACCCGCGCGGTGGCGGGCAAGATCAACTAGTATAGATGACGGGCTCGAAGAAATGAGGTGGATGCATGCTCTAGGGGGCAAGAGCTTGCCGGCGGCGTCCAACGGTATCCTCCCAAACCTGAAAAAAAAGCCATTTTTTGCCATTCGAGACGGATGCAGCAGTCAGTCGTAGTACTCATAGCTGATGTTTTTCATCTATTTCGTGCACACCAGCGGCCGATGCGGTGCACTGAGTGTGGGACCCAAGCGTCTGAGCCAACTCTTACTCTTGTATTCATCGCCACTCTTGCACAACAAGAGAGTACTACCACAGTAGCATGCACCTGGTCTGGTGTATAGACGTCTCCCCAACTCGGTATGGGCGTCTGAGCCAACTCTTGTATTCATCCCCACCCTTGCACAACAAGACGGCACTACAGCAGTAGCAGGCACCTGGTCTGGTGTATATATAGCCGTCTCCCCAACTCGGTATGGGACATGGGATATGTTGGTATGGTATGTGGGAATATGGTATATGGGAATATGGGATATTGGTGGTATGGTATATGGGGATATACGTGGGAAAACCACCGCATGTGGTATGGTATGTGTTGACGGTATGGTACGGGAAAAACACAGTATATGGTATGGTACGTTTGTGGTATGGTACCATGGTACGATGTCGTGGATGTATTATGTGGCTAAATTTGCCTTGTGGTATGGTATGTTTCAGTATATAAGGTCCGTAAGGGTCGAAAACGTCGTACGAATATCAATTGTAACGAGCTTATATATCGGCCATTGGAAAGTGTTCGAAAATATAAGCTTGCGGACAGACAGACAGACAGACAGACAGACAGACAGACAAGATTGCAATTACCGCAGCTGAGACTCAGTTTGTAAAGACTCAGTTTTACAAACTGAGAATATGCGACCAGAACCTTATGAGCAATCAGGTAAGACCATGAAAGTGCGGCCGCCGAGTTGGGTGACCACGGACCCCTTCCTTTGGGAGATAATGTGAGAGAACAGCAACAAACAACAAATATCAAGGCTGATTTCTCCGCTCGCCGGTTGTACGTACTTTAACTGAGCATACATACCACTATCACCACGGATACTGCTGCAGTATAGTGGTGTTTTTCATTTGATCGTTGTTGGTGTCACATTCCATCAATCGCACACAATAATTCATCCCGTATCACTGCTGGTACCTGCTCTGAATATGGCAGCTTTGTTCTTGTTCACGTGGCATAACTCAATGGTCTTGTTATCGCCGGTTAGGTGCTTCCTAGATGCGTAGCCTTGTTATCGCCGGATAGGTGCTTCCTACATGCGAATGGCAGCGCCAAACGTCAGGCAGTCCAGCTACCAGCTGTGTGTCTGGCTTCGTTGGTGCTACCTAACCATATTTTCCGTATATGCACCTCTTACACCGTCTATGACCGATCCACGATGAGCTTATTTCTTAATTTCACTTTCGTTTTATCCACGTGGTGGGTTTCCATTTTTATACGACATACCTGGTAATAGTATACCAGCTGTAGGTCGTCATCACGTAGATGTTATAAGTAGTATGGCCCAAGTAGTATAATAAAAGCTCCGTGCCGGCTCGTTAGTGCTCACACCGCCACCCTGAGCACTACCCCCGAGAAGCGCTCACCCCGCGACTCGTCTACTGCCACAGTGGCCGTCGGTGGCCGTCGGGCGCTCACCTTCGCCTTCCAGCTGCGTACGACGACTTACAAATGTTCATCAGATTCCACCAGTTCGCCAGGCCCAAGCTTTACCGAACCAAACGAATTATCAGATTCCATCAAGTCCGCAAAACAAACATTACGGAACAGCATCAGATTCCATCAGTTCGCCGAAACCCCCAATTGTTTTTTGCGGACACCAGCCTTCGAGGAGCTGGTGCTCGTGTGACTTGCTCTCTCCGACCTACATGGTGCTCGTATCCCTATCACCACTTCCTGATCCTGCCTGGGTCGATCTCCGGGTTCATCATGTTACGGCAAGCTCCCCGGGGTAAGCTGTCAACGCTCACCTGACTTGCCTCCTCAGTTCGTACGTTGGACCCTTCGGCAGTCCCAGTGGCTCCAGAGCTTCGCTCAGGCGAGAGCGAAGCAAACGACGACGAAAAACCCCGATTGCGAGCAATGCAAGTACTCGATTATGCCGGGGAGCTTGCCGTAACATGATGAACCCGGAGATCGACCCAGGCAGGATCAGGAAGTGGTGATAGGGTTACGAGCACCATGCAGGGCGGAGAGAGCAAGTCACACGAGCACCAGCTGCTCGAGGGCTGGTGTCCGCAAAAAACAATTGGGGGTTTCGGCGAACTGATGGAATCTGATGCTGTTCTGTAATGAATGTTTGTTTTGCGGACTTGATGGAATCTGATCATGCGATTGGTTCGGTAAAGCTTGGGCCTGGCGAACTGGTGGAATCTGATGAACATTTGTAAGTCGTCGTACGCAGCTGGAAGGCGAAGGTGAGCGCCCGATAGACAAGTCGCGGGGTGAGCGCTTCTCGGGGGTAGTGCTCATGGTGACGGTGAGCGCTAACGAGACGGCAAGGAGCTTTTATTATACCACATGGGCCGTACTACTCACCACATCTAGTGACGACCTACAGCTGGTATAATATTATGTCGTATATATAAAAATGAAACCCCACTACGTGGAAAAAAACGAAATGAACTTGAAAATTAAGCTCATCGCGGATCGGTCACAGACGGTGTTGTAAGAGGCTGCACAAGAGGTTGCATATACGGAAAGGAAATGTGGTTGAGCAGTACGGACGAAGCCAGACAGACAGCTGGTAGCTGGACTGCCTGCCGTGTGGCGCTGCCATTCGCATCTAGGAAGCACCTAACCGGTGATAACAACACAATTGAGTTATGCCACGTGAACAAGAACGAGCTGCCATATTCAGAGCAGATACCAGCAGTGATACGGGATGACTTACAGTATTGTGTACGATTGATGGAATGTGACACCAACAACGATCAAATGAAAGACACCACTACACAGCAGTATAATAGTATACGTGGTGATAGTGATATGTATGCTCAATTAAAGTACGTACGTACAGCCGGCGAGCGGAGAAGATGCTGGATCCCTATCAATAGGAAGACCCGAAAAACCATAAAAATCGAAATTCGGCTGCCTAGAAATACAAGAGAAGAAGAAGGCGCACACAAGATGAAATCAATGTGCAAACTGAACTAACATGGCCGCGGGTATATCCTCTCAGCTACAACGTAGAGTTTCCCCGTTCCCACCACAAACCAACTCGTAGTTGCTGGCTACAGCAGCGGCTGCTGTCTGGAGTGCCGTCTGCACCGTACGAAACGCACGGCACTAGTTCCCAGTTTGTAAAACCGAGTCTCAGCTGCGGTAATTGCAATCTTGTCTGTCTATCTGTCTGTCTGTCTGTCTGTCTGTCTATCTGTTTGTCCGCAAGCTTATATTTTCGAACACTTTCCAATGGCCGATATATAAGCTCGTTACAATTGATATTCGTACGACGTTTTCGACCCTTACGGACCTTATATACTGAAACATACCATACCACAAGGCAAATTTAGCCATATAATACATCCACGACATCGTACCATGGTACCATACCACAAACGCACCATACCATATACTGTGTTTTTCCCGTACCATACCGTCAACACACACCATACCACATATGGTGGTTTTCCCATAAATATCCCCATATACCATACCACCAATATCCCATATTCCCACATACCATACCAACATATCCCATGTCCCATACCGAGTTGGGGAGACGGCTATACACCAGACCAGGTGCCTGCTACTGCTGTGGTGCCGTCTTGTTGTGCAAGGGTGGGGATGAATACAAGAGTTGGCTCAAACGCCCATACCGAGTTGGGGAGACGTCTATACACCAGACCAGGTGCGTGCTACTGTTGTAGTGCTGTCTTGTTGTGCAAGGGTGGCGATGAATACAAGAGTAAGAGTTGGCTCAGACGCTTGGGTCCCACGCTCAGTGCAGCACATTGGCCGCTGGTGTGCACGAAATAGATGAAAAACATTAGCCATGAGTACTACGACTGACTGCTGCATCCGTCTCGAATGGCAAAAAAAAAGGCTTTTTTTCAGGTTTGGGAGGATACCGTAGGACGCCGCCGGCAAGCTCTTGCCCCCTAGAGCATGCATCCACCTCATTTCTTCGAGCCCGTCATCTATACTAGTTGATCTTGCCCGCCACCGCGCGGGTTGCCCGTGGACTGAGTCTCTGTCGAGATTGAGAGCCAAATTATGAACGAGTACTGCTGTATACTGCAGAGTGCTGTATCCAAGCAGTATCATAACAGAATGGCAAAAAAATGTATTGTGTCCATATCAGTACATCAGTACAACAAACGTCTCGAATGGCAAAAAATGGGCTCAGCGACCATAGGTAGGGGTCCAGATTTATATATCGATTTTTCGCGCGAAGCGCGAAAAAAATATAAAGGCGTTTTTTCTCGCGAGTGTTCAGCGCAGAACACTTATTAGCCCCAAGAAAAAATAAGAAACAAGAATGCCGGCCCAGGTTGGATTTCTTATTATTGAAAATGTATTCCACAGATAATAACAGTACAAAGGATCTCGAATTTTCTTATTGTCGTATAATATCACTTTTTTACTCCTCGTGTATATAATGTGTAAAAATACCTATCTGTACAGTACAAGTACTCTGTTTCCCTTGTGTTCATCATGGTGTCATGACAGAAGAGCAGAAAAACTTTCACAGCGATGTAAGTCGATTTCAAGTAATGGTAGGTAGCTCTTCGAGATAAGGTCCGATTGACAAGCGGTTTTTTACGTTTCAATCTTTGGCACTATTCGGATGAAGTGGTTGGGTGGGTGTTTTGTTGAAGGTAAGGTGTTGTAGAGGCGGTGCGGTCAAAGTAGGCAACCTCAAAGATTTAAACGTAATAAGTGCGACATCAGCGACCTACTGACAACTCTATAGAATGAAAGGATGTCGTGATAAGTAACGACCAAACACGATTCACCGAACTTTTGTGTACCGGGATTCTCATTTTATCCGACTCGTTTACAACACAAATATTGAATTTATCAAAACTCACAGCATTTAACGACACAACGCACACAAATGCACCATCTACGATTTACAGCCATCTGGCCCTCTCCAAGCTTCGCCCTAAGAAACGAACCCTTCAAGCCTGAGCGATGTTAGCCCCCCCCCTGACAAAATAATAAAATAACCTCTAGGTAGGTTCAGCGATATTTGCACAAAATCTTTATAACGGGCGTTTTTGGCTATGTAAACGCTTTTCTTGGGCGAAGTGCACTACAAAACACTTGATAATAGTGAGGAAAAAAAAAAAGCAGGAATACTGGTCTCGCCCGAATTTCTTATTCGGGAAAGTTACGTTCTATACTGACTTCAGTACAACCGCTGTCAAACTTCTTATTTTCCTGTCATTTACTTTTACAGTGGGCTCCTTTACTTTACCTGTGTTCTGGTATATAGAGGGCAAGATTCTGTTGTTTAACGTCAAAGTCGACTTCAATTTTTTTTTTTTTTTTTTTTTAATCCTCCTTGGAGATCTGGGTAAAAAAAAGCTTACGCCCAATACAAGTAATAGTGCTTATCCGCTCGAGATAAAATCCGATAACGATTTTTCACGTTGGATTACCTGGTACTTTCCACATAGACTGGCAGTGCAGATTTATTTGATGCAGGTGAAGGGTTGTGGGGGTGTCGTCACAAATATAGGCAACGAAAAACAAGAAAAAACATTATGTACGACTGCAGCTATTAATAGCTGCTCTAGAATTTTATCTCGGACGACACAGAACGATCACACGTACATGAGATACTCACCGCAACGTGTCCGAAGGAAGTGGTATCTCGTAAAATATACCACTATGTTAAACACGGATACATGGAGAGTTGTCTGGTGATATAATGACGAAGTTCACTGCATTTTAGACAACACATACAACGCAGATCTACGTCGCCCTCGGCCTTCTCCAAGAAAACATATTGCAATACACGGAAAACGCCGAGACGTTCCTTAAGAAGTAGACGATTTCAATCAAAAAAAAACGTATTTTCAGCAGCAGCCAGGGCTACACTAAACCCTGCACGTTAGTCCATGTTTAACGTCAGTGGCAACTAAAGACAATCGCCTCTGCGACCACGACAGCCATATTTAAATTCCTCGTACGACCCACGGACCAATGGGAACTTGCAAGGAGAAAACTCAATTTTCCTCTGCGTTCGTTTTCCTTCCCTGGGCGAGGGTCAGCAGGCACGATACGTCCTTGCTCGTCCAAAAATGGGTCCAGGGTCGATCTGAGACCATCCACCCTTGCGTTGTGCGCATTCCTGGCAATTTCCGGAATTCTCCATCGGTGTACGACCGCCATTCCCTCCGCCCACCCCCCCCTGGCGATATCTACCCACAAGGCGAGGATTCACATCTCCACCCCTGCCCCCACCGTCCCGGCCGCGACGATGGGTGCCGCCAACGAATCCCGCATTGAGGGGTTGGGAGTAAACATTCGAGGCGTGGCCACGGCAGTGCTTAAACGTTTGGGCGGTGCTTGCTGCATCATCCCCCTGACGACCCCGCGGCGATTTTCATGATCGGGAGTCATGCGCGTTTCGCAAACACCGAAGCATAGCTTTGTAGTTGGCTGGCTATCTTCCTGTTGGTGGAAAAGACGAAGAGGGTGCAAAGATACCGGCGGTAGCTAAGAATATATGACGCAACCAGAAGGCAAGAATAGTGTTGCCGCAACAGCGGTGATTGTTTGTGGCCCGAAAACGACTTCGAAGCGTTCCCGCCGATTTTTGTGCGCAGCCAATCTTGTACATCCGAAAGGTACGCGCATTTGACCCAGTTTACATATCACATTATAGAAGTTATATGACTAAATTAGTACCGCTATCTATTTTTCCAAGAAAACTAGCTAGCCATCTCCCTGCCAAAGAGTACTCCCCTTGCCTTAGCACGATTCGTAACCGCGAGCAGGCTGCCAACACACGCACCGAAGTGAACAAGCCTCTACATGTCGTTTCGATAGTTATACAAGCATGTACACCCGCCGCTCACCAGTATATCCCTGTCGTCTGGTCGCATTAGACCCGTGACTTTGTCGTCCAGACCAAGGGCGAGACCGATCCACTCGGTGCCTGCTCTGGTTCCACCTGCAGCGTCGCCACCTCCGGCATCAGAATTATCTGGCAATTGGTTAAAAAATTATGCGGTCCACGCCAGATGAGCGTATAGGACAGTGAAACCGAAGTCTCAATCACACGCAAGGGCTACACAATATCGTTCGCTAGCATCAGAAGTGTCAGACTCCACCATACGCAAAAAAGTAGAATGTTTACACGCATGCCATCCTCACGTTAGAGCCCCAGCAAACAACCAATGACTCACCTGCTCCTTTCGCGGTGTTCCCGGTAGGAAGGTCCTCGTTGTTGAAGTCGCCATTGCCTCCGCACCATCGTCCAGCGGTGGCCTATAAGATTCCGCCTGCGGATGATATATACGCCCCGCAACGCTAAATCATCGAAAGAGGCAGGTTGAGCAGACTCTGGCCGTGTTTTGTCTTGGCGTACCCCCCCCCCCCCCCCCCCCCCCCCCTCCCTCAAGAAACCCTCCTCCTTCCTGAGCAGCACGCTCGCCTCTACGGCTGCATCAAACCCCTCGTCACCGTTTGCTGCGATTTCCTGGTTGGGCGCCGGTTCGGGGCGCTGCGCCCTGGCCTGCGGCAGTCGATACCGCATGTCGTTCCGTGCAACGCTTGCTCGTCGCTTGCCCGGCCTTTCATCACACAGGTATTGGCGGCGACCTGGCGTAACGGGCGAAAGCACCTAGTAATGTTTCCCTCATGATCGTGACCCCTCCCCACTGCGGTGATGATGAATGTAGGGTGCTCGGAGCATACGGACGAGATGTTCGTAGTGATAACGGCAAACGGCTTTTGTCGTTCGCTACCAGTTGTAAGCTAGCGCTCACCAACACATTTTTCAGCACGCGCAAGGGCGGAATATCGCATACATACAACGGCACCAGCCTGAATGATCGTAAGCGAATCGACTACATCCTAACTCGTCAAGTCCACCGACCTAGAGTACATAATGTTACAGTCGTCCCACAGCCCCCACCACCTGCTAAGGCTGATTCAGACCATAACATCGTGTACATCAAGGCCCGACTTAGTGGTCACTTTTCGTCTAACCGAAGATTGCTGAAACCCCCAAAACGCCGAGAATTCGACAGGCAGCTTTTCTTATCCGATGGAGAGCGTCGACACCGAATAGTCGAGAGGGTCGTTTCCACTCTTAACCAACCTACCCAGCCTCGTAACACGTCTGGCGTGGTTGAGTTTTTCACCACAACTGTCATGAATGCTGTTGAGAAAGAGGTGCCACCTCCACCACGTCGCCACCACCGAAACGGTTGGTGTGAGACCCCCGAAACGGTGGCCGCTTTCAAAGTAGCATGGACAGCGAGGGAGGATGCGAGACAGCTCCTGCGTGTCTACCCCCGAGATAGTACAGCGTGGAAGAAGTTGAGATCCGCCTGTGCGAATCTGCAGGAAGTGGTCGCCGCAGGAGTCAATGCGTATTTTGAAGAGTACCTCGCTGAAACCGAGAAATTCCTCGCGAGTTCCGATCAACGAGGGTTCTACAAGCACCTGAAGAGTACGGTAGGGTTGCAAGGTACGAAAGCGAGGAGTGAACAGTTTATCATGGACGAGGATGGCACGCTGTTGCGAGATCAAGCGCGAATTCGTGAAAGATGGGCGGGGCACTACCACAAACTATTGAACACGAAATCGCTGAAACTTGACCCCACGATCATCGACCTAGTGCCACCACGACCGCTGAAACTATCCCTTGGAAATGAACCATCCATTGACGAGATGATGGAAGCAGTGAAGGGTATGTCAAACTGGAAAGCCGTTGGACCAGATGGTCTCCCGGTCGAAGTACTGAAACTTGACCACCCCGCTTTCGTGCAGTATTTTCACAGTATCCTTGTTAACGTTTGGGTAACGGGAGAAGTCCCCCAGCAATGGAAAGATGCGATCATAAAAACCCTTCATAAAAAGAAGGATAGAACTGATTGCAACAACTACAGAGGTATTTCGCTTGTTGCTCACGCAGGCAAGGTGTTGCTGAAAATCGTTGCGTCCCGTCTAAGCAGCTACTGCGAGACCGAGCATATACTCCCTGAAGAACAGTGTGGCTTCCGCCCCGCACGGTCAACAGTCGATATGCTGTTTGTCGTGCGCCGGTTGCAGCAGCTCGGGCGGCAGAAGAAAATCCCCCTGTACATGTGCTTTATCGACTTGCAGAAAGCGTACGACTCTGTCGACCGAGAACTGTTGTGGGAGGTACTCACACGCCTTGGTGTACCAACCAAGATGCTCACAATCATTCGCAATTTTCACGAAGGCATGCGGGCTCGCGTGCGTGCGGATGACGGTGAACACTCGGACTGGTTCAATGTATCCCAGGGACTGCGGCAAGGCTGCGTACTATCGCCGTTACTGTTCAACGTGTTCTTCGCCGCTGCGATACACATCGTGCTGGTACGCTTCAGCAAAGACGAATGCATCGTAAGGGATTTGGTTCATCTCGAAGAGGACAGGGTTGTCGGAAAAGAGGAACCGTTGGCATGCGTGCAAAGGGCTGTGTGGGGCATGTTGTATGCAGACGATGCAGGAATAGTCTCGAAGTCGGCGGAAGGCCTTGCGAGAATGATGACAGTCATCGTGACTGTCTTCGAAGCAGTAGGTCTCACGGTATCCGAGAAGAAGACAGAGACGATGCTCCTACGAACACCGGATCAGACGTTTACCACCTCACCGCTCGCGATCGAAGCTGCAGGCCAAAAGTATAAACAGACGACCCAGTTTTTGTACCTAGGAGGCATTATCCACGAGAACGCTGACCTCTCCTTCGAAATCGAGCGACGAATCCGTCTGATGCGGGCATGCCTCAAACGGTATGGTCCGGAACTGTACGATAGGACGAACGCACCGCTTAGTCTGAAAGTCCGGATGCTGAAGGCCGAGGTGATTGAGACCTTGCTGTACGGTTGCGTGACGTGGACCCTCAATGCGGACCACTTCGCCAAGCTTCGATCAGCCCACCACGAAGTCCTTCTGCGAGTCATTGGTTTCCAGCGCCGACTACGCACCGACCACACCACCCTCTCGTATGCGAAGGCGCTCAGGATAACACGATGCGAAAGTATCGAAACGACCATCCGTAAACGGCGACTCTTCTTTGCGGGGGCTGTGGTGCGGCAACACGAGGGGCGATTGCCCAGTCGGTTGATGTTCGGGACGATCGCTGGTGGGGGGAGCCCGAAACCAGGCGGGCAGCCTAAGACTTGGCCTAGGGCAATTGCTGAGGACCTTAGAGTGTTCAAAGCCTCAGAGGGATCAACGGAAGACTCCCCCTTAGTCTTTGGAGTTGGGACCGCACTGTGGCCCACTGCAGCAAAACAGACGGGAAAGTGGTACCGGGGAATCCTCGAAGCAGCTGAACAGTTCATGGGCAGGTGGCACGAGGCTGAGGCAAAGCTGAGTAGACAGCGCCGTGCATCCGCTGCAGGTAGTGTTAGAGGGAATGGGGGGAGGGGTAACAGCAGGAGGGGTAGAGGGAACACCGTACAAGTGTATAGGGGCAGGGGGGGGAACAGGAGGAGTAGAAGGGAAACCGCGGTAGAAGAGAGTAGCAGAGAGACCGCAGATAGGGTAGCAAGGTACCAGGCCGACTAATAGGTTGGACGTTTCTTTGCTACTCGTACCGCCAACTGCTGCGGCCGTTCGGTATGCATTTTGATTTTTTTCCCTTCTTATCCTTATGAAAGAAGTACTACATAGTGGGTGGGTGACGAGCGTATTTTGGCCCACTCACTATTGCTCTTTTTACTTAGTTAAGTGTTCACCGGGATGCATAGTCCCCTTTTTCCTTCTCGTATCTTTCCCCTTGCACGTCCCTTTTGGCTCATGCTCGGGGTAAGTATGTATGTGTCTGAGCTTTGGCTTCCCATTTTATTTATTTATTTGGGATTCTTCTCCTTTTCTTTTTCTTTTTCTTGTTCTTTTTCGGTTTGGTTTTTTCGTTGCTTCTCTTTCTTTATGGTGTATTTTGGTTGCTGGCGTATGTATGTATGTTGTGTCGGCCGCACCTAGTGCGAAGGCATGGTATTACGTAGGCTATTAATGCATTACGGTGTGTTATCTCTGTGTCGTAGTCTGTGACCACAGAGCTCGTATCTTTCTAGGGTGAAGAATCAGCACGGACACTGGGCTTGCTGGATGTCGACGAGTAGAAGAACGGTTTAATGTGAAGAACACACACACACACACAGCCCGACCAGCTGCGTCCGAGCTTCCCCGTGACGGAGAGCTTCACTCGCGGAGAGTAGCTGATGCTGTACAGACACACCTGTTCGCCGATAGGGCGTAGACGAGATCTGTTTCGCGGAGAGGGGCGTGGACGAGGGCGAGAAGGACGAGGGTACTTCTGTGTGTAGCACTCGAGGGGTGCAGGGCGTTGCGGTTACGTATTGCAGTACCGACATATTCGATGATAGAGCTTTGACCGGCGACCGTATTTTCTATTTTCCTCGATATATTTCAAACCAAGGGCCAGGTCCTCAGGTTCAGGGAACGCAGAGGCGAGGAGATGGCACACTTTGCACAGAACGACCGAGGTGGAGGTATCATATAACCTTAGTCCTGTTTTGTGTCGTTGAGACGAGCGCTCGTGCAGCGGGAGAACGGAATGGCGCTGTTCGGCAATTGTTTCTCCAGCAGGCATGCCGTCATAGCGGCGTGTTATCGAGACGAGTATGCTACCAATTTCAACTTGGCGAGCGGGTGCAAGTACAAGGTATTCGCCGCTTCTACGCCGCAGTTGTTAAAAAACCTGCGCAGCATCCGCTTTGATGGTGGTACTAGTCAGCGCAGGGGGGTCATCGAGCAGAAAGAAAGGCGGTCGCCGTGCAAGTTGGTGCAAAGACAAAAAAAGAGTGCAGGTACTCCTGCCAAAAAAAAAGGGACACAGAAAAAAAAAACGTACCAAGATGTTATTTGTCGCGGTTGGCTACGCTCACCTTGATCGACCCTCGAGAGCAGTAGGGAACGTCTCCTTTGTGAACCCAGAAGGGACCCTCTGCATGTGGGAGAGGAAGGGCGTGCCGTGTTAGGGGGGTGCATTAATGGCCGCCCCTTTTTACTCCCCGAATCGACTGTCTCCCACCCGCGTCCACACCAAGAACCTCCTCCTTTTCTACACGGCTGGTCGCTCTTACGAAGGGCATGAACAACATCGGCGGCGGCGGGGGGGCGAACACGATACTCGGCAGGGACTCCATCTCTAGCTTTTGGAGAAGACGGGCCGGCTGGATCACGACGATCAGCTCGTTCTCCATGTACTGATCCCGTTGCCTCCGTTGCCTCCTGAAGCATTGGGCGGTCAGTACAGGAGTCATCTGGGGATGGGTTCAACAAGCGAGACGGACGACGGACGACCGGTACAGGCGATGTCGAGTTGTAGAAAGACAAACTGCATCACTGGTTCTGACGAAACAGGCAAGTCTGCTCTTGACCACCGTCATAACATTGCTAAGTTGGTGGTTGTTTTGCTGTTCTCTGGCTGCTGGGTCAAGCGTTCAACATAAAAACAGAGTAATACAACCTGCAGTTCACCTGTGAATACAACCGAATGGGCGGCTTCAAGCCGTTGCCCCCGTAGATCTTGAGCCTGGTCTCGTAGGAGAGCTCGAGCTGTCTGATAGGTTGCTCCCTGCTGCTACCGCTGCCTGGTCTGCTGACGTGGTTGTTGCTGTTGTTGTTGCTGCTGTTGCTGCTGCCGCTGCTTGCTGTCGTTGGTGCTGGCACTGGTGCTTCTCTCTACTGCTGTAGTATAATAGCACGGCCTTCCCCTTGAAGTCGACTGCTTTGAGAGTGCTGCTGCTGGCGGCTGTTGGTACTCCTCCTGGCACTGCTTTTCCTCTACGGCGTCTGAAGCCTGACACGGAGAGCGTTGACTGCTGCTGCTGCTGATGCTGCTGCTGCCGCTGCTGCTGTTCTGCTGCTGCTGTGCTGCTGCTGCTACTGCTCTTGTGCTGATGATGTGCTGGCGCCGCGAGGAAGGTGCGGCTCGTACACGAAACGTGACAGTCCAGTGATTTCGGGGCGATTTCGGACGCTTGGCCAATGACATGCGCCGACTTTAAAACCCGTACTTTAATCTCGCTCGGTAAATCGTAAATATATATAGGGTTTGACCAATGAGAGTGCGCCGACTTTAAGATTCCCACCCGACCTATAGGCCCAGTGCCCAGACACAGCACTCTGGGGTTCCGTCTGTGCTGGTCCCGACTGGCCTCTCCCGTCACTCTCAACAACTCCACCTGCGACTTCACAAAAAAAGAGACAAGCAAACTGAGAACAGCCGCTCAAATGCATTTTATCGAGGGCAATAACAATGTACGATCGCTTGGTATTCATTTCAATGTCTAAACAGTCCTGTTTACGCCCAGAGTAGTAGTTTTTTGCCAAGTACCAAAACCAAACATCCTGATTGGGTGCTCCCATAAGGCTCCCATAAGGTTTGGCCAATCAGCAGCCCTAAACGGCGCGGTGAGATCAATATGCGCGGCGGGATTAGGCTGGCATGCTGCATCCTGCATCCTGCCGCCATCCTCTGCCTGTGAACCTGAAACAAGGCGCGGGTACGATACAAACTCAGATGCTTGCAGCAACTCAAAGGCGAAGAGGCGCTGGGCAAGCTGTGTTCGTTAGTCCCAGGCGAAGAAAGATGATGTTTCAGGTTTTAGTATTATTCTCCCGGCAGAGTAGATACAGATGGAAGTGGCCCTGGTGGGGATCACGTACACCCACAGAAGTAACCACCAAATAATCTCATAATAAGCCAATATACCGAATAGTCATGAAACCGTCAAATACTGAACAAGCACATTCGAACACACTCCCTGCTTTTTCAGCAAAACAGCAATGACAATTCAAGATAACAGAACAAAACTCATCTCCATGATCAGAAAACCAACTAAAATATTTCAAGAGGAAACCTGTACCTTACAAGCAAAAACCTCTTCCTCCTGTATTAAACTATTGCAGATCTCCTTTGCAACAGCTCAATGCCGTAAAAACAAAAACTAAAGCGATAGATAAATGATAGAGCTCGCGAGGAACCCCGTTCCCCCGGACACAGGTCTCCCTGTGCCCCCTACTCCCGCCATAAATTCTCAGATCGTAGCGGTAACGCGAGATACCAAATATCTTTCCCTATAGAGTTTGCCCGGCGCTTAATATTCCCGAAACAACATCCGTTTTGTGTCAGAACCAAAAATAAAAACACTCCCTGTTTCTGGTTCAGTTCACTAGCTATCCTTGTTCCCTGAAATACTTCAACTTCCCACTCGTGTACCGAGATTTTCATCACCCTCAATCATGAATAATCATACCCACGATATTTTCATCTCCCAACTCGCGAACAAGATTTCCATCTCCCATCAAGTTCGGAAAAACAATGGTGATAGAACAACCAATCATCATGAGCATGCATACCCTCCCTTGTTCTGCCACCACTAGGCAGCATAAAGATAAATTCCTGCAAGACCCAATGAAATCAGTATCCACCAACACCGCATAACATAAATACACCCTTGACCCGTACCCTCACCAAACCATTAAAATAAGCGGTATTATATATGGTATTTGTCCAGTTGCTCTTCTGGGCCTGCCCACATCAAACACGGAGCGCAAAAAAAAAGCGCAGTGGATGGCGTACAGGGCAGTAACATTCTACCCAAACACACAAAAATATATTTCAATTACCAGGTGGGGGTGGGGGGGGTTATTCACGTATCTCATCCAGAAAAAGCCCACATATTGCGTGCTCGTACGTACCATCCAGTAAAAAGAAATTAAAAAAAACTTCAAAATGTAACAGTGGATGGAAGATCTACCGTTACGAGTACAAACGATACCCCATCGCCCCGCGTGTTGCCGGACCCCAAAAAAATCCAGCGGACGATCCAACCACGCCTGCCCCATCCACGACCTCCCGCTGCTGCTGCTGCTGCTGACCTTCCGCGGCTGCTGCTGCTGCTGTTCCTGACCTCCCGCTGCTGCTGCTCCTGCTGCTGCTGCTGTCGTCGTGTGCACGCGACTGCTGTGTCACGCGACTTGTTGCCGATGCAGACGTGCCCTCCTTCGTTACTAGTACTGCTGCAGCAGCACCCGATTCCCCCCACGTCCGCTCCCTCGACTACTACCACACCGTAGTCGAGTGCGCGTATCACGTACGCGGCTTTCCCGACCATGCCACATGGGTGGCCGGGTGCACACGGCCTGGCTCACCGTGCGACTTCACGCGAAAATGTGCAGATATGTCTCCCATCCCCACAGCTCCCAGCCCCACCACAATCTCCCTGGGTGAGGTGCGCACGTAAAGTTTCGCACGACTTGTTATCCTCCGTGCCACTCCCCACGGAGGCGCCTGCGGTTCTGCTCCCACCGCAGGGCTTTTGCCTCCCTCTTCAAAACGCCGTCGTTTCCTCGGCATGCTCCACCAGCGCCAACACAGCCTCCGCCCCCGCTTTCGATCCATTCTCGATGTCCGCCGGCGATGGACACTTGCTACTGTCGTGCCCCCTTCCACCACACCTTTCACAAAGTTTGGTGGTGCAGTTGTCGCTGTAGTGGCCTGTAGCCCTGCATCGCCAGCACTTCACCGAATCCTTCTTCTTCCCTCCTTTTCCCCGACCTCCTCCCTGTCCTCCTTTACCACCATGTCCACGCCCTCCCTTGCTGACGAGCGCAAGGTTGTCGCTGCCCTTGCCCTTGCCGAAACTTGGAAGTAGCGTTTCGTATTGGTTCCGAACCAGGTTCAGGATTTCTTTTCGGTCGTAGACCTGTTTCAAATTTAGGTCTCGGATCTCGAGTGCGTACTCGGGAGAGGGGGAGAGCAGATACGAAACAGGAGTATAGGGTATCATCGTCCACTGTCATCCCAGCATTTAGCAACTTTACCCGAAGATCTTCAATCTCGTAGAACTTTTCTACCGGGTCATCCTGCTTGCCAATCTTGAAGTTGTAAAGCTCCCTCATACATGTACCCTTTTGGGCATTTGTTTTGGTGTCGTACCAATCTAGGATCTCCTCCCAGCACCTCCTTGGGGATGTACTTCGGTGGAATCTAGCTCTGTCAGCGTTCGACTCCAAAGCCTGCGACAAAAACACCCATGCCACAAGCTGCTTCTCGTACGTTGAGGCTGTCACTCCCTGGGCCATGAGCGACTTCTTGTCATTCCCTTCGGCCCCAATCTCGACGTACTCGTCGCTGTCGAAGACAGTCTCGAATCCGTGGAGCTTCGTGTAAACCTTCATCTGCTTACAGAAAACTTCGAAATCCTCCTTGCCTTTCAGCACAGGGATCGCCATTTTGGGCTGCCCCAAAAAAACTTGTCCTCGAAGTCCACCCGACACGTTAGAGGGCTGCTCACCTGTGGGGTTATTACCCCAGTCCTCCCTTCTTCCACCGTAGTGGCCAGCTCCCTCGGGAACGCGTTCACCCTCCCGGCTCCCGTTGCCAACGTCGGAGTGTTCCGACCCTGGCGTTGAAGCATCTCTCCCTGCTCCAACTGCAGTAGATAGCTGTTGCTGTCTACCGGACCCCATCTGTGCCATCATCTCAAGGATCTCGGCGTGATTCGCCTTTCGACGCTCCTCTGCGTCGGCGGCCGCTTGCTGCAGCCCCTCGAGGGCGAGGCCCTGCTCTAATACCATAGTCCGAAGATCTTCTACTTCGTCACCCATGAGCCTAGGTTGCCAACGTTGAAAAACTCTAGAGTGTTCGTTAGTCCCAGGCGAAGAAAGATGATGTTTCAGGTTTTAGTATTATTCTCCCGGCAGAGTAGATACAGATGGAAGTGGCCCTGGTGGGGATCACGTACACCCACAGAAGTAACCACCAAATAATCTCATAATAAGCCAATATACCGAATAGTCATGAAACCGTCAAATACTGAACAAGCACATTCGAACAAGCTGCTGGTGGTGGAGGTACTTCTTCGCAACGTGGGTATTCAGCTGGTGGTGCTGGTGGGGATACAAAACCTCGGCGTGGCGGGATGAAAACCTATAATCACCAGGGAGCGCTTCCAGATTCCCTGTGCAAGAAGGCCTGCACGGCAGAGGGGGAGGCTTCTATGTAGCAGGTGCGCGTGTATGCGCCGTGTGTGTCACATGCTGCTTGTGTACTCCCTGGCGATAGGAGTAATCTACCACCTACGAGTGTCGCCTGCTAGTACAGCAGTTTTATACCTGGTACCTAAAAGAGTACTGGACAACAACAAAACTGTATCGTACGTACTACTAATACTGCTGTTGTATACTCGTACCTACCGGTGCTGTCCGAGTACCACAGGGGTCCCTCCAGCAGATCTCTGAGACTGCTTGCGCCGTACGGGCTTCACAAGGGCATCTGTGCTCGTACCATCTACCACAACAGCAGCAGTTGCCTGAACTTTTCACGCCTCCCGTACTGACTGCACGTATATACTTGTCCCAGTGTGCGCAGGAGAGGTACTGCACTGCTGTTACACCAGGTACTGACTGCTGTAAGAGAATGTTGCCTACGAGGGAGGCACTTGTTTGGTGCGTCACAACATGCACGGCTGCCGTGTACCGGTCGCAACCTGCGCAGCAATCTGTCCAGTGGATGACTGTCGCCTGCACCCCACGAGCTCTCTCTACACTTTACCTACCATTACACAAGGCAGCAACCGTGGTCTGCATTGTTTTTCTATGATTGGGAGATGCGGTTGTATGAAGAAAGCGCAGAGGAATTCGAGGCAGTGGAGCATGCCCTCCGCCACAAGGTCAGAAGTCAAGCCATGTATACATGAAAAACGAGTGGGAGTGGCATCGCTTTATTCATACGTACCGAAGGTTAGCTTCAACGGTATACGTGAAAGTCACGTCGGGTGCGAGACTTGATCTGTTGGAAGGGCCTCAAGCTCAGACAGATATCAGGCGAGGACGATCGAGAAGAGCTCACGTAGCTCACAGGAAAAACACACAGATGTATATTATTTAGTACAAAAGACAATGAAAGATGCTTCCACGACATCGTACCAGCACATAAACAGCGGCTAAAGATAATTCCCACCATTCGTGCCGATGGACCCTCTTGGCCACGTCAAAAAAGCTACCATCCATATATACCTCCTGAGTAGTCTACGATAAATCCATGTCGATCTCCGATCACAACCAATAGTCCTCCGATCGGAATCGTCAAGGCAAAGCGTCACATCTCTCAACGGAGTAACTCTAAAAAAATCCGAACTTCAGTAGAATCCCTCCCCTGTTGGAGACATGTCAAATCATCCACCAGGAGTTCACCAGAAAATCCCTCACGGAAGAAATGCATGTACCTATCACAAACCCACAGCAAATACGATCCTCCTGCAGAAATCTCTCATCTCTCATTGCAAAGTCAACACTATCCAGAAGCAAGTCCAGTCCTCTATCAGAAAACAGTACCACAAAATCCACTAGATCCACTAGATCCCCTCTGTTCATGCATGCCGACGATTCAATACCTCTCCACAAACCTCAGATTTCCTCCGTTCGGTCTTCTATACTAGAAAATCCAGTCATCCTTCAGGAAACTATATCACAAAGTTCACCAGAAAATCCAGTCCTTCGTCAGGAATATCATCACAAAATTCACCAGAAAATTATCACAAACTCCACCAAAAAAATCCAGCCCTCCAGAAACCTTGTATCACAATATTCACCAGAAAAATCGAGTCCTCCCAGTCCTTCGTCAGGTACATCATCACAAAATTCACCAGAAAATTATCACAAACTCCACCAGAAAAATCCAGCCCTCCAGAAACCTTATATCACAATATTCACCAGAAAAATCGAGTCCTCCAGAAAACTGTTAGCACAAAATTCACCAGAAAATCCAGTCCTCCAGAAAACTACAATCACAAAATTCGTCGGAAAAATCAATTCTCCGGAAAACTTTATCACAAAATTCACCAGAAAAATCTAGTCCTCCGGAAACCATATATCACAAAATTCACCACAAAAATCCAGTCCTCCAGAAACCTTATATCACAAAATTCACCGGGAAAAATCGAGTCCTCCAGAAAACTATTAGCACAAAATTCACCAGAAAATCCAGTCCTCCAGAAAACTACAATCACAAAATTCGTCGGAAAAATCAATTCTCCGGAAAACTTTATCACAAAATTCACCAGAAAAATCTAGTCCTCCGGAAACCATATATCACAAAATTCACCACAAAAATCCAGTCCTCCAGAAACCTTATATCACAAAATTCACCGGGAAAAATCGAGTCCTCCAGAAAACTATTAGCACAAAATTCACCAGAAAATCCAGTCCTCCAGAAAACTATCATCACAAAATTCACTATCACAAATCCCGCCAGAAATATCCAGTCCTTCATTGTGTCTGCCATCGCTGATATTCTATCTCGGTGGTCGAAGCATGACACATCTCTGCGTCCTCGAGTACCAGTACACGCAGGCACCTGCGCATGCATGTGATAACTCCACCTGAGACTCGAGCACCAGTACACGCAGGCACCTGCGCATGCATGTGATAACTCCACCTGAGACGGACCTCCTGTCCGTGGCTTACCTGGCATAGTTCGCGTTAGCAAACGCTGCCAGCTCAGAACCACTGCCTCTCTGAAAAGTAATATCGAAATCACTACAGCAGTAGTACAAACAATATCCCCCCTTCTGTCTCGGTGGTCGAAAGCGTGACACATCTCTGCGTGCTCGAGTACCAGCACACGCAAGTCACCTGCGCATGCGATAACTCCACCTGAGACGGACTTCCTGTCCGTGGCTTGCCTGGCATAGTTCGCGTCTCCAAACACTACCAGCTCATAACCACTGCCTCTCTGAAAAGTAATATCGAAATCACTGCAGAGTACTACAAGATCCCCCCAGTTGGAAGTACAATAACATCCATAGAATGAATGCTACAAAATAATCAAAGCAATCTCATTCCTATAATACGACGACTCCGCTTTGAGGGGAGGGAGGGAGGCAGGGAGCGACGAACATACTCTGACACAGCAATCAATCGCCAATCTCCCGATATACTTTCTTGTTCAATACCAGGTCCTCGCTCCATCTCTCTGTTCGCACACACCATACGTGCCCACCTTTCACTCTACCATGACAGCTGTACGGCAGTGTTGTTTATTGCCTGATACCTGGTACCCTGTAATGTCTCTTCGTATGCATGAGGGTACACGACCTAGAAGCAGAATACCCTCCGCACGCAGCAACAATGTATCAGTTATTCCTCAATGCTTTTGTCGATCAGATAGCAGCAATTCAAACGGTTCATTTCAATTGCCGCTGATCATCAAGCAATTATGTACGAAAACGACAGCATGCATGAACTAACACTGCCGCGATCTGCTGTGCATCGATTGGTATTGTTATATAATCACGAAACCTACGTATCCGACACACACGATGATCGTATAATACGTATCCGACATCCAACCAGTCTATGCTGCTGGTAGTGTGGCAACATGTCATGTGTGTAGTATGACCATTGAAATAATCAGGGCTTATCACGGTAATTTCGGCGGGACGGGACGGTAAAACCGCCGTCAAAATGGTCCCGCCGTCCCGTCCCGTCCCGTCCCGCCGACAAAATCCCTGACCGTCGTCACTTACCGTCCCGTCCCGCCTATAAAATCTCCCGTTGGACATTACCGTCCCGTCCCGCCGTGTCACCGAACAAATACCGTCCCGTCCCGCCGTGGCACCAAAAAATAACCTTCCCGTCCCGCCGTGACACCGAAAAATTATCGTCCCGTCCCGCCAATAAAATCCCTCCGGTCGGAAATTATCGTTCCGTCCCGTCGTGGCACCGCTTCCGGCGGACGTAACTTGCCTCTTCCCCTACAAGAAACATTCAGAAATTCGTGGTCGTCTGTTCCCATCCATTCCCACGACGAATTACGAAATTAATCAAGAGAAACTTCGAGTTGTACCAAGATTCAATAGTAATTCCTATATAAATACATGTTGTCATAAATTGTGCACAACTCCCATCTATCAATGAAATACGTATAGAATAGTAGTAGGCGTATTACCCAGCTTGCAAAATTGGGTATCAACTATAACTATTCAATTATTTATCAGTCGAACTCACAGATAGGCAGAACATTCTCGGAAGAATGAGAGAATGTGAGTTTTGTACGTACGTAAGAAGTTCAAGCCAATCAGATGACTGCGGTGATTCACGGTAGCATGAATCGTAGCCCTTGGTAGACACACCTTGTCTGGTACGTAGCCGCAACCTACACGTATCAGCGCAGTGAAGCAGAGGCAGAGCTACAGGTCCAAGGTGTGAGACTAGTTTGAGTTCGGGATGTCCGACGAGAGCAAGTCGCCGGAGGCCACGGCCAATGCGTCTACTATTGCGCGCGAGGCGCAGGCTGCGAGGTTTGCTGCACAAACAGAAGCTGAGGCGAACGCTCATGCTGCTGTAGCTGCTGTGCAAGCGGAGGTAGACGCACGCCGTGTTGGGATAGCCGAGGCCGAGGCTCGCCAGGCCGCGGAAGACGCTGCGTCCATTCGCCAGGCCAACGCTGCGGCTGCTGTTGCCACCACTGCGGCTTCGGCTGGTCCTTCATCTATGCCGGCAGCCTCGGGGGGAGCAGTATCGACGGCTGACGTTCTGCATTGGCAAAACCAGGTGGCATCCGAGTTTTCCCGAATAGACACGGATATACTAGGCGTCAAATCTACACTGGACAACGTGCTCCTGTCTGTGGCTGGCCTTCGGGACGCCGTCACCAGCAGCGTATCCAAGATCGCCAACAACGAAGTGCTCCTCCAGCAGTTTGTTGACAATTTTTCCGACCGTGAGCCTTCTGTGCGGGACAGCGGAGATGCGAGGGAGCGCCATGTACAGAAATCGCAGCTCACCGACGACACGGCCATGTGGAAAAAAAAAATGTCATCTCGCAAACACTGGCTGCTTCGGGGACGCTTGCCCCCGAACCTCGGCGAGTCGGCCGCGGATATCCAGTCGTTTGTGGGGGAGAGCGTCGATGTTACGGCGGCGGTGGCGGCCCAGCTTCGTGCCGTCAGCAATTTTGACGTGGCCTTGTATGGGCCACGTGCTGATCGCCCGGTTGACCACCTGGTGATGGTCGCGGACCGCCTGGATCTCTTGCGCCAGGCTCTCATGGCGGTTCTCACAGTTGGACTCTCGGCGGAGGTCGCCGACGACCGCGCGTGCCTGGACCGGCTGGCACCCGTCAACGCCTCCTTTACATCCGCGGCTGCTGGTCTGCGCCGTCACACTCTCAGCAATATCTTTTTGCTGTCCAGCTCCACGGCGAGGGCCGTCATGAGCGAAATGGTGAACGACGACTTACGTCTTTGGGTGAACGACCTGATGAGGTTCGCCCAGCAAGTTCGTCCGTTGACCGTGCCCCCTCAGTCTGACGCGGTGTTCGACGCGCCGCCTGTCCCTGCCTTCAGTCGCACGCTCTCCTTTTGCTCGTCCGGGGGCGACGTTCTGAGGCTCGTCGAGGGTCTCCAAGGTCCACGCGACAGTCGGGATGGGGCATACAAGCGGAGCCAAAGCCTCGCCCCCGCCAGGATGGGTCCGCCCAGAAAGAAGAACGCCCCGTTGTGCAGGATGTTTTCGTCCACGGGTCGATGTCGGTTCTCCGACTGCAAATTCGTGCACGCTAATACCCCGTCCGACGCCTCGTCTCCTACGGCGCTCCTCGATGGGAGATCGGCGGCACCGGCCGGGGTAATGCGAGGAGGCGCGGAGGCGCAGGCTGGTGGGTCGCGGGCTATGGTGCTCCGCCCAGGCGGGGGTCGTGGGGGGGCCGGGGCAGGTGGCGGTTCTGGTTCGGGATGAAGACACGGGCCCTTCCTGTCGGTTGGGCCAACACTGGGGGGGGCGGCGGCGGCGCGGGCAGGTGGCGGAGCGGCGACGGCGCTTGTCGCCAGCGGCGGAGCGGGCACTCGGCTGGCAACCCACGAAGGAGGGGGGGGGGTTGCGGGGGCGCGCTTTAGGTGCTCTGGCTGGCGACGGCGGTGTCGGGCGAGATCGCGTCGCGGTGACTCCGGGTTCTGTTCCCTTCTCAAAGCAAGGTACGGATATGGGCGTGCGTGCGAGATATTTGCCCGGTGACACGGTGTGTGTGCAGGGTGATGGGTCCGTGGACCCGGTGTGCGTGCAGGGTGCGGTCGGTGACGTGCGTTTGGAGGCGATCACAGATGAGGTAGATGCGTGGATCGCCGCTCGGGAGGTAGTGGCGCAGGCAGTATCTGGGCGAGGCTCAGCGAGCCTCGATCAGGTCGCTTCGCTCAGCTCTTCACTCTTGCGACAGTGTCAAGGCAGTGTTCCTCTTTTCCTGTCCACCATCGGCGCCTCATTGTTCGCTTCACATATTAACGTTGCCGTCGTACAGCACTGGTTTGGTGAGATCAAAAAATTCCCCCGTATTTCTTTGTTGCTTCGTGTGCTGGCGTCAGGCGCGCCTGTTTGCGTTGCACGGGGGGGGGATTTGACCACAGAACTCGCGTATGGTAATCACCCGGGCGTTGCCATGCATACTGTGGCTATCCATGATAAGATATGCGCAGACGTTGTGCACGGCCGAGCGGTGGTGTTTGAATTGCGATTTGCAGACGAGATCCAGGGTCTTCGCATTTCACCGCTGAGCGTCGTTCTCGAACCCAAGTTAAGGATTATTCACGATCTCACGTTTGCGCGCGGGAATGGTCGAACCAGTGTTAACGGTGACACTGACTTTGACTCCGCGCCATCGTGCGAGCTCGGACACGTGCTTCGTGATGTGCTTTTACGGGTGTTGTTTTTGCGACAGACGCACGGTATTCGCGCTCGGATCCTGCTGTGTCGTGTGGACGTTAAAGACGCTTTTCGACAGGTTTTGGTTGATCCGGCAGGCGCATCGACCTTTGGATACGTTTTCGGCAATAGCGTTGTCGTGGATTTGCGCTTGCAATTTGGTTGGCGTAATAGTCCTGGGTTTTGGGGGTTGATGGCCTCTGCGCTCGAGCATGCTCACACCCACACTACGTTTCAAGGCGCAGATGTTTCCCCACAAGGGGCTGCCGCCGTTTCGCACGTTGAACTCTCCCCGCCGCGGGGAGTTCAGGTTGTTGCTATTCCGCGTGATTGTGGGCCCGTTCTTGGCGCAGGAGGCCTCACCGGAAGCAATTTTTTTGTGAGGTACTACGTTGACGATGGCATTCTCGTCGAGTTGCAATGGTGGCCGGACGGCCGCCGTTGCTTGCGTGCTGTACAGTCGCTGGCGTCGGACCATTTTCGCTTGTTGGGCGAACGTGGTGTTTCCGATCCACCCCTCTTGTCAGCCAAGAAAATAACTAACTGGGACACGCGACTCGAAGTCTTGGGATGGATTATTGATACTGAAGCGCTTACTGTTACGTTGCCGTCGCATAAGCGCCTCAAGCTGCACGATATCCTCGCGGAGTGGCCCTCGTCTCGTGCGTCCGCTTCAGCGAAGCAGGTGTCACAGTTAGTAGGCTTTCTCATGCATGTGTCCTTTGCTGTTCGTCCGGGGCGCTTTTTCGTTAACCGCTTGTTGGCTTCGGTTGGTATGCCGCGCATTGCCGCCGGGGCTTTTTTTTTTTTATTGTCGTATGGCAAACCCCGGGCGGCGTCTCGCCCTGGGACCCGAGTTCCACGGTGACCTCGAGTTTTGGAGGTGGTTCGTTGAGGAAGGGTTGGACGCGCGCGGCGGAACCTTGTCGGCTCCGATGTATCATTTGCTTGAGCGCCCCCCTAGACGTACTCTGTTTTCGGACGCATCTAAAACCGCCGTCGGGGGGTTTTGTCTTGAAACTGGTGTGTACTGGCAATACGAGCTTGACGCAGGGGAACGGGCTCGATTTTGTGGATCGAGCAAGTCCGTTGCAGATGAGAACGATATATCAATTAATGTCCTCGAACTGCTGGGCATGGTGGTTTCTGCATGGGTTCTCGTCTCTGCGTGTGCTGAAAGTCCGTTCGAAATGGGGGATTGTGTGTTATTGCGGGGCGACAACGAGGCAGCCGTAGAGTGGGTGCGCCGTTGTCGCGGGGGCAAGGAGCCGAGATCTGGCGCATTAATGCGCCTTCTTGGTGTGCTCGAACTGTCCTCTGGTTGGCACTTTGACGCAAAACACGTACGGGGCATTTTTAACGTGGCCGCTGATGGTATCTCACGGTGGGACTGTGCTTCCGTCCTCGCTAATCTGCGTGCCGTTCGACCCGATATTCCGTGGCAGGAGCAGGACCTGGGGGGTGCGGGCACAGACCTCTGTACTTCGGTGTTGGCCTTGAACTCATGCGAAATGCCATTGCGACCTCGTCTGAACGCACTTATCAGGGGCATTTTGGCGCGTGGGTAGACTTTCGGGTACGGTGTGGCATGTCTGTATTCCTAGACCGGTGCGGAGACAGCATGACCAACGTGTGGCATTTGTTCGAGTACGTCGCGTACGCTTTTGCCACCAAGAAATTGCAGTCGGCAACCATCGAGAGTCATTTGTCAGCGATCAAGTTTTTTCATCGTATTTCACGAGGGTTCGAGCTGGACACTACTCATCCGGTTTTGGTTAATGTACTCAAAGGCGCCGCTCGTTCGCATGCCGACGCTGGTAACCAAGCAACCGTTCGTAGGCCGGTTTCGTGGGAAATGTTGATCGCGGGCGAGAAATTGATATCTACGAGGCAGACGGGGGGTCGCGTCTTGTGGCTTGCCCTCTGCGCTTCATTTTGTTTTTTGACTCGCGCCTCGGAAATGTTTGCGGAAACTCGGTCACGTGTGCATGAGACGTATTGTTTGCGACGGGCCGACGTAGCCTTTTTTTTCGCGGAAAAATACAGCTCACAGTTGCGCAGTGGTCCACCGCGGACCGCGTAGAGGTTCGGTTTCGTGGGTCGAAAGGGGACCAACTGCGAAAAGGGGCGGTTCTAACGCGCGTACGTTGCGGTCCGGCGTTGCGCGTGGGCGAAGGTGGCGGTGCGGTCGATCTCATGATCGAATTGATGTCCTGTTGTCTGTTTCTTCCCTCGTCGGCCCCCCTTGCCGCTTTCGGCGTTGGTAATGGCAGATGGTCCATGTGGACACAGCAGCAAGCGACGACAGCTTTGCGGAAAGTGGTTGCGTTGGCGGGCGTGCGTGCGGAGGAGTACGCTCTGCACTCTCTGAGGATTGGGGGCGCAACACACTTGTCGGCGGGGGGGGCGACACCAGAGGTGTTGCAGCGTGAGGGCCGATGGGCGTCCGATGCGTACAAGGCGTATGTTCGCAGTCACGGAAAGGATGCCAATTGGGTAGCAGACGTTATGGCCCAGGAAGGACTAAGCGGTGGGATCCAGCCGGGCCAGAGCACTGAGTGGGGGCGAGTTAATTCACTCCGAGTGGTGAATGGGCAGAAGTAAATAATGGTAAAGTGTGTTATCACATGCGTTCCCTATGAGATTGCAAGTGGGAGGGGAAGGGGTAGTAAGAACACATCAGTAAATAGGGTCAACTCCCATGTGTGATGGAGGCTGGCGTCGAGAGTTCTGTGTCGCCAGTTGGGTTGGGAGTTGACTCGAGTGTACGGATGTGAGCGCGGGGTTGCCGTTGGGGCAGCCCCGGGGGGGGGTCACCCCTTCTCCAACCCCCCTTTCCGGGCGGGGGGTTGCGCATTAATATAATACAACTTCGAAAGCAAAGTGCAAAGCAGAACATTCTCGGAAGAATGAGAGAATGTGAGTTTTGTACGTACGTAAGAAGTTCAAGCCAATCAGATGACTGCGGTGATTCACGGTAGCATGAATCGTAGCCCTTGGTAGACACACCTTGTCTGGTACGTAGCCGCAACCTACACGTATCAGCGCAGTGAAGCAGAGGCAGAGCTACAGGTCCAAGGTGTGAGACTAGTTTGAGTTCCCACCCACCCGCCCGTGCTTTTGAGGGAGTCAGTGGGGGGGAGTTCAATAGTCGCAGTAACGTTTGCGTTTGTTGCTGTATGTTATACGTACCCGGTAATTTCGCTGATGGTGCGACCGGGTGTCGTAGATTGCGCGAGTGGCGGCGTGGGCTAGCTGCCTTATTTGGCGTTTGGTATGGTTCGATGCAAGTGGGGTTTCTTTATATCATACTATTATAGTTGATAAGGTAAACATGGCGTTGACGTGGTGTTGCATCGGCTCGGATTCTGCGCGCAATCTGAAAGTATCGGAGAAGGGGGTTATCCGTATATTAACACTGAAGTGCATTGTTGGTTTAAATGTATTTGTGTTATTGTATATGCCTGGTACAAGTGCGTGTCGAATTTCTCACGTGTGAGGTTATCTTGTACTTGGTGTGGTTTCTCGAGTTATTTGTCAGAAACGGCTTTTCTGATAGCGGTTTGGTAGGCTGGCGTCGAGAGTTCTGTGTCGCCAGTTGGGTTGGGAGTTGACTCGAGTGTACGGATGTGAGCGCGGGGTTGCCGTTGGGGAAGCCCCGGGGGGGTCACCCCTTCTCCAACCCCCCTTTCCGGGCGGGGGGTTGCGCATTAATATAATACAACTTCGAAAGCAAAGTGCAAAATGACGTATTTTTCATCTTCTTCCTTATTATATAATACCTCTGGTCTCGTCAGTGGTATGAAATTGCTGGGAAACATTTACTTCTGCTAGAAAAAGCTGTGTTGATAGTGTTGATCAACAGCTGGTTGATGATTTGTTTTTGTATACTTCCAAATGAAGGTAAGTACAAATATGACCAACTACGAAAAAGAATAAAAATTACTACCAAGTAGTAAGTGTATATACCTGGTGTTGTTTTTTCTTTTCATTTTTTGAAAAGAATCCTCATACTTGATATTTCCACTCGCAACTGCAAGCAGAGTATCATAACACAACACCTGCCACAGGCTCGCCACCACACACAAACAGCAGAGATCACTCAGCTCACGATCACACCAGTACTGGTGTGGCCCAAAAAGATTTCAGGAGACATGCCATCAAGCGGGACGCAAAACGTGCGCTGTCAAGGATGTAGGGCCGAGTGTTACCAATTGAAACCTAGTAGTTTGATGTCAGTCAAAGCATGTGTCGATGTCAATACCAAGTTGTTGTCTGTCAAGGGGTGAAAGTGCTGTCTCCCAACATCTTTGGTGTGACCGGCACGGACGCCATGGATGCCTATCTCACGGGCGGGGTCGATCGACCAGCAGCGGCACTAGAATCACCACCGCCGCCGCCACCACCTCCACCTCCACAACCACCAGTAATAACACAGCGCAAGCACAACCATTTGTCAGAACAGCCCACGTGAGCTGGCAACCCAACAACAAGCAGTGCTTGGGGCAGGGGTGGATGAAATCAAAAGACGTCGTCCGTGTAGTGGCAGCACTTCTCGGGGCCGGGCTGCGCGGGTCGAGAAGAAAACGTCTGCGTCGGGACGGCTCCCTTCGCGGAACCAGCAGTGTGCAGGAAATGTTTCACGCACAACCGCGCCGACCGTGCGGCAGGAAAGAAAAAAAAAATTACCGCCCCGCCCCGCCGAAGAAAAAGAAAATTACCGTCCCGTCCCGCCGTGGGACAAAATATTTGCCGTCCCGTCCCGCCGAGGAAAAAAATATTTACCGTCCCGTCCCGCCGAGGAAAAAAAATACTTACCGTCCCGTACCGCCGAGGAAAAAAATATTTACCGTCCCGTCCCGCCGAGGAAAAAAATATTTACCGTCCCGTCCCGCCGAGGGGAAAAATATTTACCGTCCCGTCCCGTCGAGAAATTTGGCACCCGCTGTCCCGTCCCGTCCCGTCCCGCCAACTTTTTATGTCCTCATTTTACCGCCCCGTCCCGTCCCGTTTTTTTTTTTTTTCCCGCCAAACGAGTCAAACCTGTCCCGTCCCGTCCCGTCACGATTCTCAGTCACTGTGATAAGCCTTGGAAACAATCAAAAGACCCTCCGCACAACGTACAGGGCAGGTTCCACGATTCACATCTGGTTCAGCTGCATAACGTTGTCAGATCTATCCAACACATCTCTCTTACCATCAAACACAGAGTATTTTATTAGAACCGACCACCTTCTCTACTGTCTGTAAGCGTCCCACTCAGACAAAGCTATAACCTGCATCCCATGCCCTTATTGGCCCAACTCAGTCAATATTACCTGGTATTAAATAGATGGGGAGAGGGAGGGGCAGGGGGGAGCCGGGAGATATACGTTTCTACGCTATATAGAATGTATGCCATGTATCTACGCTACGCACGTATCTTCTCGATAATCAAGTTACCCTTCAGGGGTACCTGGTACGAGATACTGCGTATCAGCTTTCGATGGGTACTACAGCAGTACGGTCCCAGGCACACAGCAGTATGAACAACGAAAAGTTTATTGTCCGTTCTTCAATAACTGCATAAAATACATCTTGACATGATGGCCAAGCAACGCACTGGCAAAATATCCAGCATCAGCACATCTCGGCCGTCCATGCCCAGTATGACATCAATGCAACTCAATTCAGCGGCCCGCTTCGCGCACTTGGCTTCGATACTGCATCCTCACCCGAACCCTCATTCATTACTCGCATTAGCCTGCGCTACGGTATGTCAAGTATATAATGCAAAACGGAAAAATGAAGAATCATCAGAACTACTCGTGCATCACGTACATATAAGAAAGCACACAAAACGCAAGTCATCGTGACCTACGTACAACAGAGCAGTGTTTCGTATCACGATAATCGGGGGTAGGCCAACGAAACCTGTTTTAATCTGGTGCAAAAGGAGGGAAGCCTTATCCACCCCAGTTCCAGCGCCCTCCAGCGTCCGTGTCCATGTTCGCCCCACCACCACCATGCTGCTCCGCTCCCACTACCAGTCCCCCAGTTTCCTTCACCCCGTCCACCCTCTCGACCTCCTCCACCCTCTCCACCCCCTTCACACTCTCCACCCCCTTCACCTCCTCCACTCCGTCCACCTCTTCTTGTACTGACTGTTGGTTGCCAGGGTTGTCACCTCCAGCGCTAACCGAGTCCTCCTGACTCTGCTGCCGCTGTCGCTGTTGTTTTTCGGTGCGATCGTCGCAAGCGCGTAGCGGACCCACTTGGTCCTGCTGCTGCTGCTGCTGCTGTTGCGCTTCAGCGCGATCGTCGCAAGAGTGTAGCGGACCCACTTGGTCCGGCTGCTGCTGCTGTTGGGCTTCGGCGCGATCGTCGCAAGCGCGTAGCGGACCCACTTGATCCCGCTGCTGCTGCTGTTGCGCTTCGGCGCGATCGTCGCAAGCCCTTAGCGGACCCACTTGGTCCTGCTTCTGCTCTTGCAGACGTGGCTGCTGTAGAGGGTGTTGCTGATGTTGCGCTTCAGCGCGATCGTCGCAAGTGCTTAGCGGACCCACTTGGTCCTGCTCCTGCTCTTGCAGACGTGGCTGCTGGGGCTGCTCCCCGGTGCCATCGCTCTCCGCTTGCACATTTACCTCCTCGTATATCACTTCACGTTGAACCTTCACCTTCACCTCACTATTCACTTCATCACCTTTCACCTCTCTTTCCGCCCCATCATGTCCGGTGGGTTTCTGCCGTGCAGTCGGCGGCGGCGGCAGCGGCTGACGTTGCTGCTGCTCACCTGCGATGCTTCTGCCTCCCGCTCCAAGCGGGTCTACCAATTTCGGCTCACGTCTGGCCGAGCTGGGATGCTGCTGCCGTGACTGCTGTAGAGGGTGTACCTCCTCTTGCCTCTGCTTTATCGTCAGCTGCGCAGACGAAATCTCAAAATCCAATTCGTTGAGCCGGGCCCGTTCCCTCGTGAACACGATAACCCTGCCGTTCCTCGCGGTCCAAGCTTCTTCGCCGGCCACGATGTGGCGCACCAGAACAAGTCTCTCGGAATACAGCCTATCCACGATCCCCATCAGCTGCACCGTCTTCCATCTTTCCACCCTCAAAAACGCTTCCCGAGGCCCGAGATGACCCGCAGCCACCTCCTCGCTGGTCTCTTGTATCAAATCACCATAACCACCATCACCACACATATATTTATTTCAAGAACGTCCAACCCGCGCTGGGCTGACCGGTAACTGCCCAAGCCAGAGACTTCTTCCAACACGCTAGCGTGTTGGAAGGGCCTCAAGCTCAGACGAATATCAGGCGAGGACGATCGAGAAGAGCTCACGTAGCTCACAGGAAAAACACACAGATGTATATTATTTAGTACAAAAGACAATGAAAGATGCTTCCACGACATCGTACCAGCACATAAAAGGCGGCTAAAGATAATTCCCACCATTCGTGCCGACGGACCCTCTTGGCCACATCATAAAAGCCACCATCCATATATAGCTCCTGAGTAGTCTACGATAGATCCATGTCGATCTCCAATCACAACCAATAGATCCCATGTAAGTTCGTCGAGTGCCGTGTTGCCGAGTGAACATACGGCCGCAACGTGGCAAGGATTTTGACCGGGTTTCCCCTCAAGTAAGTTGTCACTGTTCCGCGCAACATATGACGCTGTCACTGCTGTTGTTTTCTATTCTTGTTCGTTGCCACCTCTATCAGGACGATCCGGTCATCATGAGCATGATGAGATCTTCTTCTGAGCTAGAACAGTATCGGCGGCCCATTTGGTGGGTCAATCTGCTTAAAGACCCAGCAATCTTTGCTGAGGGAGGAAGCGAGGAAGGCTGTACGTCAAGGCTGACTGACAGACTGACTGATTCCGATGGCCTGCCAATATAGTATCCAGGCAAGGGAGTATTCTGCGGCTGGCTTTCGAATGAATCAGCGTGCTTGCAGTACAATTGGTGGAGAAGAGTGTATATGCATCTGCTCGCATGCAGGGAGATTCTATGGCCACTCTCGATCACCACGATCTTGATATTGCTCACGTAGGGAGTGGGGGGGTGTACTATTACGGGGGACCATAGTAAATAGGACAAAATATTGTGAGTAAAAACAGCGAAATATATATGTTTTGTGTGCACCGTAGGTCCTATTTAATATGGTCCCTCGTAATAAATATCATGAATGGTCGTAGTCGTACGACCATAGACCCTCGCATCTCTATCATGCAGGGACGGAGCATAACTTTCAAGGGGGGGGGTATGAGCAGCTGCTACACGGGGCCATGCAGGAATAGTTTGATCGAGTGCTGGATACGGTGCCACTGACTTAATCAGTGTTTTTGTTCCGACATTGAAACGCAGTATTTGCTATTGCCTTCTGTTGATTGTACTCAAAAACACGACGTATAAGATCCATGGTAGATTGGGGAGTTCCATGCTGGAAAGGGATTCCGGCAGTAGGGTATTGGGATATCGGGGTAATGTGTGCCCACCAATGCCACTCGTCAGGTGTAGCTCTATACTGCATATGAGGCGAGTCAACTCGACAGCGAGGATGTAATATGAGAGGATTTCCTTGTCATGTCTGGAGTCAGCCACGCGTTCCCGTGTCAGCTGCGCCAATACCTTTAGAGATCTATCAACACCTTCATAGGTTGTACTCGCTCGTGTGAAACAATCGTCTTCGTACTGTTGGGCAACGCGAAGTATCCGAACTGGATTTCCACAATATCTTACCTTGACGTTGGGGCCCAATCCAGTTATCGTGGCAGGATACCAAACGCGCGGGAGGTATTGGATGTCAAACGTGCGGGAGGTATTGAGGAATTATGTCACGATAGAATCAATGCTACTACACAGTCCTGGAGCTTGATGCATACCCCTCGAGCAGGGCTGTTTCGCTTCCGATTTGTGTGAGTCGCCTGCCGCCCTAGTAAAACATACCGTCTACCCCTCCAAGCCCAGCATCACTTTAATGACGCTCGTCGTACCGAGGGAGCTCTGTACACTTTCCCCGTTTTCTTCGGTTCTGGGTGCTCGAGCGAGCCCCTATACCGTTCTGGTAATGTATTTACTGGTTTTGGTCTAGCATTACACGTGCTACCCACTTCCTGCGCCCCACGGGTGGTGACGCAGGCATCAGCAGGCAAGCGCTAAGACCCGTTCAAGAGAAATATGAGCCAATCAGGACAAGCCGCGCGCTCCCGTGGATAGTGGAGGTCCTGCAGGCGCCACGCGTGGCAGAGTGAATCGACGACGACGACCTTCAGTTTAAACAGATAGTATGCAGAACATCAAGCTGTTCGAGATCAGGGGACACCAGAGTATTGCTGTGCAGCATCAATGGCATCGGAGTTTTCGCACGTCTGTCCACACGTCGTATCAACTGGGTATTATATGACAGTGGGGGCATAAAAGTAACACCAGAATCAATTGTTTGGATCACAAGGTGGGAGGGCATATTCACTGCTGTGTATCAGACGAGCGTTGCCGCGACATAAGACAGTCGACGGGGAAGAACGCCATTTGTAAATTCAGTCGGCGGTGCGAGTTGGATGCGCCTGAGACGAAATACATCAGACGGGCTTCAATTGTCGCCTGTCGCGCAAGCGATAGTAGTGTGTGTCAAGTGCAGGCAATTTGGAGGGTACTACTCAGATCAAACTATATGATGTACGACGCGTGCAGCGTGTACATTGATTCCATATATTTCAAGTAGATACCATAGGTTTTAGCCGACCTTATACCCCTTTGAGAACAATATAATGATGGTGTTTTCTTGTGTTGCGCATTCTGCCAATCAACGTTTTCACGTGCCTTGATTGTTTCGCACGAATTGTAGGTATACTCTCCATGCAACTACACCCGACACTTTCGGTCGGTGCACAGCGTCCAAGAGCGGGGTGCACTTGAGCTGAATGTGAAGAGCATTTTATTGTTTGAAGGCTTCGGGGGGCTGTGGGAGCAATGATCAACGAAAACTGCTTCTGCGCGGTTCAACCAAATAGAATTCACGACTGCTACTGTCGAGGGGGCAAACCATTAATAATGTCAAAACATGATACCACATCATGGGACAAAGAAAGTACTCGATATTGTCAATATGTATCACGTACAGGAGAAGATGCGATTGGCACATCTTTGCGTTTCCATCTTACATGGCCTTCCACCTGTACGTACTCGTTTATACTTCTTCATTTCACTCGGTCGGCAAAGCTGCTCACTCACGGTAAGTGTGCTCGTGATGTCGACCAATTCAAAATTCCAAGAAGAAAGTGAAGAAGACCTATCTATACAGGCAGAGCGAAATAAGAAAGAGAAAGTGCACAGCATCTCTGTTGTGTGCGAGTATAAATGGTCCCCAAAGCTTCATTGTAGGCAAGTACTGCAGCAGTAATATAGAGATACATGAGGCAAGGCTGCACATGCGATGTGTAGGCCTTGTGCGCTCGTAAGAAAAAAAAAACGGGAACAAAACTAAATCCTGCTGCACTCAAAATACACCAGTACTACGACAAATGCGAGCGCAACTCGAGATGGCTTGCAACGAGACCAGTTCCACGCGTTAGCTCAAGATGACCCGCTTCTGCAGATTCCGGGGTTGGGGAAATCGGTAACGTACAGCTCTCGCAACTGGTACTGCAAAAACACGACTATTTCAGGCAGACACTCGTGAAATATTGGGACCCTGTACACACCGCGTTTAGTTTGGTCGCTTCGCTCCCAACTATTTTTTAGCGCTTCGCGCCAAATGAGTTTAATTGCCCATAGGAGGTAAGACCATGAAAGTGCGGCCAAGGATACTGGATCCCTAGAAGACCCGACAAACCATAAAAATCGAAATTCGGCTAAAACAACAAAAAACAATAACGTCAAACAATAAGCATAAAAGTTGAAAACAGACTGGCGACCCACGATACTTTTTCAGTAGTACATGTACTGTATACATGCCGCCGCTGTCATTGTCGAGTACACGTAAATATAAAAATAGGCAGTCCTTCATCATAAGCTGGACATAGCTCGGCATAGCAAGTCAGTCCCTATCAATGTCGCACCGGCATGCGGGTTACCTGTGTTGGCCAGGCAGCTTGTGACTATCAGCATGAGTTTGGGACGAGAGCGCTTGTCTGCGATTGTGTTTATGTTCATATGAGCAGACGGAAAACATCGAAAAGCCGGCTGGATGTGACAGGATTTTAACACAACCTTGCCAATTCGAAACGTTTCCTTTGTGCTGATAGGCACCGACTGTAGAAAAGAAAAAAAAAAAAACAGCCATTTGTCCTGTCAACAGTAGGGCGGTGCCACCGAACTCATGTGAGGTTCTGGCAAGGCAAACGAGAAATGTCTGTGCTGGCTCCCTGCAGTATCAAGGAAACATTCAACTAGTCACAGCAGTAGCCAACTGGCAAGACTTCGAGTAGTGTCACGAACACGTATCTCCAGACACCGCTGCAATTATATTGTTAATAGTAACCGCAGGAGATACCATGCATGATTATACAGTGGACGCTGATCACCCGACCCGAACTCTAACCCTAACCCGAACGCTATGGGTGGGGTGACCCGTGCTTGGATAAAAAAAGGTACCCGGGTTGTGGGTATCGACACGTCAGTTACTGTAGTATCACTGTTGTAGTCTTATTTCGACCTGGTGTAGAAGGGTAGGTTTTTCGTCGTCCTTTGTTGTTGCAGGCCGTTGTTGTCGTGGGCCGTTGAACTCTTTCGTCGCAGTCAGCCTCTTATTTCTTGGAAATAATTATTGTAGAGCAGAGCAAGGGTTGCCCTGCTGTTCCCTAGGTGTTACCATATAATAAAAGGTTGGACGGAGATATGGAAATTATCTCGCGAAGTAGGTACGCGCTACGTAGAATATTACTTGTTTGAAGATGCTACTTTTGCCGCTATTTCGAAGTTAGAAACCAAAACATAGTATCACAGTCACATCGCGCAGATTACGATGACCTCGACGTGTCGCGAACACACCTATTAAAAAAAAACGCCGCAGTACAGTCCAAGATGACCAAAAGGCATACAAATAGACTTTTCGCCGACGATCGTTACGTACATGCACCCCGTAAACCACATTCTCTCGACCAAACAGATAATATTAATGTAGTTGCGCAGAACTCGAAAGGCTGGACGCGCCGTGCAACATTTCAGCTAAATGCGTTCTAGCAAAAAGAGGGAAAGAAGAAGGCAGGCAGTCCTAATCGAGGAGCAATATCACACAAAAAGTCAAACGTTTCAACGCACATGTGAAGAACACGTGAGATGCTCAAGGCGGCGGTACGTCGGACCCGAGTCGGCAGGGCATAGCTGCGCTCCCCACGTCGTGGTGGCCAGGACTTCGGTAAGGCGGAGGCATGATCGGTCCTTGTCTAGTTGCCTCGATTATCTCCCAGCGTTCTTGACTTGCGCGCTCATGGTAGCCAGCACTACGGTATGCTGTCGTTTGTGCCTGGGGAACAGGCAAGGTCAAGGTAGACATACATAATAACCTGGCAACCATGATACCAGTCATTGTCGAAATCGTCGCAAGACGTGGTATTCCCCCCGAGTATACAATCGTACTTCAACCACCGCCCTCTGGAACGCAACTAGGTTACGAAATGATGCCGCACGGAGTAGATGACAGCTACGAGGCGGTACTCAACGCCTACCATCAAAATGGGTGACGGTGCCGGCGGCTCTTCGACGTCCTCGTGGATGTCTACACGTGCAGACGCGAAGAAAAATGCGATCTGGGGCGTTGTCCGCACTCCAAGGGAGAATCGACCGTATGGATGTATGTGCTGGCGTGCCGGGCGCAGCCCTCGTCGCAGGGGGGGCAGGGAGCAGGTCCAGGAAATGAGAAGTCGGAGGCGGCTCCGATCAGGAACAAGGCATTGACTGCATCCTGGAGTGACTGGGGTGGTCCGTGCGGAATCAAGACTGGTGTGGGATCTCGCAATCGTGCACATTGGGATGCGGTTATCTCAATATGGCCATGGTCCTCGATATGGCAATCGGTCGTGTAGTGCCAGTTGAAGTCGAGAGCCATCCGAGTGTACATTATACGAGCTTGCCGTTCCACGACGTCACCTGGCCATCTGCTGTTGGGGTGGAGTTGATCTTCAGGTCTAAGGGTGATCGCTTGGTATATGGCGCTTGGCGTTCCCATTACGGATCCTGCATCCGGTAGGCCGCTACTGCCAAGGACCTTGTCACGTGCTTGAGCCAAAAAATGCTGTATTCCGCAAAACAATGCGAGGCATACCGCACGAAATGATACAATAAAACGTTTAGAAGACACATGAAAGCACAATGTAGGATATACAAGGCTCCGCGGGCGGCCTACGCCGCCCGCTACGCTCGCTCAGGAAGGAAAAGTACATAAAAAAATTATGCGAAGCGGACAGAGGTCCATGATTGCATATTGCTTGTTGCAAACTGGCGACTTGATAATGCCAAGAGTCCCGCCGCCATGCTTCAGGAGAAAACAGCTCGGACGCCACATATGCTGCGCGTCGCGGGCGGTTTTCCGCTACGTTCGCTCACATGTCGTACATACGTACATACCCCAGGTAGGGTACGTATTTTCTTATTTCGACATGCTCTGTGTCTGCACTTGTATGTACGAAAGATAAAGCACAGCACGGTACACAGCAACACAGCAAATACAATGAAAATGAAACCGAAAATATCTGAAAGAAAAAAATCCCCGTCCCCTTTCGTATAATAATTTCCTGCCTGATTGGAACACCTTACACCAGTCAAAAAAACGCAGTAGTGGACAAACCTTGATAGTAGATCTTCCTGGGGTAGCTAATTAGGCACTCTGATTGGCTAGGAGTATGTTTTACGCGGCTCAATCAACTTTCGAGTATTTCCCAGCCACAGCATCCCGAGTCATCCCGAGTCAACCTAGAGTCTTCCCAAGCTCAGCATCCACGCCGGCCGAGCCAATAACCTAGAGTCTTAACAAGCACAGCATCCCAGCACTGACCACTGGCACAGGGTTCGGGTTCGGGTTAGGGTTCGGGTCGGAGGGTCGGCTTCAGGCGTCCAACACAAAACCCCCATAAATATCTACTATCAAGGTCTGTCCACCCCTCAAAACATGCCCCTACGATCAGAGTGCCAAATTAGCTACCCCAGGAAGATCTACTATCAAGGTTTGTCCACCACTGAAAAAAACAAAATGAAAAAATGAAAAAAAGAAAAAATCAAACACCAGAGCTTCTCTCTCCCCGGCTGGATGGCGTTGCTGCAGACCAACCATTGTCCCCAAAACTGAACTGACAATCGTGGGATACGAATGACTGACTGTTTGAGTGGAAGCCATAAAAAAAAAATGGTGCCCATCGGGCAATGGGCACGAAGGGTTTGCAATGAACGAAGCCGAAGTCGAAAGGGGTAATGCGCAGTGTAAGTACCTGAGGAGAGGGCGCGCACACCCACTGCACGCAATCCTTGGACCTTGTCCGTTAGACCTTGGTCGACAGGTCGTTGTGGAAGCTCAGATGTATCCCAGCTCGATTGCAGTGATGCAACCCGAGACAACTGCTTTCTCAATGACGAAATGGGAGAGAAATGGAAGTGATACGTGGGACATCTGAGTGAGCCGGGAATGGCCGTCTTCGCTTTACACACACCAGGAGGTGGTGTTCTTTGAGGAGCTGTGGTCTGTCTGGAGCGCTTCCAGGCAAGTAAAACAAGTCCACCTGGCCAGGTTGGGACTACGAGTACAAGTTTTGTGGTGAGATTTAGACCTTACCAATATTGGGCTCCATTTTTGTTTTGGGCCTCACGCAGGTTCACTTAGCCTTTGTTGCATACCAGGTACCAGGTACCTGGTATCCTCTTCATGAATTACAGAAGGCTGTTGTACACACAGGCAGACTAGAGGCTGCAGTACTTCTACTTGCTACAGTAGGATGTACTAGACCAAGGACAGCAAACGCGCCTGGGGCTAGTCGTGGACTACTGCTGGCCCTGCTGTGCTCGACTTGTAATGCGGAGCGCTTGAATGTGATGTTCCTCGAGCTCCCTCTGCTAAATTTCTTACTGCGACATACTACGAAACAACTTTAACTTTGTACTTTTGGTCCGCACTTGGGAAATATGCTCAAGAAATCGAAGCTCAGTGCTTCACGAAAAAATAAGAAACTCGATGTTAGAAATTAAGCTCAACCTGACCAACAAGATAGGGAAGTAGACATATATGAAGCAACAGCGATCGATATCCACCCGGGATAAGGAGGGCATGGAAAAAATAGCCGAGGGAACATATTTTGAGAGCGGACGAGAAACTGTCCTATAGAACATGCAGCGGTTGATGAGAGCCCAGAATATAAGAAACTGCCGTGTAAGAAATGCACCGGTTGCACAGAACCTGGTAAGAAAGATACCTTACATTTTAAGACATACCAGGTGTCGATGGTGTGTGCGTCGTATACTCTAAGGCATTGAGCCTCGACGCCAGAGGTCTGACATATGTGACGACGATGTTGTTCTGTGAGGTGGTGGAAGTTTCCCTACGCGCCACCGGAGGCGGTTCTCCGATCGCGTGCAATCGTCGTGTTCATGCGTCCCGTAAGCGTTGTTGCTGGCTGCATGGAGAAACCACTACGCAACACGCCATACGATTTTGTTCTATCTATTTACGCAGGTATGTAAAGTCATACGCGGGTGCGTAAAGTCGCGAGGTGGTCTGTGGCCAAGCTTCCCTTCCGCGTCTTCAAGCAGAACGATGCATCGGAGGGGCTCATAGACGGAGAGCGGGAAACGGAAGGTGACACTCAGGTGGAATTCTACACAACTTATTCGCCCCATTTTTAATGTGGTGCTTGCGTAGTGTTCCCTTGGTCGAATTTGGGTTAGAGTCTTTTATTTCATATTCCAACTCCGGTTTGTCTTTGTGTAGGTGAACAAAAGAGGAGCTACTATTTTTCTCCTTCTCCTGTCGTCCCCTTTCGCACCCCTTCCACCCCCCCTTCCGACAACTGCGCTTTCTTACCAAATAAACACACCCTGTTATTGCAACGTCGCGTTAAGCAGGTCAAGAGCCCAGGGACTTGACAAGGTGAATTGTGTTCTTAGAGGGTCAGCGGACTGTTGAACGCAACAGCCGAGTTGGCGGCAAGTACTACGTAGCCAGCGTGGAAGTTCAGCCGTGGGGCTCTGATCCCTACACCTTCCATGGCGCCGTGGTAAATACCCACTTCAAGGCCGGGGACCAAAAGGTGAGAAGTACGCAGGGTGCCTGTTGAACAGCAACGCTGCGAAAGCTTTCTTACATCGTTTTCATTGCATGACGGGTGTTTTACTATGTTCTACTCTTGTTGCCGCTGTTGGGGTAATGTTTCTGAACTTTCAGCTAGTCTCCGCAGTAGATCGTTGACGCCGGCAATTTGAATAAACGCGTCATGCGGACTTGTTTGTAGTTCTTGTGATTGCGCTCGCCGTCCGACAATGTGCGGCATGAGCTTCAACGTTGAACACTGAGAAACAAAACATTCCCCGAAAAAGAAAACCAAGGGAAACCGAAACAAAATGGAAATCTATGCACGTGGTCTTACTCCCTTCTGTGCTAATTCTGCTTTACCTCTATCTAATTATTTAACTGTCCTTGCTCCTTCCTTCTCATTACATTTTGGTCTGCGATCGTTAAAGAGGACAAGGACTTCATGCTCCTGGGATTCATGCCGCATGCCGGATTTTTGTTCTTGTCATGGACGGAACGCTCCGTATTGCTGCAACGGCTAGGGACAAGCGGCGGCGTGCACGGATGTTGGGACTGAGATTAGGACGGGGGGTGGGAGCGGGGGCAGGATCGGGTACGGGGGCGGGAGCAGGCGTGGCGCTGAGAGTGGCGTTTCCAGTCAGTCGAGACCTTTGCAGAGGGTGGTGTGGGGAAAAGCGCGGCGGGGGCAGGGGTGGGGGTGGTGGCGGGAGCTGAGGTTTTGCAATCCAGCCTACCCAAGCCCAAGGAACGGATAGTCTTGGACGTAGCATGGGGGGAAGCTCCGGGTAGTGTAGAGGGTTTGCATCCATCTTAACTTTGCGGGCGATGTCGGTTGGGTATTGGCTGCTTAAATGGTGTACATAGAAAATTAAAGGTATGCCAGTACCATGTATATGCCCAATGAGCTTGTTGTGATGCGTCTTATATCGCTTATTTGTGGGTATGTGATGTATAGGAAGGGACGCGGCATGTTGTTCCTGTGTTGATTCGTTCTATTAATAGCGAGTAGTTCTTGCGGGTATTGTTACTGGTTGGATGATATCTGGTATGTGCTTTTGTCGATGAGGCGTGTTTTATACATTCGTTGTTCGGGGTGTTTGGCGTTCACTCTTATGCCGTGCTGCTTCGTTGTGATGATTAATGTACGGTATTGTATACGTAGCTCTTACCCTGCTACGACTATATGTACTACTGTTGTGCAGAATGTGTTCATGTGTGTGTACGCGCGTATCTGTTGCAGGGAGTACAATGCTGTTTGAGAATAGAGGCACTGTTTGTTCCATTGAAGTAAGTTCTGCGTTTTGTCGTACGGCGAACGAACCACCTGATCACACCAATAAACTGCTGTGACGAGTTAACGCCGAGGGAGAGCAGCGACCAAGGCCGTTTTATGCCTTTGGCTTGAACGCCTCTTCGTAGCGGCGTGCGTGAGGTTTCCTCCATTTAGTGTTTGACTGCTGTTGTGTGTCTGTCAGTGTGCTCGTTTGTCCGTGCCGGAAGATAGACTGCGTCCATGCCTTATTTTATCAGTGCGACACCTGCAGAGCACCGGTTCCAACGAGCGCCGGTTGCACAGAAGCAGGCATGTACACGGTAGCCCGTGGGCCTGGTCTCCTTTCAAACTCTCCAGCGGTTGGACACCGCCGTGTTCAGTTTATATCACACTTTAATTGATTCAGTCATGTGGCTACAATGCATAGCAGCGCAGCAGCTTTTCTGCGAAGGGGGGGGGGGCATTATTATCATATTGATTGTACTCCTCCTCCTGTGTCTTTTAGTGCTATGAGAAAACTACGACCTACTGCTAATCATACTCAACGCATACTGTACATATGAAAGGTGCTCGTGTGTCATACTCGCGGCGGAAAGTACTATCTGTTAGAAATGCTACCACTACTCTTGTTACTGCTACTATAGGCGTACCTACCGTCGTATTTTTCACTACGGTTGTGACTACTGTTGTACCAATAGGCATTACCACAACATTTCGTATTAATAGTGCACCACCACTACTACCACTTATTCCATTTCTAGTACTGCTGTACCTACGCCTACTGACCAAAAGAGGGCGATGATGGACCCTCTTTGACAATTTCCCCTGGTACAACACGCAGACAAACCTACAGCAGAAGAGTGGAGTGTTGCAGGAGTACTGCTACTGCTGTACGACGTTGTAACCAGCCCTGAAGCGCATATTTATACAGCAAATCCATGCTACGGCGGTGTTTCGAGAGTTAGTCGTGTTTTGCTTTGTGCAAAAGCGTATTGCACAGCAACACACAACATAGTACACGCAGACACAAGTCTGAACACAGGTCTGCACACAACTGGGCCACTTTGGCCCAGCGAAGGACACGAGGTCAGGCCTGGCAAGAACCCACGAAGTGTGGCAGTTGAGAGTTTTTTTGGGCCCTATATCATACGACGATATCCAGTGTGATAAGCATGTCGTAATTTTTCTCACATTTCAGCGATTATTCTCAGTTTGTAAAACTGAGTCTCAGCTGCGGTAATTGCAATCTTGTCTGTCTGTCTGTCTGTCTGACTGACGGTCTGTCTGTCTGTCCGCAGTCACAAGGAAACTCCAATCCTCGCAAAATCTGGTCCCAAACCGCCCCCGACGTTGACGTGTATACCACGCGAATCGATAGCGGACACACTTACGAGCAGCCTCGGCCAACTTTCAGGTTCAACGGAGCCCTGCGCCTTGAGCTACGCGACTCAGCCTCACCGGGGGGACAGTCGCTTATAGACACTCGTGCCAGAGTCGGTACGAGCGACGAAATGTTTCGCAAATTGGCTACAGCGCATCGATCGCAACAAAAGTGGGATCACCTTGCAGAACAATGGCTCGCTCAGCGTGGTTGGCTAACGGCGTTTTTGAGGTCGTTGTCCGCCGCGCGCAAACGGCCGGGCAAGGTCGCTTCTGGCTGCGTTGTCTTGACCCATGGGGTTTGCAATATATTCTGTGACGTTTTTCGGCGGGGTCGCTTCCTGCTCTACAGTAAATCGGAGTATAATTACCAAATACCTGGTGCCTGGTAGCCTGGTAGGCAACAACAGCGACAGCATTCATCAAACTACTATGACGGGGGACCATAGTAGTGGGACCAAATATTGCTAGTCAACATAGGGAATTATTCTCAGTTTGTAAAACTGAGTCTCAGCTGCGGTAATTGCAATCTTGTCTGTCTGTCTGTCTGTCTGTCCGCAAGGCATATATTTTCGAACACTTTCCAATGCCCGATATAAAAGCTCGTTACAATTGATATTCGTACGACGTTTTCGACCCTTACGGACCTTATATACTGAAACATACCATACCACAAGGCAAATTTAGCCACATAATACATCCACGACATCGTACCATGGTACCATACCACAAACGCACCATACCATATACTGTGTTTTCCCGTACCATACCGTCAACACATACCATACCACATACGGTGGTTTTCCCATATCCCCATATACCACACCGTCAATATCCCATATTCCCATATACCATATTCCCATATACCATACCAACATATCCCATGTCCCATACCGAGTTGGGGAGACGGCTATACACCAGACCAGGTGCCTGCTACTGCTGTAGTGCCGTCTTGTTGTGCAAGGGTGGGGATGAATACAAGAGTTGGCTCAGACGCCCATACCGAGTTGGAGAGACGTCTATACACCAGACCAGGTGCCTGCTACTGTTGTAGTGCTGTCTTGTTGTGCAAGGGTGGCAATGAATACAAGAGTAAGAGTTGACTCAGACGCTTGGGTCCCACGCTCAGTGCAGTGCATTGGCCGCTGGTGTGCACGAAATAGATGAAAAACATTAGCTATGAGTACTACTACTGCTGCATCCGTCTCGAATGGCAAAAATGGTTTTTTTTCAGGTTTGGGGGGATACCGTAGGACGCCGCCGGCAAGCTCTTGCCCCCTAGAGCATGCATCCACCTCATTTCTTCGAGCCCGTCATCTATACTAGTTGATCTTGCCCGCCACCGCGCGGGTTGCCCGTGGGCTGAGTCTCTGTCGAGATCGAGCGTCAATCGTGTATCGTCGCACCAGCTCAAATAATATTTTTTTCGTGAACTTCGCGTTTCCACTCGCATACTATAGCAGGTTTTATTGAGTACAATAGTGGTAGTGGGTTACTTTTTGTGTCAGAGCAAAATTATGGACGAGTACTGCTGTACTGCAGAGCGCTGTATCCAGCAGTATCATAACAGAATGGCAAAAAAATGCATTGTGTCTATCAGTACATCAGTACAACAAACGTCTCGAATGGCAAAAAAAAAGGGCTTTTTTCAGTTTTGGGAGGATACCGTTGGACGCCGCCGGCAAGCTCTTGCCCCCTAGAGCATGCATCCACCTCATTTCTTCGAGCCCGTCATCTATACTAGTTGATCTTGCCCGCCACCGTGCGGATTGCCCGTGGGCTGAGTCTCTGTCGAGATCGAGCGTCAATCGTGTATCGTCGCACCAGCTCATGGCTGAGTCTCTATCGAGATCGAGCGTCAATCGTGTATCGTGGCACCAGCTCAAATATTTTTTTGGTGAACTTCGCGTTTCCATTCGCATACTATTGCAGGTTTTTTAGAGTACAACAGGAGTGGGTTACTTTTTGTGTCACAGAGCAAAATTATGGACGAGTACTGCTGTACTGCAGAGCGCTGTATCCAAGCAGTATCATAACAGAATGGCAAAAAAAATGCATTGCGTCTATCAGTACATCAGTACAACAAACGTCTCGAAGGGCAAAAAAAGGGCTTTTTTCAGTTTTGGGAGGATACCGTTGGACGCCGCCGGCAAGCTCTTGCCCCCTAGAGCATGCATCCACCTCATTTCTTCGAGCCCATCATCTATACTAGTTGATCTTGCCCGCCACCGCGCGGGTTGTCCGTGGGCTGAGTCTCTGTCGAGGTCGAGCGTCTATCGTGTATCGTGGCACGAGCTGAAATAATTTATTTTTGGTGAACTTTAATCGATCACCTCGTACAATGGATTGCCTCGGTTACGAGGGACAGTGGGTGAACACCCGGGAGTTTGCCATGAGGCCAGAGAGAAGATCTTGAACCAGGTGTATATTAGAAACCACCGATGATGAAGAAGAAGAAGAAGAAGAAGTGAACGAAGGGGGCTATCCCTTCGTCCCAGGATCCCATAAAGGTATCCAGATGATGTTTATACCAAAACCCATTCGGGAAATCATAAATCCCGCCGCATTGTTACACAAATCACACGTATCCGCACGATTAGACACCTCAGCCTGGCGGAATATCCACTTATACAAATCACACGTATCCACGATCAGACACATCAGACATGTGTGCGACTTATGACGAACGGTTATGACCAACAAACTTCGCGTTTCCATTCGCATACTATTGCAGGTATTTACAGTAGTACAACAGGAGTGGGTTACTTTTTGTGCCAGAGTAAAATTATCTACGCAGTACACGTACTACTGCTGTGTCTCGAATGGCAAAAAAATTGCATACTATCGCAAGTCTTCACAGCAGCGAAAGGCAAAAAATGGGCTTTTCTTCAGGTTTGGGGGGATACCGCCGGCAGCAGTGGATTACTTTCTACTTTTCGCCTTTATTTGTTTGCGATCGTCATCGTATGTTTCCGTACTCGCATATCAGGTATAATACAATGAATAACCTGCCAGCGCACAGCGCTCATCCATCGTATACGACGAGAGATTGGTACAGCATACCACGTACGTACTTGCAAATTACCAGGTATTGCACATCTACACCCATCTGATCGTTTTCCGAGAAGATCTATGTTTAGAAATACGCAGCTTGCAAAGTTGAGTATCAACTATTTAATCAGTCGAACTCACAGCTGACGTATTTCAAAATTTATAAAAAATTGATAAAGCGCATGCCGGAGAGACATCATTTTTGGATAGTAAGTGTACCGACGAAAACACCCTATTCAATTTTCGTTCTGCGCTAATACTCCTGAAGAGTACTATTGAAAAATTGCATACTACTATACTAAAAAAATGCATACGAACTATCGTCAGTCTTCTACTACAACAGCAGTAGTTTGTTGATTACTTTCTACTTTTCGCCTTTACTTGGATTTTGCGATCCTCGTCGTATGTATGTTTCGGTACTCGCAAAAAGAATGACTCAACATTGAATACTATCGTAGGTATTTTACAACAGCACAGAGCCGTTAGTTGATTACTTTCTACTTTTCGCCTTTATTTATATTTTGCGATCCTCTCGTCGTATGTTTCGGTACTCGCAAAAATATTAGCCCGGCAGTTGAAAAGACGTCAATCTGTCGAATGTGTAAAAACACACCACAAAATATGGGTTTTTTTCAGGTTTGGGAGGATTCCGTAACACGCCGGCGGCAAGCTATTGCCCCCCAGAGCATGCATCCACCTCAGACCAGTTCTCATTTCGCCAACAACTATTTCGCGGTACAGAGATCTCTAAGATCTTGTCAATCTGTGGTTTACTTGTTGTAATAAACAACCGACATGTTTTGCTTTGGCCAAGACAACGTCGTCAGCTTTCTGAATGATTGTTGGAAATCTCTCCCCGATCATGTTTTGTTTTTCATTGGCCAACCGTTTGTATTTAGCCCTGCAGCCCCAATTACATCTCAATGATATCGATCCCATTGCTGTGGTACTGGTGCGGGTGCTCGTGCCGTCTTCGTGTACGGCTACTGGATATATGTCCCCGCCGAGTACTATAATAAGTGGTACCGATAGTCAACAAGTAGACGCTCTGCCTGAGCCAGACACAGCACTCTGGGGTTCCGTCTGTGCTGGTCCCGACTGGCCTCTCCCGTCACTCTCAACAACTCCACCTGCGACTTCACAAAAAAAGAGACAAGCAAACTGAGAACAGCGCTCGAATGCACTTTGTCGAGGGCAATAACAAAAATAGATATTTGTGTGTACCGTAGGTCCTATTTACTACCGGTAAGTTGTCTGTACAGACGGTTTCTGCGCTGTGACGCGCATCGCTTAAGTTCTCAGTTTGTAAAACTGAGTCTCAGCTGCGTGAATTGCAATCTTGTCTGTCTGTCTGTCTGTCTGTCCGTGTGTCTGTCCGCAAGCTTATATTTTCGAACACTTTCCAATGCCCGATATAAAAGCTCGTTACAATTGATATTCGTACGACGTTTTCGACCCTTACGGACCTTATATACTGAAACATACCATACCACAAGGCAAATTTAGCCATATAATACATCCACGACATCGTACCATGGTACCATACCACAAACGCACCATACCATATACTGTGTTTTCCCGTACCATACCGTCAACACATACCATACCACATACGGTGGTTTTCCCATATATATCCCCATATACCATACCACCAATATCCCATATTCCCATATACCATATTCCCACATACCATACCAACATATCCCATATCCCATACCGAGTTGGGGAGACGGCAATACACCAGACCAGGTGCCTGCTACTGCTGTAGTGCCGTCTTGTTGTGCAAGGGTGGGGACGAATACAAGAGTTGGCTCAGACGCCCATACCGAGTTGGGGAGACGTCTATACACCAGACCAGGTGCATGCTACTGTTGTAGTGCTGTCTTGTTGTGCAAGAGTGGCGATGAATACAAGAGTAAGAGTTGGCTCAGACGCTTGGGTCCCACGCTCAGTGCAGTGCATTGGCCGCTGGTGTGCACGAAATAGATGAAGAACATTAGCTATGAGTACTACGACTGACTGCTGCATCCGTCTCGAATGGCAAAAATGATTTTTTTTTCAGGTTTGGGAGGATACCGTAGGACGCCGCCGGCAAGCTCTTGCCCCCTAGAGCATGCATCCACCTCATTTCTTCGAGCCCGTCATATATACTAGTTGATCTTGCCCGCCACCGCGCGGGTTGCCCGTGGGCTGAGTCTCTGTCGAGATCGAGCGTCAATCGTGTATCGTCGCACCAGCTCAAATAATACTTTTTTGGTGAACTTCGCGTTTCCGTTCGCATACTACAGCAGGTTTTTTAGAGTACAACAGGAGTGGGTTACTTTTTGTGTCAGAGCAAAATTATGGACGAGTACTGCTGTACTGCATTATGTCTATCAGTACATCAGTACAACAAACGTCTCGAACGGCAAAAAATGGGCTTTTCAGTTTTGGGAGGATACCGTTGGACGCTGCCGGCAAGCTCTTGCATCCTAGAGCATGCATCCACCTCATTTCTTCGAGCCCGTCATCTATACTAGTTGATCTTGCACGCCACCGCGCGGGTTGTCCGTGGGCTGAGTCTCTGTCGAGATCGAGCGTCTATCGTGTGTCGTGGCACGAGCTGAAATAATTTATTTTTGGTGTACTTCGCGTTTACATTCGCATACTATAGGAGTATAGGAGGTATTTACAGTACAACAGGAGTGGGTTACTTTTTGTGCCCGAGCAAAGTTATCTACGCAGTACGAGTACTACTGCGTCTCGAATGGCAAAAAAAAATGGCATACTATCGCAGGTCTTTACTGCAGCGAAAGGCAAAAAATGTGGGCTTTTCTTCAGGTTTAGGGGGATACCGTAGGACGCCGCCGGCAGCAGTGGATTACTTTCTACTTTTTGCCTTTATTTGTTTGCGATCGTCATCGTATGTTGCCGTACTCGCATACCAGGTATAACACAATGAATAACCTGCCAGCGCACAGCGCTCATCCATCGTATACGAGAGATTGGTACGGCATACCACGTACGTATTTACTTGCAAATTATTGCACATCGACACCCATCTGATCGTTTTCCGAGAAGATCTATGTTTGGAAATTGACAAAGCGCATGCCGGAGAGATATCATTTTTGGATAATACGTAGTGGTACTGATCCCCATGACGACCTGTTGCCTACTCTACATACCAGATACGTGGTATATATTCACTGCACGATGACCATGTCATGTCACTAAATAGGGTCACATAGGACGAAAACACCCTATTCAATTTTCGTTCTGCGCTAATACTCCTGAAGAGTACTATTAATAATTGAAAAATTGCACACCTCGGATAACGTAACACTTAACGTTTTATGTTAATGTTAGGCGTCAGCGAAAAAAACACGTAACATTACGTTACTATGTTAACTACTTTCTGGATTTTGTGATAACATAGTGTTAGTGTGTTATGATATTGGCGGGCGATCGCGTAACATTATGTTAGGGTGTTACCTTGATCTCGTACTGACCGCAGTATATGTGTCACGGTGTTAGGGTATGCATCCCATAGCGAGTAACACTGTGTTAGCGTGTGTGCGGAATTCCTGGTGGTTACCGTAACACACGTTAAAGGGATAACGTACATGGTCACTTAAACGTTAACATTATGTTACCGTGTTAGCGGCATCAGCCCGTAGCGAGTAACGTTATGTTAGTGTGTCAGCGGGATTCTTCGTGCTACCGTAACACCCTTTCGACGGATAACGTGCACGGCCAAATAAACGCGTACATAACACTATGTTAGTGTGTTAGTGAAATTCCTAGGGGCTATCGTAACACACGTTAGAGAGATGACGTGCATGGTCAATACAACGTTAACATTATGTTACTGTATCAGCCGCAGCAGCAGTCCGTTTCGAGCGACGTTATGTGAGGGTATTACGAAAGTCTTGCTACCATAACAACATAACATACGTCAAACGGATAACATATATGATCGATAAAACACTATTAATAGCATTATGTTAATGTTGTTTACTCGTATGCAATGTATGTAGTGACACAAGTTAGTAGATATAACGTACACCCCCAATCTAAACTCAACAATATGTTACTGCCGTGTTAACTCGTACGTGCGAGTGTGCAGATTACGTTATAGATGGATAACGTAATGTGTTATTGATGGATAACGTACTGGCGGGGTTTCCACAAAAACAAATGAGGCGTTTTTTTGCGGGGATTCATCCTAAATATCCCCTGTTTTGGGGTTTTAAAATATTGAGGCGTTTGTTTTACCGGGGATGCCATGTTATCCTCCCCTCCCGGGGATATTTTTGTAGGTATCCCCTACTGGGATGTCGGCGAAATTGGATAACACGGCTACGCTATGTTACTCCCACACGCCCGCTTTACCACTAACACACAGGTAACACATGTTAGATCTCGGGAAGATCCAAAGGGTAACGTAGTAACATTACGTTAGAACGACTTCGGCCCCAACGGTAACTCAGCAACATAAAGTTAGACCCGGATTGGTTTTTATGGTAACACGGTAACGGAATGTTACCATCAGATCTTTACTGACGGTAACACCGTAACATAATGTTACAGGGACTTCTGCATTTAGGCTAACATCCTAACATAATGTTACGCATGGGCCGGCTAAGACTGTAACGTATCTAACGTACGTTAAGTGTCACGTTATCCGACCCTAAGGCAATCAGATGGGAGGTCCAGATAACGTAGTGTTAGTGTTACGGTGGTAATCCAAGGATCCGAGGGGATTCCAAAAGTAGACACGGCATTTAGGCAAAAGGGGAAATGCGAATTGAACCCGGAGACTGGGGGGATGTGAGCAGACAGTCACAACCCTTTTCCACCCCTTCAGCTTCTTATATAGCTCATCTTGCCGCCGGCAGTGCACCCCTACACCAGAGGAGTACCGACTGAGACAACTAGGAGATGGCTCAGGCGTATGTTCCGCAAGCGGGGTGGAACGACGGGAATGCAGGTGGCAGTCTTGCATCGAACTGAAAGAGCTTGAGTGTGTGCATGTGGGACGGACGGCCCAACGGCCCTATTTGTTCTGGGAACGAATTAATACATGATGTTTTGGAGGTGGGTATATCTGAGCAGCTTTTCGAGGAATGTAAGCTATCTCGGCCGGAGAGCCCGACGAGATTACACCATCATGCATGACACGCGCACCGCTCGACTCTATAACATTAGTAGTGCTGGTCATTGCGTTATGTTACGATAGTGTGTTATCTGTAACACAATGTTATGTGTTAGTAGTGCTGGCGAACATGGTAACGTTATGTTAGGGTGTTATGTATAACACTCCTCCTAAGGGTAACATAATGTTATTGTGTTACGTCTAACGCTGTGTCGACAATAACATTATGTTATCGTGTTAGTAAACATGCGGATATCGATCTGGGAATGTTAGAGTGATAACGTACGTGTTTGGTCAAAGCCTAGCACTGTGTTACGGTGTTAGTTCAAGGACTGATCACGGCATAACATAATGCTACTGTACCAGAGCTGGACAAGACCGAGCAGCAACATAACGTTAAGGCTCGTGCACGTTCGCGGGTTTCCAGTTAACACTGTGTTACTGCGTTACCGTGATCGCTCCTCTAGTGCTAACACTATGTTTGTACGTTACCACGTTCCTGTGTTAGGCCCCATAACGTAGATAAGTGTTATCCGAGTGTTACGTTATCCGAGGTGTGAAAAATTGCATACTGGAGTGTTTGCGATTTTTTGTTTTTCAACTTTTACTTCTCTAAAAATTCTCCAGAGGTAAATTTTTGAGGTAAATTTCTGAAAAAAAAACGGCCGGAAAAGACTTTAGCGCAGTAAGGATTTCAGCGAAAGATACGGTAACTTTTGGCTCTCTGTTTCATTTGCTTACACGCACCGAGCATTATCCCGACGCAGAACGCAACTCAAATCTCGAAGGATCAAAACACCGAGCATCTTCCATGCCACCATGCTGCTTGCCGTACACATCACGACAACCGCTGGGAGCACAGAGGCCCGAGAGGTGTAGCTTGAGTATAGCGCGCACGAGCGGCGTTGGATCGTGCCAGCGGGTCGCCGCCGCTGCTACGGTACACGCTTTCGCCCACTTGGTGACGACGTGGAGGATGCGCCGTCCCAAAAAAGGACTCGTATTCACACTCGTACTCGTACTCGTGCTCGTAGAGAGCGCGACAGCATGTGACAGCTCGTGTATCATTTCGATTTCACTATACTACGAGTGCAGCAGCAGCAGCAGCAGCAGCAGCAGCAGCAGCAGCAGCAGCGGCAGCAGCGGCAGCAGCGGCAGCGGCGGCATGGGTGGTGACGGCGGCGGAGCGGAGCGCGCCGGCGCTGTGGCGCGCGTAGGCCGAGCGCAGCAGCAGCAGCAGCAGCAATCCAAAAATGGAAGCTGGTTGGTGCTGGTGCTTGCTGGTGCTGGTGCTGGTGCTGACGCTGTTTATTTTTGTTGCTCACGCTGCCCCTAGCTGCGTCTAGCGCCAGCTAGCTGCTATTGCTGCTTGTAGTCGTGGGATGGCTGTGGTGGCTTCGCGGTCAACTGTGCCGCCAAAACGTTGCTGGGCTGCCGTTGCTACTCCCACGCTGTTTTTTTTCCCCTTCACAGCGTTCGTTCTTTTTTTGTTTGCCGCGTTGCCTCACCTCCCCACTTCCCTTCTTATTTTCGGAGGCGTCGCCTGGAGGATTTGATTTACCTCACTCGCAAACACACCGAAATCAGGAAGGGAAGGAAATTCACTTTTTTTAGCGGAAGTAAAGTTTTTTTTTTTTTACCTCTATCGCAAACACTCTACTACTACTAAAAAAATGCATACGAGCTATCGTCGGTCTTTTACAACAACAGTAGTTTGTTGATTACTTTCTACTTTTCGCCTTCATTTGAATTTTGCGATCCTCGTCGTATGCATGTTTCGGTACTCGCAAAAAGAATGACTCAACATTGAATACTATTATCGTAGGTATTTTACAACAACAGCACAGAGCAGTTAGTTGATCACCTTCTACTTTTCGCCTTTATTTGTATTTTGCGATCCTCTCGTCCTATGTTTCGGTACTCGCAAAATAATAGCTGGGCAGTTGAAAAGACGTCAATCTGTCGAATGTGTAACAACACACAACAAAATATGGGCTTTTTCCAGGTTTGGGAGGATTCCGTAACACGCCGGCGGCAAGCTATTGCCCCCCAGAGCATGCATCCACCTCAGACCAGTTCTCATTTCGCCAACAACTATTTCGCGGTACATAGATCTCTAAGATCTTGTCAATCTGTGGTTTACTTGTTGTAATAAACAACCGACATGTTTTGTTTTGGCCAAGAGAGCGTCGTCAGCTTTCTGAATGATTGTTGGAGATCTCTCCCCGCTCATGTTTCGTTTTTCATTGGCCAACCGTCTTGTATTCAGCCCTGCAGCCCCAATTACATCTCAATTATATCGATCCCATTGCTGTGGTACTGGTGCGGGTGCTCGTGCCGTCTTGGTGTGCTGCTGCTGGATATATGTCCCCACCGAGTACTATGATAAGTGGTACCGATAGTCAACAAGTAGACGCTCTGCCTGAGCCAGACACAGCACTCTGGGGTTCCGTCTGTGCTGGTCCTGACTGGCCTCTCCCGTCACTCTCAACAACTCCACCTGCGACTTCACAAAAAAAGAGACAAGCAAACTAAGAACAGCGCTCGAATGCATTTTATCGAGGGCAATAACAATAATATATATTTAGAACTGCAAAAACCGATGAAATCGATCCCAATCCTGTCGTACTGGTGGTGCAGGTGCTCGTGCCGCTGTGGTGCCCTGCGACAGGTAGCACCTCATTTGAAACGGAAGTTTTTGTTCCTGTGTCTCCGGGGTCGTCCCTGGTTTGTTGCGTGCCCGGAGTCTGCCGGCTGGCAGCAGTTTTCACCTGTTCCGGTCCTGCTGGCGGGATATCTGGCGTTAGAGGACATCCAGTGTACATGCCATATCCTAGACACAGAATCTGACTACTTGGGTGATCAGCTTTTCGTATCGAAAAATGGCAACTCTCTGAATTCAAGATGTTGTCCACGACAACAAACAGCAGCAGAACGATCGATGAGTAGGATGGTGACACGACTGTATAGCGTCGTTGCTTCGCGCCCGACGCGCGGTCAGCGGGCGGTGCATCTCTCCGTGTCCAGACTACAGTCGGCTGGCGGGGGGTTGGGCCTAGAGACCAGGAGAAGCGCACTCGCCGCGCACCGCTCGGTGGGTACGTACTCGTAGACTACAGCAGCGGCACAGCAGCAGCAGCAAATGAATAGACCTGAATTTAGATCCAATTAATTCGTATTGAAAATAGAGGTACCGCCGGCAAGCTCTTGCCCCCTAGAGCATGCATCCACCTCATTTCTTTGAACCCGTCATCTATACTAGTTGATCTTGCCCGCCACCGCGCGGGTTACCCGTGGTCTGAGTCTCTGCCGAGATCGAGCGTCTATCGCGTATCGTCGCACCAGCTGAAATAACTCTATTGTTCGCCTTTATTTGTATTTTGCGATCCTCGTCGTATGTTTCGGTACTCGCAAAAAGAATGACCCAAAATTGCATACTATCGTAGGTCTTTTACAACAGCAGTTAGTCGATTACTTTCTACTTTTCGCCTTATTTTGCATCTTGCGATCCTCATCGTATGAATGTTTCCGTACTCGCAAAATAATAAACCGGCAGTCAAAAATACGTCAATCTGTCGAATGCGTAACAACACACAACAAACAATGGACTTTTTTTCAGGTTTGGGAGAATACCGTAGGACGCCGGCGGCAAGCTCTTGCCCCCTAGAGCATGCATCCACCTTAGTTCTCATTTCGCCAACAACTATTTCGCGGTACAGAGATCTCTTGTCAATCTGCCTTGTACTTGTTGTAATAAGCAGCCGACATGTTTAGCTTTGGCCAAGAGAGCGTCGTCAGCTTTCCGACTGATTGTTGGAGATCTCTCCCCGATCATGTTTCATTTTTCATTCGCCAACAGTCTTGTATTTTGCCCTGCAACCCCATTACACCTCAATTATATCGATCCCATTGCTGTGGTACTGGTGCGGGTGCTCGTGCCGTCTTCGTGTGCTGCTTCTGGATATATGTCCCGGCCGAGTACTATAACAAGTGGTACCGATAGTCAACAAGTAGACGCTCTGCCTGAGCCAAACACAGCACTCTGGGGTTCCGTCTGTGCTGGTCCCGACTGGCCTCTCCCGTCACTCTCAACAACTCCACCTGCGACTTCATAAAAAAAGAGACAAGCAAACTAAGAACAGCGCTCGCATGCATTTCATCGAGGGCAATAACAATAAAAAACAATCGCTGGAGAAATTGTAAGTATCATATTAAACCAAATGGGCAAAATGGGCAGCATGCCCATCGGTGCCAGTAGTGGACAAACCTTGATAGTAGATCTTCCTGGGGTAGCTAATTAGGCACTCTGATTGGCTAGGGGTATGTTTTACGCGGCATCATCAACTTTCGAGCCTTTCCCAGCCATATTATCCCGAGTCATCCCGAGCCAACCTAGAGTCTTCACAAGCTCAGCATCCACGCCGGCCGAGCCAACCTAGAGTCTTAACAAGCACAGCATCCCAGCACTGACCACTGGCATAGGGTTCGGGTTCGGGTTAGAGTTAGGGTTCGGGTCGGACGGTCGGCTTCAGGCGCCCAACACAAAACCCCCATAAAGATCTACTATCAAGGTCTGTCCACCCCTCATCGGTGCCCATCGAGTGCCCATTGCCCATTTTTTACTTGAAAACTCGATTTTTTTTTATTTTTTCAGTAACCCAAATACCCCCTCCCCGCCTCGTACGCCGCCCGCCGCTCTCGCGACCATCTCGCCACCGATTCAGTCCGGGTAAAGCTTTCCTCGCTCTCTTCCACAGTGAGCCCCGTCGCCCGCCTCGCGTGAAGCCGGGTGCTCATCGTGATCTCGACGCAAGCTCGACAATGTTGGTGCTCATTCGGGGTACCTCCCTCTTGTGACTTTCATCCCGGTCGCAAAAATAAGCACCGCTTGAATATTATCTTACAATCTCGAACGACCCTTAAATACTCGTACGTACTCTATCAAACATCACAAACGGAGGCCATACAGAGCCTATTGATGCATCCCTCGTGTCTCGAGGCACACGCGACGCCGAGGCACGAAAGCGGCGACCGCGCTCCTTGCAACTCCCCCTCTACCCGCCAGCATCCGCTGACACCCGCGACGGTGCCGGGTTCGCCCGCGCAACCGTGCTCGGAGTACACGCACGCACACGAAACAAAAGAAGAAAAAAGGAAAGAAGGACTGAAAGTACGACGAGAAATGGAGAAAACAAAGACCCGCTGGAAGGGTCTGGCAAGTAATAAAAGGAGGCGAATTCCAAGTGGGAGCTCTGAGAGGCCAGGGATGTACCAACCGAGCACGCTCAGAGATCGAGATCTAAGTAAGTAGTTCTTGATGGGTACTTGCAGGCGTCCGTAAGTGTTGGGGGGTATTATTTCGACGAGATGTAGATAACAAAACGAGCAAGAACTCACCAGAGGATGCGTTGGAGAGGCTTGCCGTCGAACATGCAGGCACGCACAGCCGCAAGAGTGGAGAAGAAGATGGTTCCAGCTGGTGTTGCCATGGTTGGGTTGGGGAGAGGGTGTCCTTCCCAAACAGCTATAGCGGAGGCGATGGCGGCGTTGAAGAAGCAATTGTCGTTCTCATTGGGCGGCACAAAAGGTAAAGGGCGGATGGAGCCGATGTCTGTTCGTCCGTCGTTGGTATGGGATGTATAACTAGCCGGAGGACTTGTCGTGGCCGATTGGAATGTAGAGGGACCATCCAAGAGCAAGGCTAGTGTAGCCTCGTCCAGGCGTTCGAGGTAGTCGATCATAGCCGCTACATCGTCGTCCTGTGGATGGGTCAGATCGTCGAGAGTAACCGGCGACAGCAAGAACAGCTTGCTGGCATCGGTCGCTCGGGACAGAGCGACGTAGACAGCCGCGCTGTCCATATAGCCGTCTACTGGCTCACGAATGTCGAGTACAAGTTTAGGGATGGTTTCGCCTTGCGCTCGATAGACTGAGTGAAGAATACCAAAGGACTGAGGCACCTGCATTCGGTTGATAGTGAATTTCCGCCTGCCTTTACCAACGATGGAGAACTTCTTGTTAACCGGACAGCAGCCGATAACACCTCGAGGGAGCCCGTCCAGCTTCAGCCCAGCTCTGTCGGCGGCGTCGATGGAGATGAGCACTCGCGTAGGTGGATACTGTAGTTCGACGACATGATATCCGGTGACCTTATTACGAAGGTATGGTTCTCGCGGGTCGAACTCGTTGTCCACGACTACCACGTCGGCGTTGTTCGTCACGCCGAGAAGGACGTATTGGGGCTGTTCGCTGAGTACAACAGGGGTACCAATCGCCATGCACGAGATTTGCGACAAATTACTCGTCTTGGAGTCGTCTAGTTGACGAACGTCGTCGCGCAAGCCACATGGCCATTGGTCTTGGGGATCCTTTTTATGAGCGATGGACGACGAAACCCTTCCTTCATGCCGCACATTGTCGGATATCGTCTAGACACAAAAGACAGCACTGCTGCATGTAAAAAAAACTTACACACATACTGCTGTAATACAGGTACTTGTGCACGTAGAACATTCGGAGAGACACTCTCCCTCTGTCCTGCCGGGGATTTTTATGGGTGATGGACGACGAAGCTCTTCCTTCATGCCGAACATCGCATCGTCGGATATCGTCTCGACACAAAAGACAGCACTGCTGCATGTATAAAACTTACACACATACTGCTGTAATACAGGTACTTGTGCACGTAGAACATTCGGAGAGTTCATTCTGTTTACGGGCTATTCGTATGAACATGTACGACGCGTAAAAACTCGGAGAGGGAAAAAATCCCTGTCTCCTCTCATGCAATAACTTTCTGCCTGATTGGAACACGTTCTACCGGTCAAAAAGAAAAAAGCGAACAGCAGAGCTTCCCTCTTAGCCTGGTACGCCGCCCGGCCGTCACGCGATCACCTCACCACCGATTCGGTCCTGATAAAGTTTTCCTCCCTCTCTGCCACAGTGAGCCCCGTCGCCCGTCTCGCGTGAAGCCGGGTGCTCACCGTGGCCCTTCTTCGCCACTTCGACAAAGTTGGTGCTCAAACGGCATTGAAGTCTCCTTGAAGTTTAGTTTGCCCGCAAAAATAAGCACTGCTTGAATATTTTGCATATCAAAACGACCCTTATATCTCGTATATGGTAAAAGCGGAGCCCCAGAAGGAGGCCAGACAGAGCCCATTCGTGCTTCCTACGTGTCTCGAGGCGCACGCGACGCCTAACCATGCAAACGGCGACCGCGCTCCTTGCAACACCCCCTCTACCTACTAGCACCCGCTGACACCCGCGGTGGCACCGGGCACGCCCGCGGTACCGTGTTGTAAGTACACGCGCGCGCACGCAACGAAATAAAATGCAAAGCAACGCTTGACTCGCACCTGGTGTGAACACGAGTACAAGAAGGCGCTTCTATCAACGAACGCAGTTTTTGTTCGAAATGTAAGCTGTACCGGGAACTTGCTTTTTTCCAGAAAACGGTGTACCTTGACAGAAAATGTAATACGACTTGAGTTTGGTGTGCCCTGATCACCGCGTTTTACTGTTTCGTACCGTAAACTGAAAAAAAATACGATGGTGTACCGTTTTTTGGAACGTTCGCAAGTGAGACGGACGGACATGGATGTTTCGCCGTAAAACGGTATACTTTGACAGAAAAAATAATACAACTTGAGTTTGGTATGACCTGATGACCTCGTTTTACTTTTTCGTACCGTAAATTGGCAAAACACGATGCTGTACCGTTTTTTGGAACGTTCGCAAGTGAGACGGACGGACATGGAAGTTTCGCCAAAAAACGGTAACTTGACAGAAAAAATCATCTAACTTGGGTTTGGAGTACCCTGATTGCCTGGTATATTGTTGTACCGTAAACTGGCAAAAAAGCGTTGGTGTACCGTTTTTTTCATTTTTCCGTTCGGACAGGAAATTCATTTTACTTTTAGGTAACCCCAGGTAAACCTAGGGAATTCTGACTCTTCCAAGCCTGCCTATTAATATATGAGCATGGTTCTTTGAATTATGAAGCAAATTAATTATACAACATCAGTTTAGTCGGCCTGTCGAAAGCTATCACCATCGTGCCAGTAGTTGGTGCCAGGCAATCTCGGCCGGTTGTCTGTGATCGCGACGACAGCAGCTACTTGTGGTGGTAGCGCTGTCTCTCTCTTTCTCTAGTCGTTTATGCATCTGGTGACGGCCAAAACTCTCGGCGGCCAGAGCTCAGCAGCAAAAAGAAGCAGCAGCAGCTAGCTACAAAAAACAATCTCCCCAGTCAGCGGCAGACGGCAGCTAAGCTACTCGTCAGAGGAGTTGCGGCCCAGGAGAAGCTGCTGCTCAGGAGCAGCTTGCTACTTGTGGTGGTGGTGCGGTCCCTCTCTGTCGCTGGATTCAGATTTCGCCGTCGCGAGACAACCAGAAGAAGCATAAATATGTCGATCGCGGCGAAAGCTCACGGCGGCCAAAACTCTGGGCGGCCAACGCTCAGCAGCAGCTTCTGAAGCACCAACAAGCAGCTAGCTGCAAAAAAACTTCCCCGCAGTCAGCGGCAGGCAGCAGCTAAGCCACTGCTCAGGAGCTGCTGCTCGGGAGCAGCAGCTGCAAAAGTTCAAAGCCTTCGGCGGCCAAAGCTCTTAGTAGTAGTTTCTGCTACTGCTGCTGCCGTCTCGTGACTCCTGACTCGTGACATCGCAATTTTTCGAGCGTTACAACGGCATCATCGACAGACCATTTATTTGGCATACTGTCCGTCGCGGTGCATGATAATACGTAGATGCGGGTATCCTGGGTGCGTTAGTTTGTCTCAACTGCTGCTCCACTTTGTCGGGTCCATTGCTGCGTTATGTACCGATGCGGGTGTCCGCGCCGTGGATCGCTGCGCGCTGCTCATCACGTTAATGTATTGCCTTCTATAATCAGCAGCAGAGGCGTGGAAAAGACGATAGATATATGTTATGTATTAATAACACCTGGTACAATACTTACTTGTATGATCGCGCTCGCTCCTACTACTACTACGTGCTTCGTACAACAATAGACAGCAGAATATGATGCACTGCTGTGACTGGGTATATCTACTGAAGAACCCTGTGTGGAGACAACGCTACCGCTACTGTAATAATACTACTTAGGGCCACTCCTACAGTAACGAACAAAAAAATCACGATTCGTGAGATTTTTGTCGTGAATATTTTCACGGCAAAAAAAATAACGATTCATGACGCCAATTTTTTTAATTACGGGGGTCCATAGTTAATAAGACCTACGGTATACATAAAAACCTATATGTTTACCTATTTTTAATAACAAAATTTGGTCCCGTTAACTATGGACCCCCGTAATAGCTTTTCCCTAAAAAAAAAAAATCACGATTCGTGGCTTTTGTCGTGCCTCAAAATACGCCTGATCAAGGCACCACGCAACCCACTAGCACCAACGGTATCCGAAGGTCAGTATAGGGGCATGGCAGACTCTGCTTCATACGCCGCTTGTGGACAACGGACGGGCGGCTACTCAAAGACACCGCTGGGCGGGGGCTAACGAGGAGGTTGTGGCCTCGAAATTTCGAGGAGGAGGAGCCACTGCTGGAAGACAACCGCGAAAATGACCTGAGGATGTCACAGGCCAGGCCGGGCAGACGGCCTGCGAGATGGAATCTCGCGAACCGAGCTTGGCTGACAGTCGGTGAAATTGGAATCTCGCAGGCTGGGTCACGTGGTTCGAATATATCACGGGCTGGGCCAGGCGCGGACGACCCAGCCTGGCCTGGCCGTGCCCCACCATTGAGAGTTGGCTCCATCTCCCAAAAACGGTGGGTTTGAAATATCGGATTTTTTACTGTTTGAAACTATCACGAAACGTAACGTTCTTCGGCTTTTTTTGTTAGAACTGAAATGTCACGGATGGTGATCTTTTGCCAAAAAGCCACGAATCGTGATTTTTCTTCGGTTCGTTAGGAGCAGCCCTTAATGAGTAGAATACCTGGTATGACGTAATAATGTGACTGACTGGTAAGGCGTATCATAACACATGGTTGATGATTCCAATCTACCGATAGTCGGATGCGTACTCTGTTGTAATTTGGCTGTTTTAGGACCCATGGATGACGATCTCAGGCAGAGGCGGCGCCGACACAGCTGTTTTATTCCGTAGTTTGTTCTGCGCAATGCCGTTGCCCATGCATCTGCACTTTGGCTCGCTCATCGTTCAGAAAGCTTGAATAGACCGACATACTTCGATTGGTTACAAGCGATCAACGTTGAAGCTCATGCTGCGGCGAAGCCCCGATTGCCATGTGCAGGATCTCACTGGGATCCGCGTGCAGTTTCATTCGCAAAAAGCGTGGAAAGGAAAAATATTCCCGTTCTCTCTCATGTAATAGTTTTCTGCTTAATTGGAACACCTTGCGCCGGTCAAAAAGGAAAAAAAACGAACAGCAGGGCTTCCGTCTTAGCCTGGTACGCCGCCCGCCGTCTCGCGACCACCTCACCATCGATTCGGTCCGGGTAAAGTTTTCCTCCCTCTCCGTCACAGTGAGCCCCGTCTCCCGCCTCGCGTGAAGCCCGGTGCTCACCGTGGCCCTTGTTCGCCAGCTCGACAAAGTTAGTGCTCAGACTGCATCACATTCTGTTTGAACTTTGCTTTTGTCGCAAAAATAAGCACCGCTTGATTATTATTTCGCATATCAAAACGACCCTTATATCTCGTACATGGTACAAGCGGAGCCTCACAAGGAGGCCAGGCAGAGCCCATTCGTGTTTCCCACGTGACTCGAGGCACGCACGACGCCTAACCGCGAAAACGGCGATCGCGTTCTCTGCAACCCCCCCTCTACCCGCCAGCACCCGCTGACACCCGCGACGGCGCCGGGCTCGCCCGTGGTGCCGTGCTCTGAGTGCACGCACGCGCATGAAACGAAATAAAACCTTTAGAAATATGTGCTACGTTTGACTCGTACATGGTTTGTTCGTGTGAACGCGAGTACAAGAAGGCGCTTATCTTCACACGAACGCGGTTTGGTACGTAATTTAAGGATTGTAGGGCAGGTGTTACCATATAATACAAGGTTGGACGGAGGTATGAAAATTCTCTCGCGACGTCGATATTTGCCACGTAGAATATTACTTGTTCGAAGATGCTGCAGTTGCCGCCGGTTCGAAGCAAAAAAACAAAACACAAATCGCGCAGATTGCGATGACCTCGACGTGTCGCGAACACAGCCATGCCAAGTAAAACGCCGCAGTGAAGTCCAAGATGACAAAAGGCATACAAGTAGACTTTTCGCCGATGATCGTTAGGTACATGCACCCCGTAAACAACACTCTGTCGACCGAACGGTTAATATAAATGTAGCTGCGCAGAACTCGAAAGGCTGGATGCGCCGTGCAACATTTCTACCAAACGCGTTCTAGCAAAAAGGGGGAAACAAGAAGGCAGGCAGTCCTAATCGAGAAGCAATATCACACAAAAAATCAAAACTTTTCAACACACATGTGAAGAACACGTGAGACGCTCAAGGCGGCGGTACGTCGGAGTCGAGTCGGCAAGGCACAGCTGCGCTCCCCACGTCGTAGTGGCCAGGACTTCGGTAAGGCGGAGGCATGATGGGTCCTTGTGTAGTCGCCTCGAACATCTCCGCGCGTTCTTGGCTTGCGCGCTCATGGTAGCCAGCACTACGGTATGGTGTCGTTTGTGCCTGGGGAACAGGCAAGGTAATAGGCTCTCGAAGGTAGACATACATATGCTGGAAACCATGATACCAGCCATAGTCGAAATCGTCGCAAGATGTGGTACTCCCCCCGAGTATACAATCGTACTTCAACCACCGCCCTCTCGAACTCAACTGGGTCACGAAATGGTTCGGAATGGAGCAGATGACAGCTACGAGGCAGTACTCAACGCCTATCATCAAAATGGGTGACGGTGCTGGCGGCTCTCCGGCGTCCTCGTAGATGTCTACACGTGCAGACGCGAAAATAACGCGAGCTGGGGCGTTGTCCGCACTCCAAGGAAGAATCGACCATATGGATGTGCTGATGTGCCGGGCGCAGCTCTCGTCGCAGGGGGGGCACGGAGCAGGTCCAGGAAATGAGAAGTCGGAGGTGGCCCCGGTCAGGAGCAAGGCATTGACTGGTGACTGGGGTGGCCCGTGCGGAATCAAGACTGGTGCGGGATCTCGTCATCGTGCACATTGGGATGCGGTTATCTCGATATGGCCATGGTCCTCGACATGGCAATCAGTAGTGTAGTTGCCAGTTGAATCCGAGAGCCGTCCGAGTGTACATGATACGAGCATGCTGTTCCACGACGTCACCTGGCCATCCGCTGTTGGGGTGGAGTTGATCATCAGGTCGAAGGGTGATACCGAGAGGTCCGATCGAGACCCCGGCCGCTAAGCGGCAGCACCGTTGTTGACGTGGGCCGTTATCGTTATAATAATAATGTTAGTATCAAGAAAAGTACGTAGGAAGCACGTATTCGTACCATAGAATTTCCGCTTTTTCTTGTGGTTTTGGTACGATTAATTTTGGTTTCGGCACTATAATAAGTGGGTACCGTAGGTTGCAGGTATCGAGAAGTCAGTATCACTGCAGTCTTGTTTCGACCAGCTGTGTAGGGTGTTAGAAGGGTAGGGTGTCTGTCGTCCAACGATTTTGAGGAGTTTCAGTCGATTTTCGTCCGCCTCAATGCCGGTCGAACAACGTTTGCACAGCAAGATATAGGCAGTGTGTATGGTGTGGAGGCAAAGGAAGACCGCAGGAACTAAACTGTTACTACTACTGCTGTGCTCTGAAGTGGTTGCAGGGGACACCCTGCTACTACTGTGACGCAGCTTCTGGGTCCACTATAGACGTGAATGAAATTATGACGAGCTTGTCGATCCAAAATACCAACCGCGCAGCTCGAACAACAGCAGAGACGGCGGTGCGTGGTGGTGGCGCAGGCAAACGGTGGCGACAGCAGGCACATGCGTACTGCTGTCCTCTCGATTGGCTGTGAGAATTGCACTGCTGCTCAGAACAACAGCAGAGAGGTACAGCAGTTTTTTTTTCTGGTGGCGGTTGTTGATCGTTGTGGTCGGTGTGGTTTGGAGTCGGGATGCTGTACATGCGCCCGTGCCCCCAGCTCTGCCCACTATCCGTCCCCGGTGCTGCATCGGAGGCTCCGATACATGCAACTAGTCATAAATTACACCCCGCATATGCCACCGTGCGCGCATGATTTTGCCTGCTGCTGGTGTGCTGCTGGGCGCCTGCTGCTGCTGGAGGATGAGTAGTTTTGTCTGGTGGCAGTTGGTCGTTGATCGTTGGGGTGGGCGTGGTCGGGAGTCAGGATACATACATGGGTACATAGATACATACATACCCCGCACCCCAAGCTCTTCCAATTTACCCTCGATGATGCATCGTAGGCTCCGACACTTGCAACTACTACAGGTACAGTAGCGAAGAGTACACCCTGGATGTGTCACCTCACGCAGTTTTGCCTGGTGGCAGTTAGTTGATTGTTGATTGGTGGGCGTGTTCGGGAGTCGAGTTACACACATGCCCCCGCACACCAAGCTCTGCCTATCTATCCTCGATGACGCGTCGTAGGCTCCAACAATTGCAACTACAGGTACAGTAGCCAAGAATACACTGCGGGTGTGCAGTTGACTGTTGATTGGTGGGCGTGTTCGGGAGTCGGGTTACACACATGCCCCCGCACACCAAGCTCTGCCTATCTATCCTCGATGACGCGTCGTAGGCTCCAACACTTGCAACTACAGGTACAGTAGCCAAGAATACACCACAGGTGTGCAACTCACGCACTGGTCTGGCCTGTTACTATGCTGCTGGGCAACAGCAGGTGGCGGTTGTTGTTGGTCGTCGTCGTCGTGGGTGTGGTCGGGAGTCGGGATACATACATGCGCCCGCACCCCAAACTCTACCTATCCATCCTCCGTGATGCATATCGCAAGCCCCGATACAAGCCATTCATAGAGTACACTGCGGATGTGCCACCTCACGCGCATGGTTTTGCCTGCTGCTGCTGCTGCTGGGCGGCATGGCCGCAGCGATGTAGACCAGCCTGCTGGTTGTACTCATAGCACGCTCAATACGATATACGTGCTCAGCAGCAGTTGTAACGGTACTGTTGGCCAATCACGGCCATTTTGCTATTACGGGGGGCCATAGTAAATTGTAGGGCAGGGCAAGGGTTGCCCCGCTGTTCCCTAGGGTTTTACCATATAACAAAAGGTTGGCCGGCGGTATGACAATTATCTCGCGACGTCGATATTTGCCACGAAGAATATTACTTGTTTGCAGATGCTGCTGTTGCCGCTATTTCGAAGCAAACACATTAACAAAACGTCACAGTCGAGCATCGCGCAGATTGCGATGACCTCGACGTGTCGCGAACACAGCCACACCAAATAAAACGCTGCCGTGAAGTCAAAGGTTACAAAAGGCATACAAGTAGACTTTTCGCCGATGATCGTCACGTACATGCACCCCGTAAACAACACTCTGTCGACCGAACAGTTAATATAAATGTAGCCGCGCAGAACTCGAACGCGACGTGCAACATTTCTTCAAAATTCGTTCTAGCAAAAAGGGGAAACAAGAAGGTAGGCAGTCCGAATCGAGAAGCAATATCACATCAAAAATCAAAACGTTTCAACACACATGTGAAGAACACGGGAGACGCTCAAGGCGGCGGTACGTCGGAGTCGAGTCGGCAAGGCACAGCTGCGCTCCCCACGTCGTAGTGGCCAGGACTTCGGTAAGGCGGAGGCATGATGGGTCCTTGTCTAGTCGCCTCGATTATCTTCACGCGTTCTTGGCTTGCGCGCTCATGGTAGCTAGCACTACGGTATGGTGTCGTTTGTGCCTGGGGAACAGGCAAGGTCATAGACTTTCGAAGGCAGACATACATATGCTGGAAACCATGATACCAGCCATAGTCGAAATCGTCGCAAGACGTGGTACTCCCCCCGAGTATACAATCGTACTTCAACCACCGCCCTCTCGAACGCAACTGGGTCACGAAATGGTTCGGAAGGGAGTAGATGACAGCTACGAGGCAGTACTCAACGCCTATCATCAAAATGGGTGACGGTGCTGGCGGCTCTCCGGCGTCCTCGTAGATGTCTACACGTGCAAACGCGAAGAAAAGACGATCTGGGGCGTTGTCCGTACTCCAAGGAAGAATCGACCATGTGGATGTGCTGATGTGCCGGGTGCAGCTCTCGTCGCAGGGGGGGCACGGAGCAGGTCCAGGAAATGGGAAGTCGGAGGCGGCTCCGGGTAGGAACAAGGCATTGACTGCATCATGGAGTGACTGGGGTGGTCCGTGCGGAATCAAGACTGGTGCGGGATCTCGCCATCGTGCACATTGGGATACGGTTATCTCGATATGGCCATGGTCTTCGATATGGCAATCGGTAGTGTAGTACCAGTTGAATCCGAGAGCCGTCCGAGTGTACATGATACGAGCATGCCGTTCCACGACGTCACCTGGCCACCCGCTGTTGGGGTGGAGTTGATCATCAGGTCGAAGGGTGATCGCTTCGTATATAGAGCCTGGCGTTCCCATTACGGATCCTGCGCCCGGTAGGCCGCCACTACCAAGGATCTTGTCACGTGCTTGAGCCAAAGAATCCTGCATTCCGCCAAAGAATACGACACATACCGAACGAAATGATACAATATGTCTAGAAGACACATGAAAGCACAACGTAGTATTTATGTATATATGGGTACTTGCGGGCGCCGGTAAGTGTTGGGGGGTATTATTACGACGAGATGTAGATAACAAAACAAGCAAGAACTTACCAAGAGGGTGCGTTGGAGAGGCTTGCCGTCGAACATGCAGGCACGCACAGCCGCAAGAGTGGAGAAGAAGATGGCTCCAGCTGGTGTTGCCATGCTTGGGTTGGGGAGAGGGTGTCCTTCCCAAACAGCTATGGCGGAGGCGATGGCGGTGTTGAAGAAGCAATTGTTGTTCTCATTGGGCGGCAGAAAAGGTGAAGGGCGGATGGAGCCGGTGTATGTTTGTCCGTCGTTGGTGTGGGATGTATAACTAGCCGGAGGACTTGTCGTGGCCGGTCGGAATGAAGAGGGATCATCCAAGAACAAGGCTAGAGTAGCCTTGTCGAGGCGTTCGAGGTAGTCGATCATAGCCGCTACATCGTCGTCCTGTGGATGGGTCAGATCGTCGAGAGTAACCGGCGACAGCAAGAAGAGCTTGCTGGCATCGGTCGCTCGGGACAGAGCGACGTAGACAGCCGCGCTGTCCATATAGCCGTCTACTGGCTTACGAATGTCGAGTACAAGTTTAGGGATGGTTTCGCCGTGTGCTCGATAGACTGAGGAAAGAATACCAAGAGACAGAGGCACCTGCATTCTGTTGATGGTGAATTTCCGCTTGCCTTTACCAACGATGGAGAACTTCCTGTAAACCGGACAGCAGCCGATGACACCTCGAGGGAGCCCGTCCAGCTTCAGCCCAGCTCTGTCGGCGGCGTCGATGTTTGGAAGGCTTGAGCTATAGGTGGTACTTCATCTGCGCATGTTTTGAAGGCTTGAGCTACAGAAGATAGCTCATCTACACACATTTTCCCAGGCTGAGCTATAGGAGCTACATGAGTTACAGTAGCTCATCTGCGCCCGAGATGAGCTATAGGAGCTACATGAGCTACACATGTTTCCCCCGGCTTGAGCTATAGGCGGTAGCTCATCTGCGCATGTTTTCGAAGCGTGAGCTATGCACAATATATGAGCTAGCTCACGCGCTGTCGGGGGTGTGCAGAAAGTTGAGTATCGACCGATCGGTTGAACTCACAGCTGACGTACAGATCCGACCAACCAAACAGGGACACATTCGACACAAGGAAAAAAACTGCTGTGAATCAACAGCCAAACCCTCTGGTCAAGAGTCACGAGCGACAGCGATAGATACAACGGTAGGTCGGTCTACAGCAGTCTACACCACTGCACATCTGCACCCACCTCTTTTTTGAAGGCATGCTTCAACCTGGACTGCTGTGTTGTTATTGCTAGGCTTCTCGCTGCTCGTGCCGAGGTAGCTGCTCGAATCCAGCGCTTTAGACTAGACCACAAGAGGACAAAGGCTACTGCGAGCGATTTTGCTTTCGTATCTTGCTCAGCCGCGGTTCGTGGCCGCGTCAGTCTCAGCCTTGGCATGTGTTCGGTACGTAAGATCGCCTGATTTGCTGACCGGAGTATCCAACGGTTTGTATGTTTGTATGGGGTTGGACGACGCGGGTACAAGGGGATAGTTACTTATCGTCCCCTAAGTTGATTTTGTACACGTGACTCACGAGTTGCGTTTACCGCTTGCCCGTTCCACCGGTCAAAAAGAAAAAAAACGAACAGCAGAGCTTCCCTCTTAGCCTTGTACGCCGCCCGCCCGTCTCGCGACCACCACATCATCGATTGGGTCCCGATAAAGTTTTCTTCCCTCTCTGCCACAGTGAGCGTCGTCGCCCGCCTCGCGTCAAGCCCGGTGCCCACCGTGGCCCTGCTTCGCCACTTCGACAAAGTCGGTGCTCAAACTGCATTGAAGTATCTTTGACGTTTAGTTTGGTCCCAAAAATAAGCACCGCTTGAATACTATTTCGCATATCAAAACGAGCATTATATCTCGTATATGGTGCAAGCGGAGCCTCACAAGGAGGCCAGACAGATACCAATTTGTGCTTCCTGCGTGTCTCGAGACACACGCTACGCCTAGCCATGCAAACGGCGAAGGCGCTACTTGCAACACTCCCTCTGCCTGCTAGCACCCGCTGACACCCGCGGCGGCGCCGGGCTCGCCCGCGGTACCGTGTTCTGGCTACACGCACGCGCACGAAACGAAACAAAATGGCTTCAGATTATGTAAGCAACGCTTGACTCGTACGTGGTATATTCGTATGAATATGAGTACGAGAAGGCGCTTCTATTGACGCCCGCAGTATTCGAAAATATAAGCTGTACCGGGACATTGTTCGTTTGCCAGAAAACGGTATACCTTGACAGAAAAATGTCATCTTACTTGGGTTGTGTGTACCCTGATGGCCTGGTTAGAGTTTTTCGTACCGTAAAATGGCAAAAAGCGCTGGTGTACCGTTTTTTGTCATTTTTTCCGTTAGGACAGGAAATTAATTTTGCTTCTAGATTACCCTAGGGTAAACCCTAGGGAATAGGACCAAATATTGTTATTACGGGGGTCCATAGTTAACAGGACCTATGGTACACACAAAAACCTATATGTTCACGTATTTTTACTAACAAAATTTGGTCCCGTTAACTATGGACCCCCGTAATAGTAAAAAATAGGCAAATATATAGGTTTTTATGTATACCATAGGTCCTATTAACGATGGACCCCCGTAATAGTCATACGGTAAGTCATAGCTCTGCTTTGATTGATGCAAGCTCGAAAAGTCTAGCTTGTTTGCACGTAGTTTTTTTGTTAAACAAGTAAGTCATAACTTTGTACGTATCCCTTGGCCCAGTGCCTGTCTCCTCTCATGTAACAATTATCTGCCTGATTGGAACACGTTCCACCGGTCAAAAAGAAAAAAACGAACAGCAGAGCTTCCCTCTTAGCCTTGTACGCCGCCCGCCCGTCTCGCGACAACCTCACCACCGATTGGATCCGGAAAAAGTTTCCCTCCCTCTCTGCCACAGTGAGTGCCGTCACCCGCCTCGCGTCAAGCCGGGTGCTCACCGTGGCCCTTCTTCGCCACTTCGACAAAGTTGGTGCTCAAACTGCATTGAAGTCTCTCTGAAGTTTGGTTTGGTCGCAAAAATAAGCACCGCTTAAATATTATTTCGCATATCAAAACGACCCTTATATCTCGTATATGGTGCAAGAGGGGCCTCACAAGGAGGCCAGACAGATACCATTCGTGCTTTCTGCGTGTCTCGAGACACACCCGACGCCTAGCCAAGCAAACGGGGAAGGTGCTCCTTGCAACACCCCCTCTACCTGCTAGCACCCGCTGACACCCACGGCAGCACCGGGCACGCCCGCGGTACCGTGTTGTAAGTACACGCACGCGCACGGAGCGAAATAAAATGGCTTCAGATTAGATATAAGCAACGCTTGACACGTACCTGGTACCGGGTAGGTTCGTTTGAACACGAGTACACAGCAGTGCAAGAAGGCGCTTCTACTGAGTGTTCGAAAATATAAGCTGTACCGGGACATTGTTTCCTTGCCAGAAAAACGTATACCTTGACAAAAAAATGTCATACTAGTATGACTTGGGTTTGGTGTGCCCTGATCACCTCGTTTTACTTTTCGTACCGTAAACTGGCAAAAATACGATGGTGTACCTTTTTTTGGCATTTTCGCAAGTGAGACGGACGGACATGGATAATTCGCCACAAAACGGTATAACCTGACATAAAATTCCATCTAACTTGGGTTTGGTGTACCTGATGGCCTGGTTTGAGTTTTTCGTACCGTAAACTGGCAAAAAAGCGCTGGTGTACCGTTTTTTGTCATTTTTCCGTCAGTACAAGACATTAATTTTGCTTTTAGATTACCCTAGGATAAACCTAAGGAATACGCCGGGACATTGCTATTTTACCAGAAAACGGTATACCTTGACAGAAATCGTCATCTAACTTGGGTGTGGTGTACCCTGATTTCCTGGTTTGAATTTTTATACCGTAAACTGGCAAAAAACACTAGTGTACCGTTTTTATGTCATTTTGGACAGCAAATTAATTTTGCTTTCAAGTAACCCTAGGTATACCTAGGGAATTTCCGGGTTTGAATTTTTTGTATCGTGAACCGGCAAAAAATCATTGGTGTATCGTTTTTTGTTATTTTGTCCGTTAGGACAATTTTTAAATTTTGCTTCTAGATAAACCTAAGTAAACCTGCTGTAGGGAATAGTTGGGTTGGCGTCGATTGGCGACGACGCTGTAAAACACGCCTATCACTGCGTGAGCTAGTGAGCTACAGTAGACCATCAGGGTATCATGTTTTTTTCCTTCTTTCGTTCACGGCGGTTACCACGGCTGGCGGTCGAGTATAATAATTTTTGCGGGGTGGAGAGCCTTAACTCCGCACAAGGGGAACGATTGTATCACGCAGTGTGTATACAGTGAGGTGTACCGGGTACCAGCTAAGTATATGGTAAAGCGCCCACGAGGCAGATACATGTACACACATTGCTGTCTCTGGAAGTGGCCACATCAGAAAATAAATCAACTCATTCGAAGCCATCATTCATATGCAAGGCCGCCTCACAAGCGGTTCTTGGTACGATGCAGCTCATCCTCCATGCTACTCACTCAACACCTCATGGCGCTCTGCGCTTGGTGCAAGCAACATCTTCCTGGTCGGTGAGAACGCGACGTGCTCCTTCCCGGCATTGTAGAGATTCGAGGGACTTGATCATACCACTACGGCATTGGACGACATGAGTACACCCCGCCCCCCCCCCCCGGCCCCTCATCCACCCCAGCGCTATGCTACACTACGCTCCGTGAAACTAGAGTAATCAGAACCCCCCCGAGCACCCCACCCCCAGCACCCAACGCATATTCCGTTTTTCGGCCGCATCCCGGCTTCTATCTGGGAAACCCTGCTACGGCTGCTTTAAAATGACTGGACAGGGGGAAAAAAAATCCCTTGGTTCTGCGTGATGTGATCTGTCTCGCTTATCCACCAGACCCGATCAGTCAAGCCCAGCTCCCCCCATCCCCGTCCCAAGGCAATAGGTTACACCACCAATACATAGATCAACAAGAAAAGACCCCCCCCCATCCCCACTACCCTCCCTCACCTCTCCCTCACCCTCAATTCTACCGTAAAAAACATACTACCCGAGCGATTGGATTTGGTTCGATAGGCAGTTCCCAACCGTTTCGACTCAAAACCCGCACAAAACGTACACCGTCGTACCGTAAATAGAATAATATCCCGAGATGTAATGCGATATTATTGGCTCGATTGACTGTTTTAAATCAACCGTTGAGACTCAGCGCACCCCAAAACGTTAACCCTTTCAATACTCACCAACCATCTATGGGACGAACTACGTGGAATTCGTGAGAAATCATTTTTGCAGTCATGTAAGGGTAAATTAAGAACAACATGAACGGCCGAACGCAAGGAAAAACGCACCGGAACGTAAAAAGGGGAAACCCCTCCAATCCTCTATCCCCTGCCACTCCGTTTGCCTGTATCTCCCTCCGCCACGGACCCGTCCTTCTTTGGCCGCTCCGCATGGGTACACCCCCCAGCGGCTACTTGAGCACCCCCTTCTTTTCCCTGTACCCCGCCCCCTCTCTTTCACTATCCCACCCTGCCGGCGCTCCGTCTCGAACGGGATGCGTGGTCAATGGTAAAACTACGAAGGCGAGCAACAAATGAGTACGCCCCCGCCCCTCCCGGCCGTGCGACTACGGCCATGAATTACAGTACATGAGTTTACCCCCTCCCCCCTCATTACGGGCTATTTGAACACGAAGTGCTCTGTTTCCTGTCTCCTACTTGTACGCACCACCAGTGTACCAAATGGGCAGATGGGTGCTTTCTGCCGTACGACGCCAGCAAAGCACCAATCGAATCCAATCACGCATGCTACCGTACCCACCAACGCAAATCTTCCATTCAACAATGATTTCTACCATAACCAGCAAAGCAAAAACTTGATCCTCATTTTCTATCGTAGGTAGCTCTCGACATTTCAATCTCAAATTCAGACCCGCATTCTACCGTGCATATTAATAGCAAAACAGTACTTTAAATAACCCCCCTCGGCATTGAAGGGATGCGAGGGTCTACAGCCATACGACTGCAGCCATGGGTGACATGAGTACACCCCCCCCCTTCCCCGCCCATAAAACACGCCAATTACTGTATGAGCTAGACAACCAGGGCACCGTTTTTTTTTTGCCGTCACCATAGCTGGCGGTCGAGTTAGATTATTTGTGCGGGGTGAGCATTGACTGGAGAAAGGGAACAATCGTATCACATACCTGGTATTGTGTATATGGTAAGGCGCCCACGAGGCAGCTACACCGCATACTCGGGTAGTGGCCACACTGAAAAATAAAACAATTTGGCGCTGCCATCCATATGCGAGAAAATCTGCCTCACAATTGGTTCTGAGTGCAATGCGGCTCATCCTTCATACGACTCGCTCAAAACCTCACGATGCTTCGCCCTTGGTGCACGCAATGTTTGTCCGGTTGGCGAAACCTCACTTGATCAGTCCCGGCATTGTAGGAGAGCGAGGGGTCATGTGACTGCGGCCATGCATGACATCAGTATACCCCCCCCACTCCCCCCCCACCTGTATATATGCGATAGATGGGTCGGGCTGGCGTCGGTTGGCACGACTTTGTAAAACACGCTAAATCACTTCGTGAGCTAGGCAGCTAGGGTGCCACCAGCATGTCATTTTTTGTTTTAGTTTGTTTTGCGGTCACCATGTCTGGGGGTCGAGTTAAATCATTAGTGCGGGGTGGCGAACCTTAACTCCACACAAGTGGAATACTCGTATCGTGTAGTGTCTATCTGGTAAACGATAAGGCACCCACGAGGCAGTTACATATTATACCTACTGCTGTCTCTGAAGGTGGACATAACGGAAAACAAAACAATCCATTCGACGCTGCCATCCACACGCAAGAAACGAAACACAAGGTCCCGAAATCCGGATTACACGTGGTTCTTAGTAGGACGCAGCCCATCCTCCATGCGACTCGCGGAACACCTCACGACGCTTTGCGATTGGCGCAAACAATGTCCGCGTGGTCGGTGAAAACCCGACGCGCTTCGTCCCGGCATTGTAGGACCGCGAGGGTCTATGTTCATACGACTGCGATCAGACATGAAAATGAATACACCCCCCCCACGCCCCGCTGCCTTCTCCCCGTTTCGTAAAAGATAAGGAAAAAAACGGGAAAAAAGACGAAAAACAAAATGAAAACTATAAAAAGTGGATCAACAGTTAGTCCACGACAATAATAAACAGGCAACCTAGATACTTTTAGCAAAAAATAGGTAACCTGAATGTTGCACTCGGGAACAGGCTTCCTGACCCTCCCCCTGATTGGCCAGCACCCAATCGTACCTATTATTATTGACTGAAAGGGTCCAAGCACACCACGCTGTGTCTTCTCAAGTTGGGCGTTACCTATTATGGGCTTCAGACATACATGTGGATAGATCGAGCTGAACCTATAAAGGGATTTTTTCAAGGTAAGCGAGCTTCTACAGTTATGTTTCCTACTGAGTGCGGCACCTTGGAACCATACCCCCCCCCCCACCCCCTTCCGAGGGTCTATGGTCATACGACTACGGCCACGCATCATATCGAGTACCTCGCCCACCCCCCGCCACCCCCCCCCGCTCAAGGGTATTTCGCAAAATAATCGTGTATTTCTGTTTCAGCTCAGGTCACCTGGCACCATAGGCCCTGTGGCCGTAGTTCAGTTTTCCGGAAAAACGTTCAATTGAGGCATTTATAGGCACACGATTGAAGCCGTTGATACGTGAACCCCAAATTGAGTAGACACAGAAAGGCTTACCTGGAACATTCCAGCCACCCATAGGTACGATCGGACGCTGGCCAATCAGAAGGAGGGTCAGGAAGCCATTTCCCGAGTGCAACAAATAACTGGCAAAAGGCCTACGAGGTAAACCCCTTTGTGGTTTTCGGCCGTAACAAAAACCAAGCGGGACGCCCACAGCAAAAACAAAAACGGAACCAACGCCGTAGCACCAGTGCTACAAGCAGTAGCGACACCAGCGTTAGCAACAGGCAGCAGCATCGACAGCAGTGGCACCGGCAGCAGCACCATCAGTAGCACCAGCAGCAACTGCAGTAGCACCAGCAACACCAGTAGTAGCAGCAGTGACAGATGACCACAACGTATACCATCTGATCACCTGGGGGAACGTCTGGCCGTAGGCCCTAAACCTCCCCTGACAGCCAACCGACAGAAACAGCAACGAACACAGCCAAACAACGTTCGTCCCTTTTTGAGACAAGGGAAGGAAGAACGCTAATCTGCGTCTAGCAATTTAATCGCCATCAGACCGGAACAAGGCATCTAGTTGTCGACGTTCCGAGCCAACTTTCGTCAAAACAAATTCGGGCTGTTCAACCCAGCTTTTCGCCGCTAGCCTGCCATTACATCATTCTCAGCCGCCCTCGGTTATGAAACAAGCCAACTACTTCACTTACCCCAATTCTAGCTAGCCCATACTGTAGTTAACCATCACCGGCTAGCAAGCAACTGTTAATAGGCACATATCAATAGCTAGCAAGCAAGTAAAGGCAACCATCTACCACCTATCTGTTCCGAGCTGTCTTCCTCATGGCGGTCTTCTTAGCCGCCGCCGCAGACAAAGCCGATGTCGACGAAGCTACCGGTGGCGCCCTCGGCGTCATCTCCCCATTAACAAACGCGGCATCCTTCTGCGAAAACGAAAAAGGATCAAACGCGTCAATACCTTGCGCCACCAGCCCCTCCGCCGCGCCCATGCTCATCCCCGCCCCGCCTCCAGACCTGCCGCTGATGGCGCTCTCTGCGATGTTCTCAATCCCTGCCCCAGTTCCTGTTCCATCATCACCACCACCGCCATCAGCGTTTCTGTAGTCACCGTCTCCTCCAAGGTTACGTGTCTCGCCATGGGCTTCCCTAGGGTCGTTGCCATCACCACCACCCTTTCCGAAAGCAATACCACCGCCGCTCACCCTCCCAGCCGATGACCTCTTCCCGTCGGACCCGAGAGCGGGGCGCAGTCCGCTTCCCCTCATCCCGCTAACCCCGCGGCTGATTCCCTCGATCCCACCGATTCCACGACCACCACCACCGTTACCACCGCCACCACCTCCGTTAGCGCTTACCCGCGGCCTCAACAGGCGCGGCATATCTTCCTCCTCCTCTTGCTGCCCCTGCCCCTGCTCCACCCCTTGCCGCTGGTATTGCTCGCAAGACTTCTGGGGTTCCTGCCCTCGCCCTCTCCCACCCCTTGCTCCGTCACCCCCCCTCCATTGTCCCCCTCTCCTTCACCTCCCGATATAGTAGACGGTTCCGGTTTTCCTTTCCTGTCGCCGCTGGTGATGGTAGCGCCTATTGTAATGTTAGCAGCACCGAGGCGGCGACGCCCGCTACCCCCCGCCCCTCCCCCATCGTAATAGTCCGGACCGGAAAGCCTTCTCCTCAGAATCCGCTCCTCCGCACCTTTGCCCCTTTCTGCAGCACCACTACCATTACCACCTCCCCCGCCGCCTCTCCCTCCTCTAGCAGTGAAAGCTGCCGCTGTAGTCACTACCACCTCGTCCTCGCAAGGTATGGCCCCAACCCCCAGCGCCGCTCCACCCCCATCAGCTCCCGCTTTCTCCGCTGACTTCCCACCGCCAGGAGGGGACAAAGCTGAGGACACGTTCTGCTGCGGTACCACCGCCCCCTCCAGCCCAGGCGCCGAAGAGGATAAGGGGGAGGTTGTTCCTGGCCTCATTCTCTCCCCCACCCCTCCTCCGACTCCCTCAGACCCTCCTCTTCCCACGCAAATATCTCCTTCTCCGACCACCGCCCCCCGAACTCTCGCTCCTGCGTCCTGCGCCTCCTCAGCAGCCCCTCGTTTCACCCCCGCCCCCCCCTCGTCCTCGTCCTCCCACCCCTTCTCCAGCAGCAGCAGCAGCAGCAGCAGCCAGAGCAGCAGCAGCTCCCGCTACCGGGGACCGCGAGTCATCGCCCATCCGGGTGGACCTCGGAGGTGACCTCCCGCGGCCCGCCGCATCAGGAGAAACGGCCTTCCGAGACCGCCCATCCACAGACGATGCAGACGAAGAAGCAGACTTGACTCCCTTGCCCATCCCTCCTCCGGGAGGAGACTCGAAACTCCCCACAGGGAGTTGGCGCAAGCCAGGGAGCGGTCCCGTTCCATCACCCCTCCCTCTTTCCTGGTCGCCTCCTCCCCCGGCAGCAGTACTTGCTCCTTTCCCTGCCCTCCCCGAACCTGTGGTCGGCACGATTGCTCCGCTTGCTCCAGGAGGCGTGTTCACGCCGCCGCTGCCGCCGCCGGCTCCACTGGTCAGGCACCTACGGGTAGGGAACACGACAAGTCCGTTTGTTGACAGGCGCGCGTGCGCCAGAGCGCTGTAACCCAAGAGGGAGGCTCCACCCACACCACCCCCGCCACTACCAACACCGCCACTGCTAACACCGCCGTTTCCACAGCTGCCTGCAGCACCGACCCTTCTCTTCGTGTGTACCTCCTCCATCTCCCTATCTCCCTCGCCTTCTTCCTCCTGCTGCTGATGCTCTTTGAGCCGTTGCCCGTCCGGTCCCTGTCTCTCCCGGTGCCGCTGCCGTTGGTGCTGCTTATACTTCAGTTCGTCCCTACCAATGGGTTTTTGAGCAACAGCCAAAGTACAGCTGGATCCCACGCCGCCAGTCGGAGCATCCAACCGACGCTGCATGCCAACATTGACCGATGCACCCGTGGCGGCGCATGGTTGATTGGGGTCTCCGGCACCATTAGAGCGGCAACCGTCCGGGATACCGCTGTTACCGCCGTTGTTACCGCCGACGGCGCGCTTGCGGGGCTCTCGGGAGTGGTGGTTACGGCCCGGGTTGCCACCGCTGCCGTGGGGTTTCCCGCGACCGCTGGAGTTGCCGCTCCCGCGGCAAGCGATGGATTGCTTTAGATTCTGTTTGTTTGGGGCGGCGGGACGGGGGTAACGGCATGTGATTCGGGGGGGGGGGGGGGGGGGGGCGGAGGGGGGAATATAAGCGCGCATACCAAAAACATTACGTGGAAATAGAGCGAAGGGGCATACCCTGACAATATGTTCATTGCATATACTCGTAGCATGTATATGTATAATGTTTCGCGGCGCCGTGGGGGGAACGGGGTCTTTCGAAACTTTGGGTACCGTTTGGGCCGCTGACCGGGGTCCGTTGCGTCCCGTCCCCGCCATCTTGGCCGATCGCGCACCTCGGCCCCCTCCGGGCTTTCTGCGCGCAATCTCGGGGTCGCGCGCCGCCGCCGAGCGCAGCGACCGACCCCGACTCTCGGGAGGGCCTTGCGGACACAGCTTGGCTCAACTATGGTTGCTGGAAAACATTTTGCAAGTGCTCGGAATGAGATTGCGAAAAGCTCGCCGAGAGCTCCGATTGATATATGGGCCTCGACGACGCTACAGCAGTTTCTCGACTCCCTCCCTTCGTGGGTTGCGATTGGTCTCTTCAAATGATGAGGAGGAGCTGGAGGAGGAGGGAGCGGTAGGGGGTCGGTAGGGGGTCATCGTTAGGGGGTCCGTTCGGTTCGACTCCATTGTCCGGGGGTGGGGGTGCTTCGGTGGCCGGGGACGGGGTGGTGGTACTCGCGGATGAGGATGCGGGCTCCGTTGTTCTAGGGAGCCAACAACGAGAAGGCAGGAAATGTACTGCAGGGGGGGGGGGCGGGACCAGTGTCGATTGCCTTGCCTTCTTCGGCGCCCGCCGCCCCGATCGCGTGCCGCACGCTCAGGCTGCAGCCGGCTCCTCGGCGTTTTGAAGGCTCGACTTTTTCTGCAAGGCTACATAAAATATGAGTTTTCTTTGATGGAATGTGGCTGGTGATGATGCGTCTCGTGAAGGGACTCGCAGATGGATGATGACACCCAGTGATCGTGTGATACACTGCGTTGTCCAACAGAACAGAAGAGAGTGGTTTTAAAGGTGGCGCTTATGTGGCCTTGCTCAAAAGAGTGATGATTGAGCGTGTTGGGGGAGTGAGCTCCTGGGGCTCACATCTCTGGTGCGATCACCTGGTGTCATCACCCCGATAAATGGTGCATAACCTATTCTAAATGATCCCATGACCATTTGCCAGTACGCCAGTACCCCTGTATTCCAGTATCCTATGATACTATACAGTACGACTCATTCTACTACGATGGTTTGTCCTATCGAAAATCTCACCATAGATCATTTTTTTATCTACCTTCTTCGGGATAATATATACGAACAGTCATGACAGTCGTGTGTGTATCCCAACACACACCCTCGATGGAGGCCTACTCATAAAAGGCACCCTCTTGGCAAAAGCCTATTTTAAAAGTCAGTGAAACAAATCAATCAATCGCTACTTGGACGAATGGGTTCGGGCCTGAGCTGTGTCAACTGCGACGTATATGCAAGTCCCTGATACAACTAATGTCACCAACACATTCAGTCCTGAAGATTTTCGCGGACCCGTCATCGCGCCGCCGCCGCCGCCGCTGGCATCACCCGCGCCACAGCCGACTAAGGTTTCGGCCGACGTGCAACGGTGGCCGTACCTCCAAGGTCAGGGACAACTCGCCCCCGCGCAACCGCGCCCACCGAGGGACCACCTTCAAACCAGCAACCCCCCAGGCCGTGCCGCCCGTGCAACCAGCGCAGCCCGCGCTGCTAGCGTCTACGTGCTCACGAATTGTCAGAGGCAATGTGTGGAAGATGTCCCAAAACAGAAACCTGCTGGTCTTATACCTAAACTATTCAGTCCCGAGCATTGTCGATGACAATGAGTGTGTGGAAATCTCTGATGGAAAATGATTCCCGCCAATCACTATTCTCAGGCCACTTCTTACGCAGTCGGAAACTAGGATTGAAAACGCCGATTTCCGATCGTTTATTTTTCCGACTGAATTGTGAATAGCCACCCTTCTTATCGTCCGTCGGATTGTATATACAGTTTTTGTATCTTTTTCTGGAGACGTTTGATGTAAGGGAGTGACTCTCAATAGATTGACTGTTATTAGCTCCAATATAGAAGGGTAGGGCAGGCGGAAGTCGGTTCGAGACTGCTTCGCCGCAATGCCCGTGGGGTCATACAATAGAATCTCATCTTCCAGCAGCTGCGCCCAACGACACATACATGCTGATGCTTCGCTTCTTCCTCGAGCAGCGTGTGAGCTTCTCACGCGGGGCGTTCTTCTCCATCTCGAGGCCATCGTGAAGCTGGATTTCTTCGAGGGTCGCCAAAGCCACAGCCAGCGCAGCAGTTGGCAAAAGGTCATCGATACCGCGTACTGCGGCCATCGGGTGGTGACACGTGCTGCTGACAGGGGTAGATAAGGCTGTATCACGCTGACTCGCTGCGAGCAGCAGCAGAAGTGACAGCAGCCAAGCCAGCGTCGCCGATGTTGTGTGGGGTCGTGTCGTATGTCGTGTTGTGTGGGTGCGTGATACTCGTACGAGTATGCGTCGGGACTTTCTAACTTTTCCGATGCATGAATCCGACTTGCGAGTTGGATCGAAAGTCTCGGTTTTTTCGACTGTCTGGTCCGTTTGGAAATCATAATCGAAAAATCTTGGATTGAAAAGGCGCTTTTTCAACTGCATAATAATGCCAATTTTTGTCTCCGAGCGGAAACCGGCTTTTTCAATCCATGTTTCCGACTGCATAAGAAGTGACCTTAATGCTGTTTGAAATAGACAGTAAATACTACTGCTTCGCTGTATCGACTCACACAGAATATTGCACATGCCACGCAGCTACTGAAGAGTTAGCTTCCACGTATGAATGCATACTGTCCGTACTGAACCTTCCGACAATGTACTGATACTTCATCCCGAGCAAAACCAAAAAGAAAATCGTCCAGCACCGCTACTTCCTTCCTTGCTCGAAGTATAGCAATAATGACCTATCTTCTTATCCAAACGTTCAGAGGTTACAGTTACTGTCTAGATTATATAAAACTCAAGACCGAATAAGTCTCCATTAAGTAATTTCCGCTCAGCTCTTGATGATGCGAATGCTAGTGTTGATGCTGATGCCGATGCCTTCAAGTCATGACGTATGCCGTTGAAGTTGCTCCTTCCTGTACCGCTGAATCCAGTCATTTCTCCGTGATGCTTCTACTAATATAACTTTCTAGTGTACGTAGTATTGAGTCCTTCACAAAAATCCTCACGATTATGAACCTGTAGCGTTCCTCTCATGTTGAACCTTTCACGTGACGTGCCCTGAAGGGTTTATGGTGCATAGTTTGCTGTTGAGCTGGGAGCTGCTGTAGACGCTCACGATGACCGTTCCTTGTTTTATCCATTCTTGAAATGTTGCGATGCGAACTGCTATGAGCTTGCTTCTTGTGGAGTTGGTTGCGAAGTGAAGTCCTCTTCGGCTGTTTGATGACATGACTTGAAAGCTCCTGAAGAAGTTCTCGTCCAACTGTGCAATGAGTTTTGACAGGAATCATTTGCTTGATACACGTGCTGTGCACTAACGATGGGTGCGGTATCGATGCCGACTATCGCGATGTATTGTGTCACGTCCTCTGGGTCCGGCGTTTATGTAGCCACGCTCCCAGATGTTTGGGCATTCTCGGATGTATTATTTCCGCACCCTTCGTACCTCCTGATTCCGGTGCTATAGACCGTCCGAAATGTTTTTGTAGTCCTTGTTGTTCATGAAGTTCTCGATGAACTTGACGCGTGAGTTCTTGGTGTTTTCGTGGCCTTTGTTGTCCACGTAGCCCTTGTCCTTGATGAACTCGGTGTACGAATCTGATATGGTGTCTATCCGCCCTGAGTCGGTGGTCTTTGGTAAAACGGCTAACGACTGTTCGAAGAAGGACACCTTGCGCGAGCTGATATCCAAAGCTTGCGCGGATGATTTTGCAGCAGCCACATTCGCAGTCACGACTATTTCAGGCTTCAACTTGGTACCCGACATTGTTGTGAAAACTGATTCCGTCGCTATGCTTGATGGAGCAATGGCGAACTCCAAGCGTGTTAATGTAGAACAACTTTTATTTGTTCGTAGATCCACCTGGAGTTTCCCTATACCCAAATAAGATTTTGAGGCAATCATCATCAACACTCTTTTAGCGGCTGTTGTTGCTCTAGAACATAGATCCCGACCGAGTCCTGTCACGATCGTGGCTGGAAAATGAACAGCATGTTCGACGCCTTGCTGGTCTTCGACTTTTACAATCAAGACCCCATTACCAACGCATGATAGGCGATGGCCGCCTTGAACTTGCCTTGCCATAGGAGGGTCAAAATGCACGTAGTTGAGCATTCTCTGCTCGATCGCTGGTGGTAGTTGACGGTCGAATAAAATGGCTTGATGCGCCGCTGTCAGCAGTTATTGTGAAATTGACGCCGTTGTTGAGGACGGAGCAAGCGATGAAGGAATAGTCGATGTTCTGTGTAGGTGTAGGTGTTGTTGCTGTCGTACCCGAAGTAGTTTCTGATGGAACCGCTGTTGTCGACACGTTGTAATTTTCCACCACTGTCGTAGAACCGGGAGCAATAGCCGTGTTGGCTTCCTCCGATACAGTGTAGCGCTATTGTCCCCCGTTCATGTTGATGTTGGTCGTTCCTTTGACCGTCCCAGTTGTTGCGGTCGTTGCCGCCGTCCAGATGCTGTTGCTCACTACGACACTCAGTGTTATCATTTCGGTGAGTTTGGTGCAAACTGCAGCATTTCTCAGCCGTGCTCGGTTCCTTCATGGAACTTTCGCGACAGTAACAGTCTCGCGCCCAGTTTCCAGGCTTCTTACATCTGTGGCACTTTCTTTTCTTCCTGAAAGTTGTCACCATAGCAGATTTACGCCCCTTCAGTTTTCGCGAAGGCCTGTTTTTGCTATACGATGTGCATGCATATTGCGAATTGCATACATCACATTGTCCGGCGTGATTTTGTCGTTCGCCTCGGCGCTGTACTGGGTTTGATCATAATCATCAGTCAGTCCTTCCGGTACGATATCGAGGCTATCATCATTAATGACATCGACCATTCCAACTCATTCGTCTCGCAGGTTACATATTTCGTATATGAATACATCAGGATCCTGACCTTCTGTCATTACTATAGAGGCAAGTTGATTTATCATGATACGTTTTCTTTGCGGTGTTGAATTTTGATATTTTGCTATTAATATCATACCACTCCATGCGGCTTTCCCAGTTGAGAGTTCACCTGGTTTTGGGTTGTGCTGGAGTAAAAACTTCGCTGCAGCTCCCGTGGTGCTGAGGAACAGCAAGTTGAATAGCATCCAGTTGTTGTGATGCCATGTATTTATTTCTTCAGCATTTTCGATATGAGAGTCGATAGACCAAAGTAGCGGTGTTGGAACTGCTGCTGTTGATGCTGGAAATAGGTGTGAACACCTTGTACTTGAAAGAGTTGGGATAGATTCTTGATGTGCTCCCTCATGATCTCTTTGATCTCCGTCTTGCTCTTCTGCCGGAGTATGATCTTCCATACTTTCTTGTTGTGTATGGCTTCTTGTTCCAAATAACGATCTGCTTTGCGGGTCCTCCCCCTTCGTTGAACTTTGTTTTGTTCAGGGTATTTTCTAACTCCAATGATATATGCAAATTCAGGGTTACGCATACTGATGACCGGTGTAAGGTGTTCCAATCAGGTAGTAAATTAATACACTAGAGGGGACGGGGATATTTTTTCTTTCGGAAAAAATCGGTTTCATTTTCATTTCTTGTGCTGTGTTGCTGTGCCGTGCTGTGCTTTATCTTTCGTACATACGAGTACAGACACAGAGCATATCGAAAGGAGAAAATAAGTACCCTACCTGGGGTATGTACATACGTACCATATGTGAGCGGGCGTACCGGAAAACCCCCCGAGACGCGAAGCGAATGTGGCGTCCGAGCTGCTTTCTCCTGAACCATGGCGGCGGGACTCTTGGCACTATCAAGTCGCCAGCATGAATCAAACAATACTCAATCATGGACCTCTGTCCGCTTCGCATAATTTGAAGTAATTTTCCTTCCTGAGCGAACGTAGCGGGCGGTGTAGGCCGGCCGCGGAGCGAAGCGCCCTGTAGAACTACTTATAGATATCTCGATCTCTAAGCGCGCTCGGTTGGTACATCCCTGGCCTCTCAGAGCTCCCACTTGGAAATCGCCTCCATTTATTACTTGCCGGACTTTTCCAGCACGTCTTTGTTTTCTCCATTTCTCTTCGTACTTTCAAACCTTCTTTCCTTTCTCTTCTTTCGTTGCGTGTGCGAGCGTGTGCTCCGAGCACGGCGCCGCGGGCGAACCCGGCACCGTCGCGGGTGTCAGCGGCTAGAGAGGCAGATGCATAGAGCGCGGTCGCCGCTTTCGTGCCTAGGCGTCGCGTGTGCTTCGAGACTCGAGGGATGCATCAATAGGGTCTGTCTGGCCTCCATTTGTGATTTTTGATAGAGTACGTACGACTATTCAAGGGCCGTTCGGGATCGAAAGATAACATTCAAGCGGTGCTTATTTTGGCGACCAGGCTGAAAATTAAACCCAGTCTGAGCACCAACATTGTCTAGCTGGCGAACGAGGTCCGCGGTGAGCACCGGGCTTCACGTGAGGCGGGCGAGGGGGCTCACTTTGGAAGAGAGGGAGGAAAGCTTTAACCGGACCGAATCTGTGGCGAGCTGGTCGCGAGACGGGCGGGCGGCGTACGAGGCTGAGAGAGAAGCTCTGCTGTTTGATTTTTTCCTTTCTTCTGTTTTCCTTTTTCACCGGAGTAAGGTGTTCCAATCAGGTAGTAAAATATTACACGAGAGGGGACGGGGATTTTTTTTCTTTAAAAACAAATCGGTTTCATTGTCATTTTTTTTGCTGTGTTGCTGTGCCGTGCTGTGCTTTATCTTTCGTACATCAGAGTCCAGACAAAGCATATCGAAAGAGGTAAATAAGTACCCTACCTGGTGTATGTACGTACGTACGACATGTGAGCGAGCGTAGCGGAAAACCGCCCGCGACGCGAAGCGTATGTGGCGTCCGAATTGTTTTCTACTGAAGGATGGCGGCGGGACTCTTGGCATTAACAAGTCGCCAGTTTGCAACTACATTCATGAAAAAAAACATATTCAATCATGGACTTCTGTCCCCTTCGCATAATTCGATGTACTTTTCCTTCCTGAGCGAGCGTTGCGGGCGGTGTAGGCCGCCCGCGGAGCCAAGCGCCTTGTACATACAGATCCAATGTATGGTCGGGCTCAGAAAACTGCAAAGCGCTGTCCAGCTTTCATGGGCTTTTCCTTAAAAAAACCTCTTAAAAACCTCGCGGAAAAAATAAAATAAAATATAGAGGGGGGCTTCGCCGAGGGGGGCTGACGCCCACCTGCGGCTCAGCGCATGCCCGTAATGGCTACGGGCACACCGGTGTGCACTCAAGGCTGTTAGTGCGACAGTACTGCCAAGGGGTGCACTATAAAAATCAATTTGAGCGAAGAGAAAGAAAACGCTGCAAACACGAGAAAAACAAACATTTACATCCGCCATCCCGCCCAACAACGCATTACTCGTACGTATACAGCAGCGAGCAGCACTACAAAGTATCACGCACAAGACGCTCGGCGTCCGTACTGTATACTTCCTGTACAAATAGAAAATAAATTATTAGTCGAGCAGCAGTCGACCGGGTTAATCGACAGTGCGAAGCGCCGGCGATTACGTTCGTGCAGCAAGTTCAGCAGCAGCAAGCAGCAGCAAAACGTACAGGTACATATCATACAAAAATTACGCTGGCACGAGACCTCCGCCGAGACGCCATATAAATGCCAATTGCGAGACGGTACACGTACAGCTTCTGAAGCAGATGGATTCGTATTTCAGCTTTAAGATGCAGACATGCATCACCGAGAGAGTTGACCTCCACAATAACCATACTCACACAGGGGTCAGCAGCAAAAACATATCGCAGACACAGCAGCAGCACTATTAATAGCAGCACAACAGAATAGCGGCAGGACATGCATAGCAGTAGCACCAGAGCAGCGGATGAACAGCGGCAGCAGCAGCAGCAGTAGCACATCATGCACGCCCGAGGCTGCCCATGGTACAACAGTCGGGGCAGGGGAGTACGGTGGCGCACGAGGAGGAAAGGCATAGTAATATATCTCAGACCGGCCCACTCCGTGAGGGGGGCTGCGTGAGCAGAAGCAGCAGCAACAGCAGGACAACACAGCAGCTGCCGCTAGCAGCAGCAGCAGAGCAGCAGCAGCAGCGTAGCGGTAGTAGTAGCAGCAGTATCACATCACGCACGCCCGAGGCCACCCACGGCACAGCGGTCGAGGCAAGGGAGCACGGTGGGGCACGACGGAGAAAGTTATAATGGCATCCCCGATGGAGCTACTCTGAAATTGGCGAATCTGTCCCCACTAAAGTCAAGTTGCGAGATCGAGTCCCACCGAGTGCGTGCTCGTGCTCGTAGGCACTTTTTCTTGCGTAAAAACTTGACGAGCGGCAAGCGTGAGAGCATGACGTGCCCTGGCTGCCGGCTGACCGGGTGTGCTGTTGCTCGATCTCTACAGAAACATTTCAAATAGGTTAGCTGTGCGTAAGACCAGTTGAGTGGTCGATAATTGTTTTATAAAACTCTCGTGGCTAATAAGTTTGGTTGACGACCTACCTTTGTCACGTCGGGCTTACCTTTTGGTCCGTCAAACCCTCTTCTGATATATATCTTAGGCCGACTTACTCCGCGAAGGGGACTGCGTGAGCAAAAAAAGCAGAGTAATACAGCAACTGCACATAGCGGCAGCAAAGCAGAAGCAGAGCAGTGGCAGTAGTAGCAGCATCAGCAGCACCAGCAGCAGCACACCACGCACACCCGAGGCCTGCTGCTGCTACTGCCGCCGGACGTTTTTCTTTTTTCACGTGTATTCGTGGAGTGCCCAGACGGGGCGCGAAAAGCATTCAAAAGGGTTTGCACGGGACGGGGCACGGATTTCACGGGATTTGCCAAAATTTCACGGGACTAGTTTGCACGGGATCGGGATTTGAAAAAAAAAGCACGGGACGAGATCGGGATCGCGAACATTTCCACGGGATCAGCTCGGACAGGAGCGGGATTTTCGAAATTCCACGGCATCACGGGATTATCCCGTAGCCCGCGGAATCCCGTGGTATGTTCACAACGGGAAAATTCCCGAGGAAAGCCCTGCAATTTCAAGTTCTAATTCGCAGTGGTTCACGAGATACACCCTTGGGTTGGTTTTATCCATTTTGCTGGCCCAGCTCGTACGTACGAGACGCCCGGCGTCCGTACTGTATATTCCGTACGCAGATAGATAAAAAAACAATTAGTCGGGCAGCAGTCGATCGAGTTTAATCGACAGCACCAAGCGCCGGCCACTACTTTGGTGCTGCAAGCTCACAGCATCAAGCACCAGCAGCATAGCGTACAGGTACGTATCACAAGAAAACTACGCTCGCACGAGACCTGCGCAACACCACAAAAATATCAATTGCGAGACGGCTCTCGTACAGCTTCCGAACTAGATGGGTCCGTATTTCAGCTATAATGCGTAGAGACATCACCGAGAGGGTTTGGGTTGCATGTTTTACCATACTCACGGGGGTTAGCAGCAAAAACACATTCCAGGCATACCAACAGCAGCAGGAGCAGCAGAACAGGACAGCAGCCGCACATGCATAGCAGTAGCAGAACCAGAGCGGCTGATGAGCAGCGGCAGCAGCAGTAGCAGCACATCATGCAGGCCTGAGGCTGCCCCTGGCACAACAGTCGGGGCAGTGGAGCCCGGTGGCGCACGAGAAGGAAGAAGCACGACGTCGTCGTCGTACCTCGTCGTAACCGATGCATGTTCATGGCTTTATTTTTAGCTTGGACGTTACACAATAAAAAAGAAGAACGACTTCACAATACAACCGACACTCCACGCCTCGTGCAATACTGGTGCCCAATGGCAATGAAGAGTAATCGACATTGCCATTGCTGGCGCCTAATGGGAATGACTATATATACCTGTAGTGATTCCAATTGATGGCAACCATTGCCCTTGCTGCTGCCTGCTGCGTGTAAGCAATCCGTTTGTACCTCCACCACTGTAACGCTCCTCCCGCGGCGTAGACTCATCCGATTCAGTCGAAACCAAAAGACCCCGTCTTCTCTGCCTCACGGAGCCTGCTGGCCCGGCATACAGAGCAGTCGAAGAGGCTCGTGACGCTCGTTTCCCGACCATATGCTAGCCTACGAATTTCAACACTCTTGCGCAAAACTCGCGCTTTCACACGTAAAATAGCCCGAATCGGAATTTCGACACACGTTTCTGGAACGCCCAACCCTCAATGCACAAGCAACGGCGGAGCATGAGACAGGCTACTCCCTTGACAGGCAGCCGTCAAGGACATCCCAATTGTCACAACCAAAATCTTGGGCATCGAGACTGTGATAAATCAAGTATCGACCACTCAACTCGTCCAACTCACAGCTGATGTTTTAATAAAAAGCTGGATCGAGCACAGCACACCCGGCCACAGCTGTCAAGGACATCCTTATATGGTAAAAACTATAATATTTTGGAACAGGGTTTGACGGGCCAAGAGTAGGCCTGATGGGGCAAAGGTAGGCCGACAACCAAATTCTTTGGCCACGACACTAACGTAAATCAAGTGTCGACCACTCAACTGGTCCAACTCATAGCTGACGTATTCACACCCGGCCAGCCGGCAGCCAGGGTGCGGCGCGAGCACGCCTGACGCCGCCCCCGACACAGTCGGGATAGGGGATAACGATGAGGCAGTTTCGTCCCGTGAGGTGAACCTAATCTCGCGCTAGCACGAACAACGCCAAAAATTGCGTCTAAGAAACGCTGAAAAGCGCTCAGAGCACAGGGCCAACACTATCGTATATATATACAAGGGCGCTTCGTCGGGAGGCTTAGCAGGGGCCTCCGACGAAGATAAGTCCCGCAGGCAACGCTAACACCCGCCGGCAGCGAAGCTAAGGCCCGCAACCGCAGGCAACCTACAGCCAACGGCTAAGGCACGTCAGTTTACGATGCTATAGGACATTTGATGTAGACGCAACGATTCATTCTCGAAATAAGTCCCGAAAAAAGCAGGTTATTCTATTGTTGACCCCTGCCGTAAAGCATGATGTAAAGAAGGCCCGTGACATCGAACGAAGTCCCGTTGAAATTTATTGATCCCTGACTCAATTGATGAGCCCCAATGAAAGCCACGTTCTCCAGCAATGAGGCACACAAACCCAGGCAAAGAAGCAAACACAGCCAAATCAGTGAATAAAATAGACCCACTCCAATAATACGTAAATGAAGTACACTCATGTTACTTTCCCGCAGCGCACGACAGACAACCGCCACACCCATCTACGCTCTCGTCTACGCTCTCCGACAGTGATGGGGAAGAACCAAAGCCATGAAAACAATCGACAAACAGAATACTCCATCAATCTGTGGGGAAATACAGAACAACTACTGAATAAAATCGACCTACTCCGAAACATACTTATCGCCGACGAAGCCAACGCACGCAGGGCAACGCTAAGACCCGCAGGCAACCTACAGTTAACGGCTGAGGCACGTCAGTTTACGATGCCAAAGGACCGTTGATGTAGACGCAACGATTAATGCACTAGTCTAGTAAAACAGGTTATATTGTTGATCCCTGCCGTAACGCATGATGAAAAGAAGACCCGTGACATCGAAAGAAGTGGTAGTCCTGTTGAAATATTCTCCATTATTGATCCTTAACGCAATTAATGAGCCCCAATGAAAGCCACAATTTCTCCAGCAATAGCGCACACAAAACCAAGCAATGACGCCAACACAGCCAAATCAGTGATGGGGAAGAAGCCAACGCCACGAAAACAATCGACAAACAGAATACTCCACTAATCTGTGGGGACCTACAGAACAACCGAATAAAGTCGACCTACTCCAATACGTAATTATAGAACACTCAATCAAGCTACTTTCCCACAACGCACGACAGACAATCGTCACACCCATCTACCCTCTCGTCGACGCTCTCTGGCACAGATGCGGAACAAGCCAAAGCCATGAAAAAAATCGACAAGGTACTCATCTAATCCGTGGGGAAAAAAAATGAGCGCAGTCCAGCACAATCACGACAAACAATTCGATTTTACTCGTTATTTAACGCTATTCGGTAGTTGTGAAGTCTAACGAGTAATAGTGGTGATGATGACGGTTATTGCTGTAGTATTTTTATTGCGTTTAGTAACGGGCAATCGATTACTTTCTGAATTCGAGGCAACGAAATTATATGTTAGTACATATTAATAGTAAGGGGAATTACATATTCTTTAGTATATCGGAGGACGAAATCAAGAAAACAAAATACACCAACACAAAATACTCTGTCTATTCTTATTAACAGTACTTATCTTCTCCGAATCAGAAATACATATTTTGAAATGTATGCCACATACATACACGTTAAAAAAAACTCCGGTGTTGGACAGGTTGCTGCTGTATTGCACTAGGTAGTATTGCACACCAGGCAGTGTTCCTTCTTATACTTCACGCCAGCGGGGAGGCGGAGGGAGAGCCTGCTCTATGACCGGCCCCGGATCTAGGTTTTATACGACGCCTCCCGGAAGGGAGCGAAAAGGGAGCAAAATAATTAGGGCGAACATAAATAATGGATTGTGGAAAATATCGGGAAGAAAAAAAAAGTTAATTAAGCTGACGTGCAGAAAGCAGGGGACAAACAAAAATAGTCTATCTCCGAGGTAAACAAAAATACTGTTTTATTCCCAGCCTAGTGCTTTTTGCAACGTACTGCTGTAATGTAATTAACTCTCACTGCTGCCCAGAAGTATTTGTTCCCCCCGAATCCGGAAAAAATATCACATTCAACTAGTACCCCGTATCAATTGTCCCTGCGCGGGCAAAAGAAAGGCAAGATAGGGACGAAACAGTAGGTTTTTCGCCTGGTTCAGAAACAAAAGTTCAGGCATTTTTCAGGTATGTTAACGGCTATTAATAGTAGTTCAGGCTCGCCTGTTTCAGAAACAGTAGTTCAGGCATTTTTTCAGGTATGCCTCAAGCTCAGGGCCTAGTTTTATAGCCTGTAAAATGTTGTATAGTGGTTGCCTTGTATTATCCCCTTTTCTGTGTGCGATCTGCACAGGTTTCGACTTCCAAGCCTCACGCGATGATCGACGCACACACACCTTGGCGAAACTCTTGGGCACACCGCGTACCAGAGCCACTACCTGTGCCACTGACTACGTATGATAATTACCACTTCGATATATACCTACTACTCGTATTTAGAGGGGGTTTCCACATATATTTTCCACAGTTATCGCAACGCGTAAGGGGCAGAAAGTCGTGACCAGGATAGCTCCCCAAGATACGCAACGTGTTTGGAATGCTGTTTACGGTAACGAAGGGACCCCTGGCAAGTTGGCAAGATAAAAGGCCGGATCTCGAATATGTGCTCGTGTGGTCGTACATGATACAGTCCTACGTACTAGGTACACGTTTGTTAATATTTCAAAGTAATAATATGAATAGTCATCTCACTGCTGCTCAAAAGTCCGATCACAAACGAACTTCACGACCAAACCGTACGTATGTGATCGGTTTACACAAAAAAGGTATCCGCGTTATGCCACCGCATAGATTGATGCGTACTTGATCAACACGTGCCAATAAAAATGTTTTTTTGTTTTGGTTTCATTTTCTGGTCCCTCGGATAAAGCCACTAACCCCGTAGTACTGCAGTTCCGTTATGAAGACGAAGCACTGTAATTTCATGTGGTTTTCGCCCAAAAGGAGACTGCAGTACTACCGCATGAAATTGGAGTGGTTTGTCCACAAAACGGGACAGCAGTTCTCAAAGGGTTAGTCTCCCTCCGCCAAAAACAACACGCAGGCACCAAAGGATCGCCTGCCTGACAACATAGTATTGGGGAGGGAGAAGAGATTGCTCTACGACCACCCCGGATCTAGGTTATAAGACAGAGACTTGAAAGGGTTGAAAGAGTAACGAAGAAGACCATCTACTACTGTTGTATGTAGTACTTTACATGGGCATACATAGATACCTGGTGCGTAAACTTGCTGAATTCGGGGAGACGAAATCAAGAAAACAAAATACGCACACACCATACTTCATCAGCCTATTGCTATTTGCAACGAACAGCTGTAACTTTAATAACTCTCACTGCTGCTCAGAAGTATTTAATCCTACGAACTCGGTAGTCGTTGATAAATAGTAATAAATAGTAATATAATACAAGGGGGCTTTCGCCGGCGGCGTGATTGCCGCCGTCGACGCTTAAGGCTCCGCACTCCAAATTTGATGGCAGTTTTCGATGCCAAGGGCCCGTAACACATGTTGGACGAATCCCCGACGGGAATGTGAGCAATAGTCAGAGGGAAGAATAATGAGCGACAATGATGAGCGACAAATGCCTGGTGACCCGGGGCTTGGCTGATGGACATCGATACCAATTATTGCACTTATATTATTATCGCTGACGCACTTGAGGAGTGATCAAACTTCCACCCCTCGGATAACGTAACACTCGGATAACACTTACCAGGTATCTACTTTATGGGGCCTAACACAGGAACGTGGTAGAACGTACCAACATAGTCTTAGCACTAGAGGAGCGATCACGGTGGCGCGGTAACAGTGTTAACTGGAAACCCACGGACGTGCACTTGCCTTGACGTTATGTTGCTTCTCGGTCTCGTCCAGCTCTACTACAGTAACAGTATGTTATGCTGTGATCAGTTCTTGTGACCAAACACGTACGTTATCACTCGAACATGCCCAGATCGTTATCCACATATTTACCATTAAGGGGGACCATAGTTAATAGGACTTACGGTACACACAAACACCCTTATATTTCCATGTTTATACTCACAAAATTTGGTCCTAACTACTATGGTCCCCCGCAATAACACGATAACATAATGTTATTGTCGACGTAGCGTTATGCGTAACACACTAACATAATGTTACCCTTAGGAGGAATGTTATACGAAACACCCTAACATAACGTTACCATGTTCGCCAGCACTACTAACACATATCATCGTGTCACAGATAACACACTAACGTGACATAACGCAATGGCCAGCACTACTAACATCCGGACCCCCCATCTGATTGCCTTAGGGTCGGATAACGTAACACTTTTAACGTACGCTCGATACGTTTAAGTCTTAGCCGGCCCATACGTAACAGTATGTTAGGATGTTAGCCTTACGGTGGAAGTCTCTGTAACATTGTGTTACGGTGTTACCGTCAGTGAAGATCTGATGATGGTAACATTCCGTTACCGTGTTACCATAAAACCCAATCCGGGTTTAACTCCATGTTACTGAGTTACCGTTGGGGCCGAAGTCGTTCTAACGCAATGTTACTACGTTACTCTCAGGAAACGAGCAACAATCCAGTTGAGCGCTCTACAAAACCAAGATACCCTCTTCCCGAGATCTAACATGTTTTACCTGTGTTAGTGGTAAAGCGGCCGTGTGGGAGTACCATAGCGTAGACGTGTCATCCAATTTCGCCGATATCCCAGCAGGGGATACCTTCAACGTATCCCCGGGGGGGAGGATAGCATGGCTTCTCCGCAAAAAAAAAACTCCATATTTTAAAACCCCGGAACAGGGAATATTGTGGAGGGATCCCCCCTAAAAACACATCATTTTTTGTGGAGCCCCTACCAATTTCACTAACAACACACTAACATTGTGTTCTGTACGCGTTTATTTGGCCGTGTACGTTGGCCGTCGAAAGGGTGCCACGGCGGTAGCACGAAGAATCCCGCTGGCACACTAACGTAAAGTTACTCGCTACGGGCTGATGCCGCTAACACGGTAACATAATGTTAACGTTTAGGTGATTATTTAAGTTATCCCTTCAACGTGAGTTACGATAGCCACCAGGAATTCCGCCAACACGCTAACATAGTGTTACTCGCTATGGGCTGCATACCATAACACCGCAACATATACTGTGGTCAGTACGAGATCAAGGCGACACTCTAACTAAATGTTGCGCGACCGCCGGCCAATATCTTAACACACCAACACCATGTTATCACAAAATCCAGAAAGTAGTTATCGTAGTAACCTAATGTTACGTTTTTTTTTTTTCGCTGACGCCTAACATTAACATAAAACGTTAAGTGTTACGTTATCCGAGGTGTGCAAACTTCACAACAGCGGGAAGGCGGGGGGAGAACCTGCTCTATGACCGACCCCGGATCTAGGTTATAAGACAGAGAGAGGCTTGAAAGGGTTGAAACCTTGAGGAAGAAGACCGTGTACTCCTGCTGTATGTATTAATAGTACTCCTCATGGGTATACACACATATATACTATACTCGTACCCGGTACGTACATTTGCTGAACTCGGTGAGATGAAGAAAACAGAGTACCCGAGAATCACACAACAATCCATTAAAATACTTTTAATAATACATACCAGGTATATATAATGAATGGTAACAACGTTATTTATTAACAGCAATGGCCATGAGAGTGATGACGCTTGACAATGTTATTGTGAGGAGGGAGAAGAGCTTCCTCTGCGGCCACCCCGGATCTAGGTTATAAGACAGAGAGAGGCTTGAAAGGGTTGAAACAGTAGTGTGAGGAAGAAGACCACAACTACTATTATTAATACTTATTACTGCTGTATGTAGCGCTATTCATGGGTATACATACATACTTGGTGGTACGTAAAATTGCTCATTCCGGGGAGACGGAATCAAGAACACAAATAGCCGAGAAACACAGAATACACACCATACACTTAAATAAAATAATATGTATTACTCTCCCAAAGCAACACGCAGGCATCAAAGAAAGGACCGCATTCTCGACAGCATAGTAGTGGGGAGTGAGTAGAACTTGCTCTATATACACTCTAATAAAATACCTGGTAATATGTATCACTCTCCCAAAGCAACACGCAGGCATCAAAGAAAGGACCGCATGCTCGACAGCATAGTAGTGGGGAGGGAGGAGAAGAGCTTGCTCTATATACACTCTAATAAAATAATATGTATTACTCTCCCAAAGCAACACGCATTCATCAAAGAAAGGACCGCATGCTCGTAAGCATAGTAGTGGGGAGGGAGGAGAAGAGCCTGCTCTATACGACAACCCCGGATCAAGGTTATAAGGCAGATACTTGAAAGGGTTGAAATATTGAGGAAGAAGACCGTGTACCCCTGCTGTATGAATTCATAGTACTCTTCATGGGTATACACACATACATACTATACCTGGTACGTACATTTGCTGAATTCGGGGAGACGAAATGAAGAAAACAGAGTACCCGAGAATCACACAACAACAGTCTATTAAAATACTATCCTATTAATAATACGTATATATATAATGAATAGTAACAATGTTATATATTAATAGCAATACCCATGAGAGTGATGACGCTTGTTGCCACGTACATACGAAAAAAGAAACTCCGGTGTTGGCCAGGCAGTTTGTGACCACCGAACCTGTATCTCTCTAGGATTGAAGAATCGGCACGGACACTGGTTGTGCTGGATGTCGACGGGTAGAAAGAACGGTTTAATGTGAAGAAAACAACAACAACAACAACAACAACAACAACAATGCGATAAAGAATATATATATGTTTAGCTCGTTGGAGAATTTCAGTAATGATACGCCAACATGATTTCGTGACGACAACAGCACCACACCGAAAAGTCGGAGGAAGCAGCATCACGCATGTGACAGGCGACGACACGCACGAACGAAATTCATATAGAATATTAATAGCAATGGCCATGAGACAGAGTTGTGACGCTTGGCTTGTTGTCACGTACGTACGAAAAAAAACCTCCGGTGTCGGCCAGGCGGTGCGATAAAGAATATATATGTTTGGCTCGTTGGAGAATTTCAGTAATGGTACGCGAAAATAATTATGTGACGACAACAGCATCACACCGAGATGTCGGAGGAATCAGCATCACGCATGTGACACGCAACGACACGCACGACCGAAACTCATATAGAATACTCGCCTGTGGTGAGCCTAAGTGCGCCGAGATGACTGGAAGTAAGACTGGAGGCAAGAAACTACTCGCCTGTGCTGAGCCGCGGATGACTGCAAGTAAGACTGGAGAAAGAAATAGTCGCCTGTGGTGAGCCGCAACATAATCATAGTAATACATATCTTAATAGCAATAGCAATAACAGTGATGACTGTTGTTGTTAAAAACCATCCTGCTGGGATGCCACAGCAGCGATATTTCCCACAGCACGGCGAAAAAAGGAACACCAACTCGCAGATTAGTCAGACGTTCCATTCCAGACTTCGCAGGACATCAAAGGGACGTGACAACACGATCTCAGCGATACGTAAACGTATTATCTGCAGCTCCAGGAACGTATAAGCATGTGAGCCGGAAAGAGTCACATACTAAAGGACGCACTAGAGTCTAGAGACGGAAAAATGTTGAACGTGGGTCGCGTCTAAGGACGCCCGAGAGGCCAGGATGTGGGAGTGGTGAATGTACATATCTTACATATGTTTTCTTATGGATGTCATCGGGCCAGTAACCGGGCAAGTAACAACGACCAGCCCACACGAGTGTGTGGTTGTATCGTTAGAGATGCAAGGGTAAAAATCGCGCGCCATATTTCTTCTTATCGAGCTGCTCCAAGCCAAGGCTGTCGATGGTGAAACACGCGGCATGTATACCACTTAATAAAAGCAATAGGTCCATCAGATCCGGCGATGAACTTACTGAACATTGCTCCCATGGGAGAACACCAGCTCAACAGGACTTAGACCACCAATGGCATACCCGGAGCTGGGGATTCCACACCATTAGGGGTGTTATCGAACCGGGGGACCACCGTTTTCATCCCCAGTCTGCTGGAGTTGTAGCTATGGGATCCGGGGACGACACCATCGACATCCTCCCCGGGTGGTGCTGGCTCTATTTTCGAGCCCCAGCCAATCAGCGATCGGCGGGCGGGGATATGATTTCGACAACGTGCGGAGCGGTGTCGACCCAGGGGGGAGCCACTTTTATCTCAGGTGCATTGAACTGGTAAATACATGAGGTAATAATGATGCAGGGATGGCGCTTTTTCCTGCCCGGGTGGCAGTGGCTCTCAAAACCTTGACCAATCAGTGATAAGTGCCAGTGAAGTCGGGGCTTCCACAGCGTGCGGGGCGGTATCGACATAGGGCATCATATGGTTGGTCACCGGCATATCGGAGTTGTAGATGTATGAAATGATTGATTATCTAGGGATTGACACGGATGCGGCGGAACCTCAACGCTACCCAAGCCGATCGATCAGCTGTGAGCCAGCGGGGTTTGGGGTTCTACACCGTGCGAGGCGGTATGGACTCAGGGGATCACCCTTATCGTCCCGGTGTTCTCGGAGCTGTCAATGTATGGGAGGATTTATGATCCGGGGACATCAATTCATCCTCCCCGGGTGGTGATGGCTCCACGAACCTCAGCCAATCAGTGATAGAGCCACATATGTTGGGGTTTCCACACCATGCAGAGCGGTATCAACCCGGGGGGTCACAAATTACGTGCCGAAATTGTCAGATGGTGAACCTATACATGCATGGAACGATCCATTAACGTTGATAGCCAATCAGCGACCGAGCCAGTAGGTTGGGGTTTCTACACCGTGCGGGGCTGTGTCGATCAAGGGTAAACTTTGTTGTCGTCCCCGGGTTGGGGTTATACATCTATGGAGGTATTTTCGTCCCGGGATGGAACACTATCGTCCCCGGATGGCGCTGGCTTTCTTCTCGAGCCTCAGAAAACTAGCGATCGGTCGGAGGGGCTGTAGGTTTCCAAAGCGTGCGGGGCGGTATCGACCTGGGGCCTAAGCTTTCGTCCCCGGGCTGTCGGGGTGTGCATGTATGGAGGGATCTCCGACCCGAGGATAGGGTCCTATCGTTCCCGGGTGGGGCTGGCTTTACTTTCGAGCCCCAGCCAATCAGCGATCGCCCGATGGCGCTGGGGTTTCTACACCATGCGGGGCGCTATCGACACGGAGGATCATTGTTCTTGTCCCCGGGTGGTTAGCGTTGTAGAGATACAACGGGAAATCCGAACCGGGAATAGGGCTCTATCATCCCAGGGTGGCGCTGGCTCTACGAACATCAGCCAAGAAAAGCCAGTGGCGTCGGGGAGTTCCCGCACCGTGCGAGGCGACATCGACCCGGGGGAACATTTTTTCGCCCCCGGTTCGTCGTACTTGTAGCTGAAGGGCAGGATTGATTATCTTGCGATGGGACCATATCCTCCCCGCATGCGGAGGAACCACCAAACTACCCCAGGCAATCAGCCATTGGAGTTAGGGTTCCCAAACCATGCGCAACGGTATCGGCCCGACGGATCATGGTTTTCGTCGCCGGTTTGTTAAGGTTGTAGATGTACTGAAGGATTGATCATTCGGGAATGGGACCTTATCCTCCCCGCCGGCGGCGGAATCTCGAAACAACTCCAGCCGGTGAATGACAAAGCAAGCATCGATCTGGGGGAACTCAGTATTCGGCCCCGTGTGATTAGATTTGTAGATGTATGGAGGGATTTCCGAACCTAGCATGAGATCCTATCGTAGCGATGGAGCCAGTGGGATAAGGGATTGCATACCGTACGGAGCGGTGCCGACTCGGGGGAACTCGGTTTTCGTCCCCAGGTTGTTGGAGTTGTAGATGTGTGAAGGGATTGCCGATCCGGGGATGGGGCCACATCGTCCCTGGTTGCCACTGACATTTTCAGCGAGCCCCAGCCAATCGACCACCCAGTGGGGATAGGGTTTTCCACACCGTGCTCGACGGTATCGATTCAAGGGGTATTTGTTTTTCGTCCCCGGATTTGGGGAGTTGTAAGGATGCGGAGGGATTTCCGAACCGGGGGTGGCGTCCTATCGCGCCCGAGTGCGGCAGAACTGGGGGTTTTTCCCCGAGGGGCAACTCTCGCAGCGCGCTCCGCGGCCCGAAACCCAGCCAATATTCACCAATCCGCCGTAGGATAAAACATGATGAAAACAAAATGAAAGATCAGCGGTAGAGCCAGTGGGGATCGGGTTTCCAAACCATGCGGAGCGGTGCCAATCCGGGGAAACTCGGCTTTCGTGCCCAGGTTGGCCAAGTAATAGATGCATGGAAGGATTTCCGCCCCGGGGGTGGGACCTATCGTCCCAAGGTGGCACAGGCTTATTTTCGGGCTCCGATCCTATACATAATTGAGGTTCCTTTTTGAAGGCAATAAATTATCGGGATGTTTTCCTCGGGGAGAATTCGTTTGACTCGGTTTTAACTTGGTTCTGAGTTTTTCGCGTAAACGATGCCACTATGCCCGATGATGTAAGGAACCTTTAACAAAAAATATCAATGCGACAATTCCTTACATTTCCGGAAAGGGTGGTGCTGCTACTTACCGCTCTGTCTGGTAATATAACGACTGTTTGGACATTAATACGTATCAGTATCAAAAATCACTTACATTTCCAGACAGGGTAGTAATATTTTCCTGCGTACAGGCCCTGTGCCTATTTTCAGCCCCAGGAAACCGGCGATCGGTCGATGAAGTTGGGGTTTCCACCCTCTGTGCGGGGCGGTGTCGACCCGGAGGAACTCGATTTTCGCCCTCCGGTTTGTATGAGTTGTAGACGGACGGAGGACGTATTGAGGGATTCCCGATCCGGGGATCGCGTTCTATCCTCCTCGGCCAATCAGCGATAGCCCGGTGGGGATGGGCGTTTGCACACCGTCGGGGGCGGGATCGACCCGGGGGATGTTTTTTTCCCCCGTGTGATCGGAGCTGTATAGAGAACCAAAGATGGGGCCCCATCGTCCCCGGGTGCGGCGGGACTGGTGGGATTCCCCCAAGGGGCAACCCCTGCCAGGCGCGCCGCGGACCCTCGTTGGCCGAGGGCCGCAGGGAGGGGCTAGACCAAAAGGCTTCGGGCTCAGGAAACGTAGCAATGAGAAGAAAGATATCGGTAATTATATTATTCTAAACAACGACATTGATATTCACCAAACACGTACTACAGTGCGTCAAGATCTGCTGCAACATTTACGGGAGTACCCATCAATAGGACGACGTGGATCATACAAACTTTCCACTGTTTTGTGTGCCCCGGTCCTCACGTGTAAACTACTATAAACAAACTTTCGACTGTCCTGTGTACCTCGGCCCTCACGTGCGAACAGCTGTTTTAGTGCACGAAATGGTACAGGCCGAAATCAATCGGAAATCGAGCCTGTGAGTATTATCGTCTCGTCAACCCTGAGATCATCAAGGAAATCACCGGCCAGCAGTCAATCGCGGGGGGGGGGGGGGGGGGGGGGGGGGGGGGGGGGGGGTGGAAAACGCGCAAACGTTTATCACGCATATTACAAACCTGAGTATCGACCGATCGGTTGAACTGGCGTGCATTTTGAATTTTCTATAAAAACATAAATGCTGTATTAGTCCGACCCTCAGCTGTTTCGCTCGGTAAATTCTCCCACCTCACAGCCCTCCTCAGTCCGTATTTCCCGATCGAGAAATTATTTGTTTTCCTTGAGCTCTCTGCTTTCTCCTCTTCTTCCTTCTTTTTAGACCTCCTCAGGTCGTAATTCTCGATCGAGAAATTATTCGTTTTCCTCGAGTTCTCCGCTTTCTTCCTTTTCTTCCTTTTTTTTCGTTTTGCGAAATTACACACAGCGCACCTCGGCTTATACCGAATCCAACATGAAAAATATCGAACACGAATTTCAAGAAAAAAAATTAAGCGTCGGAAAAAATCAAACTTTGGATCTTCGAAATTCAAGTCGAAATCGAAAAGCGGTCAAAACTGAGTGAGATAGCCGCTCCCATACTAAATTCAAGATAAAATTCCGATTTTTGTTTCGTAAAACAAGCTTGCAAACGGATTTTCGGAACTCGACTTTGCATCAAAAACAGTCAAAACCAATTGGTCAAAACTCAGGGATATACAGCAGTAGCCGGACCACATGTACTTCAAGATAAACCGTACAATATCATACGAAGTACCTGGTATGAAGAAACACGAAGTTCAACACAAAAAAATCACATCCAGCTCAGCTGCTAAGCTCAGATCAGATCAGCAGCGCTGCGCTACAGCTCTCTCAGCTCAGCGCTACAGCTCTCAGCTTAGCACCACAGCGGTAGCTTTCGCATACTACTGTAGTTATGTCTGTATCTATCATGTATACAGAGTACTAGAGAGAATACAGTAACAAGAAATAAAAGCACACCAAGCACAGCTCATCTCACGCAGAAGCGCAGAGCAGTGCAGCCCCGTGCGGTGCTGTGCCGTCTTGTGCTTATTTAGTGAATATCAAAAGAGTATGTACGTGCATATCATAGGTGCATGCGGCGTCGGGGTTGCCCTCCTGGAGCATGGAGTCCTTGGCAAATGCAAGTCGTCCGTTCGCACCCAAACTGTGGACCATCTATAGGTTGTCTTCAGTTTATACTTGTGAGCGAGCGTAGCAACCGCTCGCTACGCGAAGCGCCTTGTATAAGATGATAATATACCAGGTATAACCTCTCTTGGCCATATGGTAAGCACGTGAGTACCTGTAGAGTGAAGCCCGCACGAACGTCGCGATATCACTCGTAGAGGAGCTACAGTAGTTCCAGCTATGTACCCCGTATACTGTCATTCTGCGTCGGCTGCGTCGCCTTCTTCTACATATTCCTATTTCCCGAATATGCTGACATTTTTCCTTGGTCGGTCTGTCTCTGTCCTCTTTGTGCCGTCCTTGACCGACCAACCGCAGATTGGACTGCTCGTTTTTGTTTGTTGCCAGCTCTTAGGGTCTACCCTCTTCTAGTCTTCCTGTCTTCCGTCTGGTCTTCTTGTGGCATCCTTATGTTGGTCAAGCAGCTGGACATACCATACGACTGATCGTACCAGCAAACAGCAACTATGCCCTCGGGACTCGGCCTGCGCCTCGAGCGCATGTTTGCTTCGTTTTTCTTTGTCTTGTTGTTTCCATTTATTGTTTCCTTTCTTTGTTCTTTCTTTTCTCTATTCGGGTTTTCCGTTTTAGCTTTTCCTTTTCCTTTTTTTTTTCGAGTTTACATATTGTAAATAAGGCAGGGCAAGGGTTGCCCTGCTGTTCCCGAGGTGTTATCATTTAATACAAGGTTGGACGGAGGCATCGAAATTCTCTTGCGACATAGATATTTGCTAGGGAGAATTTTATTTTTTTCAACATGCTGCAGTTGCTGCCATTTAATGTTCCTTGCGTGGGTTTACAGAAGAAGTGATAGCAGGAGATACCAAGCATGCCTACTACCAGGTCTACAGTAGACGCTGACTATCCGACCGAACCCTAACCCTGACCCGAACTCTATGGGGTGACCTGTGCTTGGATGCAAAAAAGATACCGCGGGTTGCAAGAATGGAGAAATCAGTAGTGTCACTGTTGTTGTCTTAATCAGACCAGGTGTAGAAGGGTAGGTTGTCGTCCTTCGTTGTTGTAGGGCGTTGTTATTGTCGCGGTCGGCCTTGTTTTTCTTGCAAATAATAGTTCTGACTCTTTCAAGTCTGCCTAGGTCAGCATCAGCATTGTATTTGAATCATAAAGGAAATGTCAAACAACTTCAGTCGGCCTGTCGGAAGCCATCACCGTCGTGCCAGTAGTAGCTACTTGTTGTGTGGTAGTTTTGTCTCTCTGTAGTCGATCATGCACCTGCCGGCGGCCAAAACTCGGCAGCAGCAGAAGACGCAACAGCAGCAGCTCCTGTAGCCGCAAAAAAAAATCTCCCCAGCCAATGGCAGGCGGCAGCCAAGCTGATGCTCAGGAGGAGCTGCTGCTAAGGAGCAGCAGCTGCACAGCAGCTAGCTACTTGTGGTGATGGTGCTGTCCCTCTGTCTCTGTCGCATAGGCATCCGATTTTGCCGTCGCGACAACCTGAAGAAGCATATACATGTCGACCGCGGTCAAAGCTCTCGGCGGCCAAAACTCTGGGCGGCCAAAGCTCAGCAGCTGCAGCCTTTGAAGCAGCAGCAAGCAGCTACTACGGGGGACCCTAGTAAACAGGACCAAATATTGGTGGTGAAAATAGGTAAATATATAGGTTTTCACGTCTACCATAGGTCCTATTAACTATGGATCCCCGTAATAGTTGGAAAAAACAGTTCTCCGCGGTCAGCGGCCGGCAGCAGCTAAGCCGCAGCTCAAGAGCTGCTGCTCCTGACCAGCAGCTGCAACAGTTCAAAGCCTTCGGCGGCCAAAGCTCCTAGCTGTGCTGCTGCCGTCTCGTGACTCCTGACTGGTGACATCGCAATTTTTCGAGCGTTTACACCAACAGCATCATCAACAACAGACCATATATTTGGCATGCTGTCCGTCGCGGTGCATGATAATACGTAAATACGGGCATCCTGGGTGCATTAGTTTGTCTCAACTGCTGCTTGCTTCACTTTGTCGGGTTCACTGCTGTGCTATGTACCGATGCGGGTGTCCGCGCTGTGGATCGGCGCGTGCTGCTCATCGCGTTGGTGTATTGCCAATCAATATAATAATATTAGCAGCAGAGAAGTGGAAAAGACGAAAGATAGATACCTGGTAGATGTTATGTATCATGAATACCTGTACAATTATTAAAAGTTGTATGATCGCTCTCGCTACTACTACTGCTACTGCCGCCGTGCTTCGTACAACAGCAGAACATGATGCACTGTGACTGCAGCATGCGATACGGGTATTTCTACTGAACCCTTTGTTGAGACAACGCTACCGCTACTTTGATACTTGATGAGTAACATATGACGCAACAATGTGAGTGACTGGCATGGTTGATGATACCAATCTACGGACGATAGTCGGTCGGTTGGGTACTCTGTACTCTGTTGTAATTTGGCTGTTTTACGACCGATGGATATCTATCTCCGGTACAGGCGGCGCGGACAGCTGTTAGGGCTGATCCGTAATTTGTTGGGCGCAATGTCGTTGCCCATCTGCACTTTGGCTCGCTCATCGTTCAGAAAGCATGAATAGACGGAAATACTTCAACTGATCACGCTGAAGCTCATGTTGCGGCAAAGCCCCGTTTGCTATGTGCAGGATCTCACACTGGTATCCGTGCAGTGCAACGAACTGCACGCTGTGGGCTATTCGTATGAACACGTACGAAAAAGCACGGCACGAGAAAAAAACTCCGTCCCCCTCAACGTGATTTTTTTCTTGGAACACCTTCCACCGGTAAAAAAAAAAAAAAGAACAGCAGAGCTTCTCTCTTAGCCTCGTGCGCCGCCCGCCCGTCTCGCGACCACCTCACCACCGATTCGGTCCAGGTAAAGCGTTCCTCCCTCTCCGCCACAGTGAGCCCGTCGCCCGCCAGCTCGACAATGTTGTTGCTCAGACTGCATCGCGCTCGCTTTCAACTATAGATTGGTCGCGAAAACTAGCAGCGCTTGAATATTATTTTACATATCAAAACGACCCTTGTATATCGTGTATGGTACAAGCGGAGCATCACAAGGAGGCCAGACAGACCCCATTCGTGCTTCCCACGTGTCTCAAGGCACACGCGACCCCTAGCCACGAAAACGGCGACCGCGCTCCTTGCAACCCCCCCTCCACCCGCCAGCATCCGTCGACATTCGCGACGGCGCCGGGATCGTCCGCGGTGCCGTGCTCTGACAACACACACGCTCACGACCCGATATAAAATATCTTCAGAATATAAGCTACGCTTGACTTGCACCTGGTATGTTCGTCTGAACACGAGTACAAGAAGGCGCTTGTATTCACGAACGCGGTTTTTGCTCGTAATTATAAGTTGTACCGGGATATATTGCTTTTTTCATCAGAAATCGGCATGCCTTGACAGAAAACGCCATATAACTTGGTTTTGGTGTGCCCTTATCACCTCGTTGAATTTTTTCGTACCGTAACCCGGCAAAAATGCAATGGCGCACCGTTTTTTGTCGTTTTGGCAAATGAGACGGAAGTACATGGTATGTTTCGCCAAAAAAAACGGTATAACTAGACAGAAAACGTCATCTTACTTAGGTTTGGTGTACTCGTTTTCCAGGTTAGATTTTTTTGTACCGTAAATTGACAAAAAATCACTGGTGTACCGAATTTTGTTATTTTGTCCGTTACGACAAAAAAAAATTGCAAGTGATGCGGGATGATATACCACAGCTCGGTACTACCGTTGCCCTCACGGGCTCGAATGGTACTGCCGTGCGTACTATTTCGCATTTGTTTGTTTTCTCCCATCGAGATGCATTTTTGTTGCAGCCTGTTTTGTGACCACAGCCAGGATTTCAGGGGAGTGAGCAAATGCGATAACATCTTCATTATTAGCTCCTGTCCCTCCGGTGTATAACGCTCAGTACTGGCGCTCCTGTAGCGTCCTCAATCATCTGTGTGATACAGCTCGGCTTCGACTTTATTGTCTCCGGGCGCGTCGACCACGTGGCCGGCGGCGGGGTCTCCGTCTGCTCGACCATAGACCGCATTCAATTAAGCAGAGGGGGCAGCGACTTAGCTCAATCGGTATTTGTGGAGCTGTGGCCTGTTGTCTGCTGTATATACCAGACGTTACTTAGTCATGGTTCCGTACATTCCGTGTTGCCACAGTATTAGCAGAGGCCTCTTGGTTTGTTCCTCTCGGCTGCATTATACAGTAGCCATCTTCGCGGTAGAACAAATTCCAGTGGAAACAGCGACACACATGTAACATACGCCGTCCGCCTGTCCGTATCGCACCCGTGTGTAGTTGGTGCTTGTGAAGCTGTGGCCTGTCGTCAGACGTTTACAGCAGGCGTTGGATGGTCGTGATCACGCATGTTCTGTGTTACCTACAGGTGCTACCCTTTTCCCAATTACCCGGGTACCCGTGAGTGTCACCCGGCTTGTTAACACCCGTCACGGCCACAAGCAACACTTCATATAAGCCGAGTACTTGGGGCCTGGGTACCCATTCATTTACCTTGGAAATCCCGGAGATGGCAACTTATCATCCTCTAATTCTGGGCAGGATTTCGCACAACCCTTTTCAAATGAAAACACTGTCTAATGCCTCACATCTCACACCATACTACATGTGTTAGCCTTCTGCAACTTACCCGTGTACTCGCGAGTATGACCCGCTTTACTAAAAACGTCACGGGCACGGGTAACACTTCATACTCGCCGAGTATATAGGCATTGGCACTCGGGTACCCGGCTGTTTTACGCGTAGCCACTGGTGAACCGATCCCCAGGCACCAGCCCAAATGCCCGTAAATACTCGCGAGTAGGAAGGTATTTTTTTCACAAAGTTGGCGGGTACCCCTTTAAGACGGGTACTCATCGGGCGACGACTCTATATACTGTTGCTACGGGCATTTGCAGGTACCCCTTGGCTTGTTCTTCTCGGAAACAGGACACAAAATTCCTCCTCTCGGAAAGTACCTGAAAATTTTCCCGCACACTGCTGCCTCCGCGAAGGGAGCCGTTCCGACGCAGACATTTTCTTCCAGACCCGCAGCCCAAGCCCCGAGAAGTGCTGCCACTATATACATGGGCGACGTCTTCTGCTTCCTTCCCACCCCTGCCCCAAACACTGTTGTTGCGTTGCCAGCTCATGGCGGCTGTTCTGATGGTTGTGCTTGCGTTGTGTTACCGGTGGTTGTGAGGTGGAGGTGGTGGCCGCGGCGGTGGTGGTGATTCTAGTGCCGCTGCTGGTCGATCGACTCCGCCCGCCGTCAGATAGGCATCCATGGCGTCCGTGCCGGTCGCACCAAAGATGTTAGGAGGCAACACTTTCACCCCTTGACAGACAGCCACTTTGCGTTGGCATGCTTTGACCGACACCAAACTACTAGATTTTAATATGTAACACTCGGCCCTACATCCTTGACAGCGCACGTTTTGCGTCCCGCTTGATGACATGTCTCCTGACATCATTTGGGGCCACACCACTACTGGCGTGACCGTGAGTTGAGTGGTCTCTGTACCGTTCTTGTGTGGTGGCGAGCCTGTGGCAGGTGTTGTGTTCTGATACTGCCTTCAGTTGCGAGTGGAAATATGAAGTATGAAGATTCATTGAAAAAAATGAAAAGCAAAAACAACACTTACAACATGGTAGTAAATCTTCAATTTTTTTGTGGATGGTAATATTGTACTTACCTTCATTTCAAAGTATATAAAAAAAATCATCAACCAGCTGCTGATCATCCACACCACTAGCACAGCTTTTTTTGCTAACGAAAATTGAAGTAAATGTGGTGCGCAGCAATTTCATACCAGGTACTATATAAGATGAAGACGATGAAAGCACTTTATCTGTGAGTTCGACTGGTTAATAATTGTATAGTTGATACCTAATTGTGCAAGCTGGGTAATACGCCCACTATTAATAGTGATGTTCTACATTTCGTTTATAGGTGGGAGGTGTGCACAATTAATGAGAACACATGTATTTATATAGGAATTACTACAGAAATTTGGTACAACACGAAATTTCTCGATTAATTTCGTAATTCGTGGTGGAAATGGATGGGAACAGACGACCACGAATGTTTCTTGTAGGGGAAGAGGCAAGTTGCGACCGCCGGAGGCGGTGTCACGACGGGACGGGACGGTAATTAGTCGGTGTCAAGGCGGGACGGGACGGTTATTTATAACGCGAGAGATTTTATCGGCGGGACGGGACGGTATGTGACGACGGTCAGAGATTTTGTCGGCGGGACGGGACGGCGGGATCAATTTGACGGCGGTTTTACGTCCCGTCCCGTCCCGCCGTTACCGCCGTTATCGTCCCGCCGAAAATCCCGTGATAAGCCTTGGATGTTAATTGTGTCTTTTTAGATTTGTTTTTAGTAATTCGAAATTGCAGTCGCACAGACGAACAGTCGACGGATGGAAATCCAGCGGAAAGCGTGTTGCAGCAAACACATTACGGGTCGCTGAAGAAAACGGCGGCGGGTGAACTCGAAAAACTCGCAAAATATATACACCAGGTTCCAGGTACATATCATAATGGGAGAAGTCGGCTCTCAACAGTTCGAAATCCGATTTCGTACCCGGGTTCGACACCTAACCGAGCTAGCTTGAGATGAGGTTCACCTTGCGGCGCGCTGTTTGCTGGACTTGCCTCACCTTGCTCCCTCCTACCAACTCTGCCAGTGGCGGCCTCGGCAGTGCAAGCGGCATGTTCCGGCGAAACGTGCAAATACTATTTAGCGGCAAAGGTACTTTTTCTACATCTCTATTTTGGACTCCTGATAAATCATAACAGTCGGCCTACTTCCAAGAGGAAGTTGCCACAGTAGTGCGAGAAAAAAGTCCAATACTCTGACATTCAAGTGAAGGAAGGCATCGAGGCTCGGCAACGGTTATCTTATATATATCGTTTTTTCAATATTTCTGTATTTTCCTTTCCTGCGGTCGACTGGCTGTGGATTTCACATTTCTACTAGTTCTGTCTACGGATAGTGAATAAGTCACTTTTAACCTGCTCATCGCTGCTGACGTATTGACACGTTCGGGCAGTGCGTGTATACGTATACGTATGTTTCGATTTTTTTGGGGCTCTTTCTATTTTTTCTCGTACAAGCACTTTGCGCCAGAGCGTCAGGTAGTAGATATGGGAAGCCCGTCCGGAGACGTTGGTCGAGGTCCAGGCGCGATCCGTGTAGTGTAGAGCGCGTGGCAGGCGCTCAAAACTTCCGTGGGAAGTGGACGAGACGATTTTCCTGGTTTCAATACGAGATGCCGTGTTTTGTACGTACGTACCGGTAAAATGTCGTCAGCTTTTTGCCCTCTTACGAGCACACAGCCTAGACACACACCAGATAAGACAACAGCCAACACGAACAGAGCATTACGTTAAAACCCTGCCGCCCATACGCCATGCGTGCGTGACACACCCATCCGCGCTGTACTGCGGTGGTTGGTTGTGTTTATCCGAGTCTGCGGTCCGTACACCACCATCTACCTCTCTTTGCTGCTGTTGGGTGTGACAGATTATGCACACCGTCAGACGTAAATGTAAGGGCCGCTTGAATTAAATATGAGTACCTCGACTGTCCTCCGACGTGTTGTGTTTCTTACACCAGGCACACCCAAGAAGTCTAGACGTCAGACAACATGCAAAAGACAAGAACGATACAACCCCGCCTGGCAGCACAAGCAGCAACGGGCGACGCCACGCGCATGTCGCAGGTCCGTCATCGGTGATCACCACCTCTCTCTCCCCTGCCGCAGTGGCGCGCGCGCCGCGAGAAGTATTACGGATCTTTGGAAATATGGTCAAAAGGTCACGATGCCCGATCTTGGACTTGAAAGCGAGAGTTCGATCTTCGCAGGTGTCATGTCTTTTTTTTTACTTTTCCATTTTCAACTTTTTTTTTTTGTATCATGTACGAACATAACCCAGACACCATAGACAACAGACAGCTGGCTGAAACGCTATACACGCCAGCCGCCCGCCAACAGAGCAGGAACCAACATCACGCGTGTGGGGTAGTTTGTCTGCGCTGTATTGCGGTGGCTTCCTACTCTGTTGAAATTGTTGTGTATCGGACCCTGCGATCTGTCGAACTGAGGATCTCTGCTGTTGTGTCACATAGATGCCACAGGGACAACAATGCTGCTACTGCAGCGCCATAATCGTGGGCAGCCGAGTGTGGTCGAGAGTTCCACCCCCTCGTTCGGTGCATCCTCTTTTGATTCTGTAAATATTATCCCACTACTGTACTGCCGTGTTCTGTGTATCACGCACGCGTGTGTGTGCGGTGTGTGCTGTGCGTCATGCGCGTACGTGCTTTCAAAACATATTTTCTTCTCGGCAGCCCTCGGTTTTGTGCCGGGGAGGCCTTCGCCGTGAGCGCCACAACAAAATCATGCATGAACATACTCAAATATGATAGTGTTTGGCGGAAATGTCGGGAAAATCGATTGAAACGATCCAATCGATACTAACAGTTCCACACTATTTCCATGTATGTTTTGTCCCTCAAAAAAGCAGGTGCAGTTTCCAAAAGGGTCTACTGTACGTCCTAATACATCATATGCGTATGGTACAATATCGCATGAAGGATGGTTTCCAATTCGTTCTTGCGGCAATCCCCTAGGCACGTCCCCGAGGGGAACTTTGTACCAGGTGTACTTCGACTACCGCTGCTGTACTGATGTTGTCGTCATACGACGAGTATTGTATACAGAAGTATATTATGTCAAGGAAGAAACTAAAATGCTCGAATTGTCAACAAATGACTTAGGTTTGAGGAACACGGCTCACAACGGGCACGAAGATAACAAACATACATTTAAGAAACAGATCCAATCGGTGGGTACCCAAGAGAAGCAACGTCTAAGAAAAAAAAGCAACCGACGGCTACCCAAGAGAAGCAACGCAGACAATCCGGGCCTTGGCACTGAATAACGAACGCGACAGAAATCACACTATTTCTGCAGTGTTGCCGTCAATAAGACTGATGTGCTGTATGGACATGCTGACGGTCGCTTCAGGGTAGTCTCCCCCGCTGCCAAAAATCACAAATACACGCCCTGCAAGCCCGTGCGGTCAGCATTCAAGAGTGACGTGCCCTGCGTGATTTCTCGTGCGTGAGACGCGGTTTTGGCGTTATACCTGAAAAAACAAACATGAAACGCCGAAAACGTAGAAATTTTGGCTGACAACAAACCATTCCAAAGGAAACGTAGGTCGTAAAAACACACAAAAAAGGCTCCGAGCCTGGACGCCAAATTGGCGTTTCCCAACACCGGGCCCCCGGCGCAGCCCCCCTTGTACCAAGTATTATTGGGGTTTGATACTGAGAGAACTGGGCTAAAGGCATCATTTGCAAGGGTTAAATAATGCGAGTGCTGTGCTATACTAGATACTTTGGGCGTTTGATACTGCTAGTACTGCGCTACGAGCACATATATCATATGTAAGGGGTCGGCTCTCAGCAGTTCGAAAGTCGATTTCGTACTTTAGTAGGTTTGGAGCCGAAACCGAGCAAGCTGGAGATAAGCTCCACCTCTCGGTGCGCAGTTTGCTGGATCTGCGCCACCTTGCTCGCCCCTCCTGACCCTGCCAGGAGCGGCCTTCGCCGAGCTCGCATCGAGTCGCGGGAGCGAGTGTTGATTCCGTTTTTATGACAAAAATACCCGTTGCAATGTCAAGCGTCTACCCGTACATATACAAAGGCATCGTCCATGGCACAGTATATGAGATAGAGGGTGGTTCAACGCACATCATGCATATTTTCACCCGGAACGTAGCCGGTACGGAACCAGAACTCTTTGTTGCGGCGGGGAGAGAGAGAGAGAGAGAGAGTGGGGGGGGGGGGGGGGGGGGGGGGGGGGCTGCGTGTAACATGGCTTCCCTTTTCTTGTTTGGAACCATGTATTTGGTACATATGTATGCTGCTGTTTGTTGTTGGCACCAGTGTTATTTCATGACTTTGTATCAATGTCGTATCATACACGCAAGGAGTGTTGTACGCATACGAACGTACAAATCATATTATTATTAGTAGTGCTGTCGCTGCTGCTACGAACAAGCGCCAGCAGGTGAACTAAGCCCAAGAGTGGAGATGGCGAAATAACCAGATTAGAGCGATATTCTGTGGTAATGCTCAAAACGGCCGAGTCGGCTTTTCGCGCACTTCGTGGCCAACTCCGTGTAATGCTGTTCTATGTATATTTGATTTACACAATTTGCCAGGTGGCCAAAAGTGTGCCGGATTGCAACATCTACTAGTTGCTGGTTCATTGAATCTGATTCCAGCGTATTCTTTCTCTTTACTCAAACGCGATTTATTCGTAATGTACCCCTTGGCAGTCCTGTCGCAATGAAGGCCTCGGCTTGCCTGCATCCTCCGCCCCCATGGGCATGTGCGGAGCCAAAGCAGGCGTCTGCCCGCGCAGCGAAGCCCCCTTTGTAAATGTATGTATCATCATGCAAGATGTCGGCTCTCAGCGATTTGAAAGTCATCACGTACTTTACTAGGTTTTTTGAGCGGAAACTGACCTACCTGTAGCTTGACATGAGGTTCACCAATCGGTGCGCCGTTTCTTTCGGTGCGCCACCTCGCTCGCCCCTCCCGATCCTGCGGGGCGGCTTCGGTCGTGCTCGCATCACGTCCCGGGGACAGGGGCTAGCTTCGTTGTTTTTACAAATCAGAAGCTGTTCCGATGTCCAGTGCCTACTCGGACGAATAGAAAGCCATCAAACTAAGGCGCAGATATTGGATGTCGGGGTGGTTCAACGCAAAGCATATTTATCTTCAGCCAAATAGTCTCCGGTTCAAATCCAGCAGAGCTCTTTACTTTTTGTTTCTTTCTTGGGTGTTACTGGGCCAGCCAAGAAATGGATTTACCATCGGCAGGTCGTATCTCGTCAACCACTGCGAAATAGGGCTTGAACTTTGGAGGCACTAACCCTGACACAACACAGCATGTGCAAAAATATATATATATAAAAAATGAGACATACAAATAATTCGGCTCGATCGTGACGAGATATTGGCGAAAACTAAAAAAAACTCACATTTCAACACAAAATTCATAAAAATCGTCGTTCCCGATTAAGGCGAAATTTGGTGTCGACCTGGCTGAAGACCCTACAAGAAGACCAGTATTAGTTTCACTGCCCAATTCGCCACCTATCACGCGCGTTCGCCAAAACACGATTTCTATACATAACTCAAGTAATTACCATCATTTTTTGTTTTCTGGGATGCCCCGTTCAAATCTGCAAGTTTCGACCTGAAAATTTAACCTCGTATTTGCACGACATATGCAGACAAAACGGAAAGCGAGCCCCCCCCCCCCCCCCCCCCCCCCCCCCCCCCCCGCTTTAGACAAATTACGGTCGCTTTGTCTTTTTCCGCATCTTTTTATCGGTCTTATTTCTCGAAAAAAAATAGCTTACTTTCCATTTGTTGGTTGGTGCATGATCAACACCGTGGCATAAAATCGCATCCAAACACGTAGTATTGGGCGGGGCGTGGACAATCAACCGATTTGGCAGCACCTTGGCTGGTCCAGCGTACGTATGTTTTCTTGTTTGGCACCGTGTATTTTTGCCATGTTGCTGCTGTTCGTTGTTGCCGACAACGTATTCTATCACGTTGTATCATATCGTTTGACAAATTCAAACAGCTGTAGGTAAAGGACCGTACACGTTCTTCTATTCATAGTTACTATTAACAGTGATGCTGCTGTTGTACTAACAAGTGTCAGCAGGTAACAGCGGCACCCTGAAGAAGGTCCAATAGGGGAGACGGCATAATAACCAAATGAGAGCCATACTTGATAGTAATATTCGAAACGCGGTGGTCGGTCTTCGCCAACTTCGTGGCCAACTCTGTGTGCTACATACATCTTGATTGATTTGCACATTGTGACAGGTGGCAAACAGTGTGCCGGATGACAATTCATTTGTTGCTGCTCCATTAAATCTGATTCCGGTGTTTTTTCCCTTCACTCATACACAATGTATTTTTATCTACCTCTTTGATACTGACATACATTTTCGAAAGTGCACGTTACGTTTTCGGGAAGGATACCTCATACCTGGCACTGCTGTGCATACATACACGTTAGAGCCATTCGTTCCACGCGAAGTGCGTGGGATATTAATCGTTGCCGTATCAACCACTATGACGGTATAACCCCTACCCCCTGCTCCGACACGTTTGGAGGCATGATGTCACGTTCGTGCGAAGCACTAAACACACCTTGGTCACGCAGGTAATTGTGATTGTATTACGAGAAAAACTCGTGTCAGAAACTTACTGGTATTGTACAGTATACCGGTGTATGAGTATCATACGGTAGGGGTTTGAGCCGAACAGTCATCGACCTGGTACGGACAAAAAATACCAGCGTCGCAAAAACAACAGTACCATCAAGCAAAAAACCTTTGGCATTTCGTAATTTTAGCTCGTGTGGTTGGGGAGAGCTTGAGATGGCGATGGGCTTGGATGAGTGTATGAGCGCGCTCGTTGTTCTAGGTGTCGTGGGAACTAAAGTATGACCGGCGTGTCACACCGCGTGGGATATTTGGCGGACACGAGGTGCAGTGTATATGTCAAGTTGTTCGCGAGTAGCTCTAGGTGCGATTGGGAGGGGGGGGGCAGGGGGGGCAGGGGCGGGGGGACGCAACTCATTTGTTGCTTGCCTTAGTCATTTGACCATTGACCACGCATCCCTATCGAGACGGGGCACCGTTCCTACTCCTAACAGAGACACCTCCAACATTTGGGCGCTCATCATCTTGTTTCCATACCTGGTTTAGTACATATATTTATTTTGCTAATATTATCCGCTTCCCGTTGGGCCGCCTGTGGTGACCATCTAACCCCCAGGATAGCGATCGTGTTCTCGCTATCTAGCGTACCAAACTCCTCCATGTCACATTCGTCTATTTCCCTCATATCCTTTTTAACACACCCCGTTCTTCGTTGAACGTTAGACATTTTCCTACTACGTATTTGAGTTCTACTCTCTATTGCTTTGCCGCACGGGCACATCTGTGAATCTACTTCCTCCTCCTCCCCGTTACTGGTATACCTGGTAGGTATTTCTTCTTTCTGGCAGGTCCAGGTCGCCCACACGAAATCGCAATTTCAGCGTTTTCGCGAAGTCCATTGGGCCATGCAAATACGTTTTCATTCCTATTCCTTCCCTCAATCCCCCGTATATCTCTAAGTGTTTTTCCGATTCCACCTTGTTTCTTAGCGCTAGCCTTTCCCTTCCTTCTATCCTTCTACTTCTGCCTTGTACCTCCCACACTTACCGGCGGACATCACCTCTTCTTGGTTTCCCCCTATATCCTTCCATACTTTCTCAACTACGCTATCCCTCCCCATTCCAGTTCGCCCTTTTGTTACTTTCTGCCATACAGCTCTATCAACTATGGCTGGCAATTTCTTTTTTGGCATGTTTCTTACTTCATATTGCCAGTTCAACTTTCTCATGTTTCTATTTGTCTTGAACGGGTGCATTCCCAGTTCTGCTCTTAATACTGTATGAGTAGTCGTACTTGAGCATCTTGGGATTTTTTAGCTGCTGTCATCTGTACTGTTTCCAACTCTTTTACGAGCTTCGCGTTCCCTTCCCATACTTTGGTACTATCACATTCATCAGGATATATTCTAAATCCTACTGTCAAGGTGCGAGCCTGTCAGGATCGCATCCATCTTGCCTACGTGTGCGTTACCCGTTCCTATCACTTTTGCAATATGTGGATCCCGAGAGCAGTATTTTGATATCTCTACGACAAGGTACGTATACTGGTCTACGATCGGAAATGAGGGGGTTATATAATACCATACCTGGTACACAGGAATACCGTATAAATATCGTACAGAGGAATACTGTCAGTTCAGAGGACATTCGTCTTCTCGTATATGGAGTATTACGAAACACGAGTTGATTTTGACACAAATGTGGCAGATTTATTGAATGAATTTTCAACCAAACGCAACCCTTCAACGGACTGCAAAGTAAAAGAAAATTAGGCTGCCTGTTGCCCCAAAATCACTTCAACACAGTATGCAAGACCTACTGCATGGCATCTGTAACAACTTTTTACCCGTCCACACTTGTGTTTTTACCGCGTGGAGACACATGAAAACGCCCATTATAACTCCGACTCGCTACCGGAATGTTGTTCCGTGTTGAACGGCCGCGAAATCGATCGAAATGGGTGTTTTTGAGGTGTTTCAGGCTGTTTGCAGACCGCACCAGGGCAATTCAATCGATACCAAAAGCTGAAGAGTACGTTTGTTTCACCGCACGCCAAACAAAAGACCGCAACGTAATCGCTCACGTATGTCAAAATGGCACTGCGCCAAATATCACACGTTTTGCGAATAAGGCAAATCCAAGTCGAAACAGAAATAACACCAAAAAAGATTCGCGTGAAGCACTACAAAAAAAGGACGATGACTTTTTGCTCGCCCGGAAAAGCGATTGGAGATGCTGGAAGAGAGGGGCGCGCCACGAACGCAAGGGAGCGACGCGACTACCAGCCCCTAGAGCCACAACACGATGGCATCGATATCGCACGCGACGTGGCCCTTTCGAACGCCGACGAGGAGGCTGAACGTCGCCCTTTGGGCGAGACGCTATTATAGCTGCGGAGCTAAATGCATGAACTGATACGGAAAAGCGCCTGAGGCTGGACATGACAGAAAAGTTGGACAACGAGAACGAACGAAGGATGCACGCCGAACCAGAAACGCGCCGATCGCCAGCGGCGCTGGGCGCCGAGGAGGGACTCAAACAAACGCAAAAGGCGCGCGTGGCGAGGCTGGGGGGGAGGTGCATCGCCACCTTCCATGTCCCCTTCCAGCGGCAGCTACTGCTGCTGCTCTCGCCTTTGGTCCAGCTTTTATGTCGGAAATTTGGTTCAATCCGAAACGCTTTGCTGTTATCCAAGGCGTGGTCTCCAGTTTTTCGGTTTAGGCCTCTGTATTATGACGGCTGCTGTGCATTTGCTTGACTGGTTCGGTGGAAAGAAAGTAATTCTTGTTTGGACGAAACCAGGTATTGGAGACCTCAGCCCCAGGGCTAACGGTGAAATGCTCTCTTTCCCTACACTGTACAGCATACCTGATTCACGTTCTTATACGATATAATACAACGTGATAACATAACGTTCTTGCCAGCCGCCAACCAGACAGCAGCAACATACCGTAGCAAATACATGATGCCAAACGGGAAGGGAAAACATGACACAAAAAAGAGCTCACAGCGGGATTCAAACCTAAGATCTTGCAAACGCAACGAAAGCAGGTAGTCTGACCAGCCATACAACGTATTATACGACACGGCTCAGACTGATATGTACCTGTCTGTACGGCTAGACATTAGAGATCCGAACAGTTGGTGTTGTGTTAAAAAGCGAACCTACCGCTAGCCCCCGGGAGCATGCGAGTTCGGCCGAGGCCGCCCTCGGGAGGGTCAGGAGGGGAAAGTAAGGTGGCGTAAGTCCAGCACACAGCGCACCGGGAGTTGGACATCATCTCCAGCTACGTCGGGTTCGGTTCAAAAGCTTGTAAAAAAACGACTTTGAAACCTCTGACAGCTGACCACACGGGTCATGATATATGCAGTTATGCCTGTTGCTATCTCTGAACGTGGCCACACCAGAAAACACACCAATGCATTCCTAGCTGTCATCCAAATGCAAATCTGCATTACAAGCGGTTCTGAGCACGATGCAGCTCAACCTTCATGCGACTCGCCAAACACCTAACGGTGCTTCGGGATCGGTGCAAGCAAAGTCTGCCTGGTCGGTGAAAACCCGGAACGCTCCGTCCCGGCATTCTGGGCATGTGATAATCCATGTCCATACGACTAAGGCCATGCATGACACGACCACACCCCTCCTCTTCACCCTTCTCCCCCTATAAACCCTTCTCACCGAAGAACTGCGGCGCAGCTGTCGACCACCAAAGCCGCTAACCCCATGTTCATTCCCGCCCCCCGCTTCCCGCGCTGTTGAGCACGACTCCGTTGGACTCCGGTTCGTACGCTGGCGGAGGCCTGTGCAACACGAAATTACAAAAAAGCGAAATGTCATGTACACAAAAAGTACGTGGTAATATACTGCAGGGAAGGTGTGACGAAGAGGGGTATGGGGTCGGGGGTGGATGATATGAGTCCGGGTTTGGACACCTGAACGCATACGACACCTGTATGCACATTCGTTGAAGCCGACTTGGTTAGACTCCGGGCCGTAATATAGCGGAGGCTACAACAAAAAAAAATGATCAAAATGCCGAACACCAAGTGCATAATTAGTAACAGGTAGGTGTATAGAAGGAAGGTTGGGAGTCAGCGTGAGCAATCGTGAGTTTGGGTTTCAATACGAAGAGGCGTCACACTCATAAAAAAGCCAATGAATACGACTACGTTACACGGACTGTACGCTGGCCAAGGCCTGAACATCATAAAATTACCAAAAAGTGAAACTCAGATATATTCCAGTGCCAGCTATGACAATAAGCATTACCCATAGAAGGGTATACCCGGTACGATTGGAGTTGAAAACGGACACAAACTAGAATCAAGTCAAAAACGCACCCAACGAGTCACGCGACTGGCCAAAAACATATCGTACCTCAGTTAATGGGATACAGACTCGGCTAAACCTGCATCTGACTATTCTGCCTGGGTTTCAACCGTTTGTGGCTATAATTATAACGAAACACCACTCGCCTACAGTGTGTAATTAACCTTTGCTGCAGCTGCGGTCGTTGGTTCTGCGTATTGGTTTCTTTCAGGGTCTATCGACATAATTTCGCACATTCACCATTGCTGTCTTCACTATTTTCATTGGCGTATAATGATTCACATTGTTGATACAACAATGGAGAAAAAACTATTAATAGTACCAAGGGTGATGTGGGAGTAGGGTGCTCGGCGGGCCCTGCCGGTGGCAAATTTCATATCCAGAATCAATTTGTGAGCTCAGGACCGGGTGGGATCAGGGTGCCAACGGGACCAAAGTGATTAGAATCAGAGCTATCGTAGCCAGCGTGTGCTTTTGACTTCATTTAGACCGCACCTCTCCTACCTCTGTTCGGCTCCAAACGGGAGGTATATGTACCCGTCTATGGCTGTTGCTTCAAGATGAAAGCCAGCGTGGGAAAGTATAGAGGGGGGTCGTGGTAGGCCATGACTAGTTTAGGTTTCTATAAAAATAGGCGAAGTCGGTCAGAGGAACGTGCTACTGTAGTTCCAGCTTCGTATCGGCTTTGGGACACCCGCTCCCCGGGTTGTTCAACAAGCCTCTGTTACACTACGGCCCCCCGGGCTGTTCACAGGAACTTGCTTACGTAGTGCCAGCATCGTATCGGCTTTGGGACACCCGCTCGCCGTGCTGTTCAACAAGCCTCTGTTACACTCCGGCCCCCTGGGCTGTTCAACAAGCCTCTGTTACACTCCTGGCCGTAAGCCAGTGGAGGCCTGAACTAAATGTTTTGAGGGTTCCCTTTCTTTTTCGAAGGAGATCGGCTCCGACAGAGGGTGTATGTTGTCTTGTGTCTTAAGACGGTAACTTCTCTGTTTCGAAACCTGGGTGGACAGCAAACACCAGCGTCAGCAGAATCAACCACCCCAACCATAAAATAATGAAAAATGGGCTGTAACCCGTTTGACCCAGTCTGCATAGTGATACAACAAGCAAATCGTTCCTTTATACCGTCTACCAAGAGCGTACAGCGTGTGTGCGTGTGGTACCGCTCATAATATCGCAGGTCGGCCACACCTACCCCAACACACCCCGGGATGCCTCGTGTTGCTGATGCTGTAAGCGTCATGCGTTTTCGACGGAAATTTCGTCTGAATCCCAAAGAGATTCGGAAAGAACACAGACCAACAACCACCCAATCAACCAACCAGTCGTTGTGGGAGGGGGCGTCTCGTGATCTCTTGCTGGGCTTAATTGTAGTGCCTCGAACCCAACTCCTCGTCTGCGATACGTTATTGGTACGTATTAAACATAGCTATCATATCTTACATAGAAAATACAAGATACCTGTCGTTGTATGGCGGGGGAGCCCGTCTCCCGGCCCCGCTCTTGACTTTGTGTTTTCCCCTTGTCGCCTCGAACTCCTCCTTCGGCACTCTGAGCATGTTCCAGATCGTTTCGTTCGTCTGAGTGTTCGGCTCCTCACCCTCTGCTAAGTCCTGCAGAGGGAAAATAAAATGTAGTTAAATAAAATCGCCTGGCCTCGATTTACATACCACTTCCCTTTTTTCGTCAGGGCAGCGGGGGGACCCGTGCTGCTGCCGTGTTCTGGTGCTCTCGTGTGCTCGACGGGAGGCCCGACCTCATCGCTGCGGTTGATTACGAGTACGCCTTCGTGTATACCGGTACAGTACAGTGATATATATGTATTTACATGCATTTTTTTTAGGCATGCTGCTCTCTGGCGGCCGAGGGTTCTCTCTGAACTTTCGGCGGTGGGGAAAGCAAGGGGGGCGTGGGTACATTCTGACGCATGTCTGGATCCCGGCCGAGCACCGCGGCGGTGCTTGGGGAATTGAACGTCGCTGAATTGGCTCTAAAAAAAACAGATATTGCTTTCCGCCTCGCCGAGCCGAGTAGGTGAAATGGAAAACCCACAAAATTTTTATTCTGTTTTCTTTAATATTTTTGTAGTAGCCCGCCACCCTCGATCACTTTTTCAAGCCGCCTTTATGTATGTTGCATCAAGCCCTTTGACGGTTGGTGTTCCTTTTCTAGCAACTTCGGCAGCAGCAGCAGGTACAAAAGCACCAGGACACGTCTGTCAGTAATCACTTATGTTTCACCTAGCCCTTTAACGTAGACCACACACCTTACACCTTGCACGTGCTAACCACACACCTCACACCGAGCGCGTACGTGACAACCAAAACTGCCCCCTTCTCGGTCCGTCTGTTACCTACGTACGAACAAGAGCGAACTGCGTGCACGTTAAAAAGAAGTTATCTTCTCGGCAGGATTGACCACCTATGTACGGCATGCACGACAGGCAGCTGTGTGCTCTTTCGAACCGCATTTTTTTTCAATTCTGCTTTTACTAAATATCATTTTTTAATAGTCTGCCACCCTCGAACACTTTTTCAAACCGCCTTTATATATGTTGCACAAACACTTTGACGGGTGGTGCTTTGGTTCTTATCAACCTCAGCGGGAGTAGTCGTCTGTCGAGAGTCATTTATGTTTGAGCTAGCCCTTTGACGTACACCACACACCTTACCGAGCACGTAGCACGTGACGAACGACAGGCAACTGTGCGTACTTCAAAACGAAAATTATTTTCCCGGCAGGAATGACCAACTGTGTACGACATGCACGACAGGCAGCTGTGTGCTCTTTGGAACCGCATTTTTTTTCAATTCTGCTTTTACTAAATATTTTTTTGATAGTCCGCCACCCTCGAACACTTTTTCAAACCGCCTGTATATATGCTGCACAAGAACTTTGACGGGTGGTGCTTTGGTTCTTATCAACTTCAGCGGCAGTAGTCGTCTGTCAAGAGTCATTTATATTTGAGCTAGCCCTTTGACGTACACCACACACCTTACACTTCACACCGTGCACGTAGTACGTGACGAACGACACGCAACTGTGTGCACTTTGAAAAGCAAATTATTTTCTCGGCATAATTGGCCACCCATGTACCACAGGCACGACAGGAGCGGTGGTCTTTCAACAACAAATATTACGGAGGGCCATAGTAAATGGAACCAAATATTGTTGACAAAAATATCGAAATATATAGGTTCTTGTGTGTATCGTAGGTCCTATTTAATATGGTTCCCCGTAATAAGTTCCACCCCGTAATAGCTTCCACGGCAGAATTCGCGCTTCGTTGAAAAGCTTCTTTGCAAATAACGGTGGAATTATATGCATTCCAACCACTAAAAAAGCTGACACTACTGCAAGTACAACTGCTCGACCATGATCAAACGCTCATACAATAGCAGTAGTTCTTGTGTAGCCATTACCACTACTACGCTGAAGTAGTGCAGGTAGAGGCAGCACGTGAAATACTATACGACCACTAAATAAAAAAAACTAATACCAGAGCAAGTACTACTCCCCGACCATGACCAAACGCTCATGCAATAGTAGTAGCGCTCGAGTAGCTGCTGTGGCAGTGGTGTAAAGAATGAGCCCGCCAACAATAAACGTCTAATCTGGACAAGCCCGAGATTCTTATCGTGGCGCCATCTTCAAACACCCTTGAGCATGCGCTATCATATACGATAGTTTAGAGTTCACCACTGAGCCGAGTTTCTGATCCTTTTTGAGCGTTCTCCGAAAAGTGACCATTGTGTTCATATCGGGCACTTTCTTATTGGCTAGCCTAGAGTGTGTAGTAACAGTATCGTACTCGTGCGCCAACCAAGGATGCCGCGTGATTACATCGTCTGTTTACAACCATGACGTTGTTTGTATTATATGAGCGTTTCGTCATGCCCCAGCAGTAGCATTAGGAGTAGTACTATTAGTGGTCGTAGTACAAATACAACTACAATTACGATTTTTGAGGTCATTGTCACTTTGCTAGCTCTTGGCAGACAGACCGACTGATAGACAGCTCTTCGCAAACAGCCCTTCTTCTTTGAAACATCCGAACAGCCAAACAACCTTTCTTCCTTCTTTGAAACAGTCGAACAGCCAAACAACCTTTAGCTTTCTTCTTTCTTCTTCGCCAAACAGCCAAACAACCTTTTCTTCTTTCTTCTTCCGCAAACTGCCAACCAATAGACAGATCTTCGCGCGGCGCCTAAAAGAGGCGTCTCGCCTTCGACGAACGGCATAGACAGGTGCAGCTGTCGCCGGCCAAACTGCTGCTGTCGGCGGCGAACCTGCCGGTGCTGCAACCCCCGCCTCTCCCTTCTCCACGTCCCCTAAGCTCACCTCCCCCTCGTCGAGAGGCGCGTGGTCCTCGCCCTCGGGCAAGAGAGCGGCAACGACAAAGACCGACCTGGTGCCGGCTGTTATTTGCGACCAGTGCACGGACCAACACTTTTGTCAAGAACTCCGCGCCTGGTGGCAAAAACGTGGCCTTCGCCACCTGCAAGGATCTCACGTGCGTGGTGGCGGGATCATCCTGACAGGGCAACCGACTGCGAGTTCTGTGCTCGCCCGATCAAGGAAGGGACTGTCTCGTACTCCCTCGAGACTGCTGACAGTGGTGAGTGTCTTACGTCTATTGTGCATGCTGTATGTTGCCAGTACGTTTTTTTGGGGGTTTTCAATTGCCTTTTTGCATACAAACCACCGTCAAAGCGTTTACATTTTTTTTGACTCATCCATGCTCGCTCGTTCTTTCCCCTTCGTGCGTTGGATCGACTCCTCTTACACACAGTGCACGCGAACGCCCACATGCACAACTGTTTGCGGGACGTGAAGCACACGATTTCTGTGTGTACATGTTTTGGTGACCCCACGTACTCATTTTGCTCGTTTTCGGCTGCCGCTGCTGCTGCTGCCAGCGCCACGCCGTGAGTGCTGCTGCTGCTGTGCACCTGCTTCTCCTGTGCACTCGCTGCTGCTGTAGTGCTGCTGCGTTGTTGCCGTGCTGTGCACTTGCTGCTCCTGTGCACTTGCTGCTGCTGTATGTAGTGCTGCTGCGTTGTTGCCGTGCATCATGCTGGAAGCGTACATATTTTCGGATCGTCAATTCCGTAGGTTTTGCGATGGCGGCATACCAGGGTACATGCTTTTTTTCTTCCTTATTTTCATATCGTTGCTATATGCTGCTGCTGCTGCTGCTGCTGCTGCCAACGCTGCGGCGATTCGTTGCAGCTTCTGCTGCTGCTAATGCTAGGGGTGCTTCTGCCGCTGCTGCTTCCAATGCTGCCGCAATATCCACTGAATGTTCGCATGTACTCGGATTACTATCTTTCTTGGTCGTTTTTGTACCCAAATGGTTCCTTTTGATACGTGAAAAAATATTTTTGTCGTTTTGCTCCTGCATTTTGCGTACGTACTGCAATTTCTCGTCTTTTGCTTGGTTATTTTCATATATAAGGTTGCTACGCTGCTGCTGTGGTGCTGCTGCGTTGTTGCCGTACATCATGCTGCACTTGTGTATGTACACATTTCGGTATCGTCAATGAAATTCCGTAGGTTTTGCGATTGCGGCATACCAGGGTACATACTTTTTTTCTTCCGTATTTTCATGTTGTTGCTATGCTGCTGCTGCCAACGCGGATTATTGTTTTTATTGGCCTTTTTTGTACCCAAATGGTTTTTTTTGATGCGTAAAAAAAAAAAAATTGGTCGTTTTGCTCCTGCATTTTGCGTACGTACTACTTTTTCTCGTATTTCGTATTGTTGCTATGCTGCTGCTGCGTTGTTGCCGTACAGCATGCGGAGGTGGGTCTATAGTGAGGTACCAAAAATACTTTTCGGACGGCCTCGGGGTACATACTTTTTTTCTCCCTTCTTTGCATATCGTTGCTATGCTGCTGCTGCCAACGCTGTGGCGATCCGTTGCTGCTTCTGCTGCTCTGCTTTTAGTGCTGCCGCAATATTCACTGAATGTTTGTATGTACTCGGATAATTGTGTTTCCTGGTCGTTTTGTGGCGCTGCTGCGTTGTTCCCGTACATCATGCGGGGCATGATTTGTGTGTCTATTACACTTAAACTTGTGCGTGTGTACATATTTCTGTATCGTCAATGATTTTTTTTGTGGTGCTGCTGCGTTGTTGCCGTACATCATGCTGCACGTGATTTGTGTGTGTACTGTACTACACTTGTGTGTGTACATATTTCTGTATCGTCAAGGAAATTACGTACTTGCTGCTTCTGCTGCTGCTGCTGCCGTCGTATAGCAAGCGATTACGTACTGCTGTTGTGCCGCTGTAGAGTAGTACAAATAATGAACTCTGCCCCCCCCCCCCCCCCCCCCCCTTCCCCCTCCCACGCCATTCCCTGCACGCCACTCCCGCCCCGCGCACCGTATATGTTTACTTCGACCAGGTCCGTGGCAAGTGTTACAACTGCCGCCTGACGGATTCCACCATCAAAGACGGAGACATCATCATCAAGCGCAAAAAGACTCCCTTCCATTTCGCCTGCTCCAGGGCTTCACGGAATTCCGAAGCAGTACACCAAGCAGATTGTCGCCATCCAGGACGAACGAAAGGAAACAAATTGTTCCCCACATTTCCCAAAATCACGATTATTTCTTCCTACACATATCCAACGGGTTCAACAGCGAACAGATCCACATTCTGGGCCTCCCGCCTCGTTACTACAGCATCCTGGAAGACTATTTACATATCATGTCTCATCCAAACTCCTATGCTGGCTACATCGAAATCGCGGCCGCCCAGCAACTATACAACATTTCCATAACCGTTGTCGTTGCCGGCACTGCTGCTTTCCTGTCCCACACCTTCCTTTAAACAACAGCCTGTATGTTGTATATCATGCACATGCCAAGCACTACTCCACTCTCTCCCCACACTGATGAAAGATGTTATTCTTATTATTTTTAGACGAATGTCATTCTTACTCTTGCGTCACCCGATCTTACGTTTCACATTACATTCATAAATAAACGCGATTATTACATCCTTCACCGTTTCTTACACAAATACATTTAGTTTGGTTGGCTTTGGGTTATGTCGCCAATTAATTGCAGTTATATGTACACGAAACGACGGAATACCCACTCCGAAGGAAAGCCTCGTATAATTTATAATTATGCCTCTACCTCTACTACAGTACTGCGTACTACCTGTACTACTGCGTAGTAGGGGTATTGGTGTGTATTAACAGTATACGAAGTAGTAGTCAACCCATGGTAGCGCGTGCATTTCTTTGTGTACTAACTATTTATCCTGCTTCTACCTAGCTACATGTTTAGCAGTGCCGTATAGTCTCAGTATAGTAGTAGTGGCATCGGGTGTATAGTAACAGTATAGTACTCAACCCATGGTACCGCGTGCATGTTGTAGTGTACTATTTATTAATATTACTTTTGTAGCAGTAGTGCTGTATAGAAGTGTAGTGGTACTGGCAGTGGTGCATAGAAACAGTATAGTAGTCATGCCCCAACCCATGGCACGGCGTGGTTATTTAACCTCTCTGTTTACCATGAGTTTGCTCAAACCGTGAAGACAACCTTACCTGCGTTGGTAGTAGGGTAGTGCTGCCTCTACCCGTACTGCATGTACGTAGTTATCTCCTTCTGCAATACCATTTGCTATACTTTCCGGGGACGCTGGGTGGTCACAAGGTCATTTCATGGACGGACGTAAATATCGTACTTTATCGACGACAGGAAAGCCTGTAAATAACTCTTATTCTTGCCGACAATGCTTGCTAATAGAGCCGGTGTTCCATCTGTTGTCCTCCGCCACACAAGAATGGGCGTGGGGCCCACACATCAGGACAGATGAACTCCAGTTGCCTTAAATTGAGAAACAACTACCAAACAAAACGAATGAATACCAAGAATACCATTCATAACGCTCCCCCTGAACAAGCTGTAGGCGAACGACTACCCGCGAGCTTGCACGGCTCACATGTCAACAGAAAAAGGGAACAACTAGACGCAATGGCCATCGTCAAGCGCATGGGCCCTCCCACCTCAACGGTGACATTCACAGGATCGCCGACCTGGCCGGAAGTACAACATAACCTCCTTCCAGGTCGAACCGGCATGGACAGACCCGACCTCGTCTAACGTGTTCAAAGTTAAGCTCAAGCACCTCCTGGCTGATCCAAAAAGCAAACTAGTGGAAAAATGTGCATACGTTATGCACGTTATTGAATACAAAGCCAGAGGTGTTGTGCATGCACATATCGACGTCAAATACGAAGGGGCTACTGCAGAACAGCGCGCAGAAATTGACGATCCGATTTGGACCAATCTCCCAGACCTTTCCATCGCTAACGGAGAGCCCCGTGCCAAAGTGCTCAAATGCATGATCCACAAGATATGCGGGTGTCACAATCCATTCGTACCTTGCATGAAAGTAAACGTAAACAAAAAACCCACAAGAAGCATTGCCAGAAACAATATCCACAACCTTCGCGTTCCTCTCTAAACACTGACAACTCTGATCAGCCGAATACAAACGCCTTCACTCGTCACCATCAAGTGCAAAAAAGGCTAAAACAAAACTGTTGACACCGTGATCGATAACAGGGGCATTGTCCCACACAACCCATATTTGTTAATGAGATATGACTGCTGTGTGGATTTGGTGACCGCCATGGCGGTCATTGCATACCTTTACAAGTACGCATATAAAAAGGCAGACACAATACGTGCAGGGGTTTTGTACGGAAAATATGAGATATAGGCCTACAGAAGCGTCCGGTACATATCCACTTCTGAGATCATGTGGCACATTTTCAAATTCACCACCGAAGAGAGAACACCTCCAGTTAACCTGCTTTGCGTCCACCACAAAGGACAACAGCCAATTGCTCACGAGGAAGCCGACGAGCCTGACAAACGACAAGCTGTTCCAGACGCAGCCGTCTCCAATCTTACGAGGTACTTCGGCCGCCCCATTTCAACGCTGCATGATCACTTGACTTCAGCCCAATACGATCGTACTTCGAGCAATTTTCAATTGAGAGGACAGAAACAACTTCCAAACGGCGTCAAATCGACGTCACACGACGACGACAATGATAGCGGTGGAGACGACGAACTTCAATCCTCAACTACAACTTTTCGAGACAGGTATAGGAACTTCGTCTGCCAGAAGTTACCACTAACGTCACTCGCATACAACAATATGAGTCCCGACCAAGGGGATATCTGGTTCTTGCGTTTGTTGCTGCTACATGGCCCGGCCGACAGCGTCTTCCAATTACGATCTATGAACAGCTTCAAGTACGAAACTTACGAACAGTGTGCAAGGCGTCTTGGCCTCGTTCGTGACGTTGACGAGTATGCCATTTGCATGCAAGACGCTATGGTTCGCCACAGCACGAGAAGTCGTCGTCTTTTTACAACATTAATACTGCACGGCGCCCCGCACCCCCATTATGGCAAGTATTCAGGTGCAGCTCACTTGACTTCACAGTGACGATGTACGCCGCTGCTAGCTCAGTCGCCGCTCTTGCACATATTGACCCCATGCTCAACAAATATGGCCGCTCCACGAACCAATTTGGCCTTCCAAATGTCACCATGATAACACGGAGTTTGACCGCCTCATCAACAACTTCAACAAGACAGAACTATTCCACGTTGCGATACAACAACCCCTGAGCACTTACTCGTTTGTGCGGACAACCGTACACGCGAGCGAAAATCCTCGTTTGCGCACACTTGCTATAATTGTACAGCGCGTATCTACAGCGCCAACTCACCGCTGTTCTAGCATGGACAGACCTGACCTCGTCTACCGTGTTTTCAAAGTTAACCTCAAGCACCTCGCGGCTGATCTAAAAAGCAAACTATTCGGAGAATGTGAATACCTTATGTACGTTATTGAATACCAAGCCAGAGGTGTTGTGCATGCACATGTCATTGTCAAATACGAAGGGGCTACTGCAGAACAGCGCGCAGAAGTTGGCGATAGGATTTGGACCAATCTCCCAGAACCTTCCATCGCTGACGGAGAGCTCCTTGCCAAAGTGCTCAAATATATGGTCTGCAAGTGTATTGCTCCGAAGAAAGAGTAGTACTCAGTTCCTGCTGACTACTTGTCTTTCCATCGAGCAATACGCCAACCCATGGTTCACGTTTCCGCTGAGGACAGCTACACGTGTGTTACCTGTTACTCCCTTTGTGCCTTGCGACGCTCCCGGGATTTCGCGTTGCCTACATCCCGAAGGGGAACCTTGTAATAGTCTATGATATCTTACTATGTACCAAGTTGACTTTTATCGGAATACTTGCACCTTTCCACTCAGGTCGCGGGTCTTTTGTCGCGCTCTCGGCTGCGGAGCATCAAGCAGCTCGCGCGTACACCACGACGCAAGTGTGCGTCCCGGCCGAGGGCCGTGGCGCGTGCTCTGGGCCTTCAAAATCGCGAATTTTAGCATGCAACTAGGGGGGTCATTCCGTCCTGTTAGAGCCAAGCTGGACGATGGAAACCCCCATAATTTTCCAATATTTTTTGTCGATTTTCTCTGCCACCGCTTGCCGGCTGCGGCTGCTGTATCATGTCTGATCACACCGTCCCTCAAGCTCTCTACGATGACGCAGCCACGGAACAGCGGCAGTCGCACATCAAGCTCTTCCTTTTGGGACGACCACGGACGGCGCTATAGATGTGTGCGTAAGTGGGCAGTGATTTCTGCCGGTCCAGGAAGTAGGAACGAACAGATATCTTAGATCAGGGAAGGTGCAATAAATTGAATGTGCTGCTTGCTCAAGGGGGCAGGACGACGATATAGTACGAACCCACACTCCCCCGGTGTTGCAAAAGTGGCCGTGTAACCACGGCACGCACTACAACAGCACCAGCGGTACAACAGCAGTGTTCACCAGGAAATACATACCATTACATGCAATTATTATACTCGTGCATGTGTAACTACCGTAGTATCCACAGTACGTATGATATACGAGGTAAACAGTTGTTCGTACATACATATACTCGTACTACTTGGCACTCGGTCCGCACGCCCCCCGCGCCTTCCTGCAGATCGAATACATATTAATTTCGGCTGTGCGTCTACGGCTGAAGTCCATCCACGATTCAATTGCGGTGTGATTCGTTGTATTATACTCGTGCATGTGTAAATGCCGTAGTGTCCACAGTACGTATGATATACCAGGTAAACAGTTGTTCGTACATACACAAACTCGAACTACCAAGGCATTTCTCGGGACTCATTTTCGACTCCCAGGCCAAATCTCATGGGAATCAGATACTCCAGGCTTTCACGGTAGTATTGGCATGAGCGCTGAGTCTGGCCACAACGGGGACTCTCCCAGGCATGTTCGACAACAACTACGGGATTCGACCGGATGGGTGGTAGACGACCTACAGCAGTAGCCACGATTAGATTAGAGGGGATTGTCAGTGCGGGCTCCGGCCACCGCGGTACTCCCCGGCATGGGTTGAACTCGGAACCCGACACATGTACGTGCATACCCTGTCAAAGTGCTGTCATCCGCGGGTCGGGTTGAATTCGCATCATGTGCGAACTTTATTCGCGGGATTTGGGGTGTCCTGGATTTTGCCGGACGTGTCTGTGCGGGCACGGGATACTGTGTGTGTATTTTCACGGGACTCGTTTGTGCGGGAACAGGATTCGTCATAGAATGCGTGGGGGCGGGAACAGGATATAATATTTTTCGCGGGGCTCGTTTGTGCGAGGTGCGGGGACGAGATTTCACATGTGTCACGGGGCCACGGGGAAATCCCGAATCCCGCCTAAAACCGCGGGATAACTCCCGCCGGAAAACCCATCAAGAAAAAGCAAAAATGCCTGAGGCGTAATAGCAACCGATACCACGCACCTCGTATCATACCTCATGAAAGTGATGTACGCACGAACAGGTTCCGTATACGTACATAACATGCTTGGTTGGAGCGGACCTGTTCGTTCTGAAAGAAAGCACATGCTCGAAATAGATACGACATACCATTATAAAAATTAATGGTATCTATTCGATGTTATCGGAGCCTTCGTCTGGCTCGTACGCGTCGATATGCGTACCTGGTACGTAGTCATAATAAAAACGTTGCTGCAAACGATTGATGGCGGCGCTTTTCACTTCAAACTGCGGTCTGGTCAAGAACCCCGAAATAGACCACGTGCATACGCATGTCATGCACGCGATTGACAAGGAAGCGGTGTACGTAAACGAAAGCGGACATTTGATGAACTGCTGTATCACCGAACGAGAAACGACCCATGAAACATTCGGTATGTGCTGGGATAATAATAACCCACTCCTTGAATTCTGCAGCTTCAGATTTGGTCTTCCTCGTAGAAAGAGTTAATTACATACCGGGCATGAGGCCAAAATAAAAACCCTGAGTACGCACGAACGAAGCATCATACCTTGCTTGCAAAGATGAGTTTCGACGAAACACTGGATCTTACAGCTGTCCCAATGACCAATTCAGTATATATCGGAGGGCACACGACGTATATACCGATACATAAAGGCGAAGTCAGCGTACGTATGGACCAGATGCCCACTCGTACATGGTAAACAGTAATAGTAGTACCAGTTGCAACAAAACAAAACCAAACAAGCAAAAAAAAAAAAAAAAAAAAGAGACGACGAGATCACGTCAAACCTATTCAAATGTAGAGTATATGTGGAAGAGGAGAATTACATGATAAATACAGAGCCGATGCTCGACGCGGATTCTCCCAAACCAAGACGACTTTTATACCCGGCGCGCGTGCGTGGATGTGCGTGCGTGCTTGTGTTGCCCGGTTCGTATGAGACGTGCACTGGGGTTCTTCATACTTGTTGTCGTGTCGTACCGTATCCACTCACTTATCATGCGAAAAGCCAAACGGTCGGGCGGGTGGACGTGATACCTCACGTGAAAGATTTGCAGCCGCTCGCCTTCTCGAAGACACCAGAACGTGGGAACTCATTACGTACCCGTACAGCAGTAAACAACCTTTCCGTTCGTACAGCAGTAGAGATAATTATCATCGCAGTAAAACCTCGTTCGTGGTCACACTACACGCTCAGAAGCCACCAAACTAATATCGACTTCACCGGGGTAAAGCGAGGGGCCGAGTTCTTCGTGGTCTCAGTTCGCTCCGGCGTCCGACGCCGGCGCCCGGCTCCTTCTGGCGCGGGGCGATGTTGTTGTCGTACTCCAGAGTCAGAATTACATGGGATAGGTCCGGATTTCAGGTCCTCCTTTCTTTGCATTCCAGCCAGTTCCGCACCCGACGAAAAGGGAGTGGGGCGGCCGCCGCAGCGATCGCTGCGTTCGTCATAAGCCCTGTTTTTTCCTAGCCTCTTTCTACTTTGTCGTGCTGTTGTCGAGCTGCGATATCGCGCACGGAGTGATACTCAATCACTGTCGCCCCATACAACAATGAGGCTTTCCCGAAAAGGGATCCACCCTGCTGGCGTCCCCTCTTTTCTGTTCCAGATTACGTCCACATTTCCACGAACCAGTACAATTCAAAAATCAAGCACACGTCGTCGAACCTCGTCCTGACACAGTAGTCTTGCAGTACACGGATAGAGTACGTAGGGACGCATGACGATCACGCTGGTCGTCCTGTTCAACTTGCGACACCTCCGGGATTCCAAGAAAGCGAAATCCCGAAGGGGGACCTTGTCTACTATGTACCAACCTGTTTTTTCTCCGGAATACTGTTACTGTTGTCCTCTGGTCGCGTATCTTTCCTCGCGCAATAGGCCGTGGGGAACGCAGGGGGATCGTGCGTACACCACGGCGCAAGTGTGGGTCCCGACCGGGTCCTGTGGCGCGTGCTCAGGGCCTTCAAAGCGGCGAAATCTGGCAAAATAATCGCGGGGAGCTGTTCCGATCTGCTAGAGACAAGTAGGTCCATGGAAACCCCACAACTTGAACGATTTTTCTCGGCTGCTGGTTGTTGCAGCAACATGTCCGCTCACACCGCCCGTCGAGATCTTTACACTGAAGCAGTCACGGAACAGCAGCAGTAGCACATCAAGCTCTTCCTGTTGAGACGGCCACGGACGACCCAGTTCTGCGTGTGCGTGTGTGGGCCGTGATTCCTGTCGACTGTAGGGAGCACAAAAAGGTGTGCAATTAATTGGATGCTGCACGGGCAGGAAGACGCGAACCCATACTTCCTCGGTATTTAAAAAATAATCGCGCAACCACGGTACGCACTACACAGCAGTAGCGAACGGTACAACAGCAGTTTTCGTATGTATGTGTGTGCAGTGTTCACCAGGAAATACAGTACACAATTGCAATCATGTTCACATCTCCATGTAAAATTTAAAAAACAAGCACACGCCGTCGAATCTCGTCTTGTCACACAGCAGTGCTCGGAGCAAATATGGACGCCTGGCGTAGAGGCTGCTCTCCATCTTCAACCCACGACACCCCCGGGACGTCGAGGCAACCACATCCTGCAGGGGAACCTCGCACGATGTATACGACATGACGTGAGACAATGTATACCACGGGCAGGACAGCAACTGCACCAGGGTACACAGCACGGCACGTACCACAGTAACATGCAGCACTCTAAATATCCAAGAGCATTGCACAACAAGTGTTTGGCATGGTACATAACACAGGGCACGGTCGGTTCCCCAGTAAGCAGTCATGCAAAGTAGTCAAGACGCACCGTCATACGAACCGCAGCAAACAGCATCGTACAGCAGTCGGAATTGATGTAGCTGTAGGCTGTACTCTCTACTGACACAAACCACTATGGACACAAACATTAGGAATGTGTATACATCAATATGCAGAACCAGAAGTCATCACATTTCCGTCCAGAGTGGTAAATAGTGACTGCTGTTGAACTTGATGGATTCTATTTTCGGACACTTGCAGCTCCCAAAAAACGGTCGCTTTGCTACGAGCACTCAAATCAATTTGGCGAAGTGGCCGAGGAACCCAGAACAACAGCATAAATTTAACACGAGCTGAGTCCACGCGCTCCGCACGCATCCCAGAGTAGGTAGGAGTGTGCGAAGCTCTCCCGATGTGAGGTATCTTAGTGTCGCGAGAGGTGTATGCAATTCTGTGATTCTAAACTTGATGTGGTCATCTTGTGTTCAAATAAAAAAGTCGAGAATCACGATTCACAGCACACCTTCGGCCAGCGCAGTCGGTGTGGCGCCCAGAGAGCCCAACGAGCCTTTGCCGCTACTCGCCAGGGGCACAACAAATATATCAATAACGCTCTTAACTATGCCCGCCTCGGCGGTTTGACACAAGGACGCAGTGATTGTTCATAGCGACCTCTCGATCCTTCACGGGCTCAGCGAGAAAAACAAGGTACTCTGGTTCTCCAAATAGGGTTGTTCACATCATCTCTATTCCGGCGTTGATTTGATCGATCATTTAGTGCAGTACCAGGCAGAAATAGAGACACGGAGAAGCAGCAGCAGTAGCAGAAGGAGCAGCATGCGGGCCGTTCGGATGTCAGGGTGCAGTCGTTCTTTTTGTCGATCAACGTCTGCCGAGGGCAAGCCCTGTTGTGCTGCTGTTATTCTGTTCCATCAAGTCATCAAATCGGAAAGGGCCAGGGCTTGTCCGGGGTCGTTGGCCCGGCCAGGCAGGGCCATCTCAAAATTGTTACGAGCCGGCCCGGGCGAAGGAAATTAAAAATGTGACAGGTCGGGCCCAGCCGAAAAATTGAAAGTTTGATTGGGCCGACCAGGGGCAGGCCGTGAAAAATAAAAAATACGATGCGCTGGGTCGGGCCGCGGTCTATCTTCTGAACAATTGACGGGCCGGGCCGAGTCGCGCGCCTCATGACATCTGGGCTTTATATGGGCCGCGCCGCCCTGCCCATGAGGAGGCGCACGTGTTTCGACGGGCCGGCCCTGGCCGCTGCCCATGCTATGTGGTGCACTAATAATACTACTGCTACTACCGCGACTACTTCGGCAACGGCTCACACACGACGGGCCGACCCGGGCCGCGGCCGATGAAATGTGTGTGGTGCCCTACTGCTGCGACTACCACAGTTTCGGGTGTGTACGGGTCGATATCCGCCAAAAACAGCCACATTCGTATGATGTGTGTCTGGCAAATCGCCTGTACCCCGTGAAACTACAGCTGTTTATATATTGGATGCCCTATGGAAATTCAAAATCAGCAGTTTGACAGTCGATTTCGTGCCAGGTTTTGAGCCGAAAACGACCAAACTTGAAATGAGGCCCACCCCTCGGTGCGCTGTTTGCTGGAGGTGCTTTTTATCTTGCTCGTCCCTCCCGACCCTGCCAAAGGCGGCCTATGCTGAGCCTGCACCTGGGTCCCGGGGGCTACTGCTATTAATAGTTTCACTTTTTGAAGTAACAAAACTGTTCCGGCCACAACCGCCTACTCGTGCATACAGATGCACATCAGTCTAGCCTATATCGTTGAAAAATTCGTGGCTCAGCACATCATTGATAGTATGCCTTCCTCGTGATTCGAAAATCTAGGTTTGAACTCCTTTGCATGCCCCTGTTTCTTTGTTTGCGTGTATTATATATATTGCAGAGCAGGGCAAGGGTTGCGCTGCTGTTCCCTAGGTGTTACCATACAATACAAGGTTGGACGGAGGTGTGGAAATTCTCTCGCGACGTAAATACTTGCTACGTAGAACATTACTTGTTTGAAGATGCTGCTATTGCCGCTATTTCGAAGCAAAAAAACAAAACATAATATCCCAGTCGCATCGCGCAGATTGCGATGACCTCGGCGTGTCGCGAACACACCCATACCAAATAAAACGCCGCAGCACAATCCAAGATGACAAAAGGCATACAAAAAGACTTTTCGCCGATGATCGTTAGGTACATGCACCCCGTACACAACACTCTGTCGACCAAACACAAATATAAATATGGCTGCGCAGAACTCCAAGGGCTGGACACGCCGTGCAACATTTCTGCCAAATGCCTTCTAGCAACAAGAGGGAAAGAAGAAGCAGCAGTCCTAATCGAGAATCACACAAGAAATCAAAACGTTTCAACACACATGTGAAGAAAACGTGAGACGCTCAAGGCGGCGGTACGTCGGACTCGAGTTGGCAGGGCACAGCTGTGCTCCCCGCGTCGTAGTGGCCGGGACTTCGGTATGGCGGAGGCATGATCGGTCCTTGTCTAGTTGCCTCGATTACCTCCGAGCGTTCTTGGCTTGCGCGCTCATGGTAGCTAGCAACTACGGTATCCTGTCGTTTGTGCCTGAGGAACAGGCAAGGTCATAGACTTTCGAACATGGACACACATATGCCGGAAACCATGCAGAAGACGCGGTCGCCGCAGGGGGCGGAAACGACCGAGAGCTCCCGTACGCGGCAAAAAACAAGTCCGGCCCAGACCTGCAAGGGGAAACCGAAGGGCAAAAACAAGTCTGTGGAATATAGAGAGGGTCCGATCGAGACCCCGTCCGCGAAGCGCCAGCACGTCGAGTAGATGGGACCACAGAGAGGGCCGATCGAGACCCCGTCCGCTAAGCGACAGCACGTCGAGCAGATGGGACCACAGAGGGGGTCCGATCGAGACCCCGTCCACTAAACGCCAGCACGTCGAGAAGATGGGACCACAGAGTGGGTCCGATCGAGACCCCGGTCGCTAAGCGGCAGCACCGTTGTTGGCCGTTGTCGTCCTAATGTAAGTATCAAGAAAAGTACGTAGGAAGCATGTATTCGTACCATCGAATTTTCGCTTTTTCTTGTGGTTTTGGTACTATAAAATTTGGTTTTGGCACTATAAAAAAAAGTGGGTACGGTACGTTGTAGGCATCGAGAAGTGAGTATCACTGCAGTCTTGTTTCGACCAGTTGTGTAGGGTGTTAGAAGGGTAGGTTGTCTGTCGTCCTTTGTTGTTGTAGGCCGTACTTGTCGGACGTTGTCGTCGTGGGACGTTATCCTGTTTTTGTCATTGTCTGTATGCACTACAAATAGGAGGCACCCAGTACGGTTTCGACATGTGTAGAATGTTAGAAGGATACGTTGTTTGTCATTCTTTGTAGTTGTACGCCGTTGTTGACGTGGGCCGTTATCATCCTAATGTAAGTATCGAGAAAAGTATGCAGGAAGTACGTATTCGTACCATCGAATTTCCGCTTTATTTCTTTTGGTTTTGGTACTATAGAATTTGGTTTTGGCACTCTAAATAGTGGGGACCGTAGGTTGTAGGTAGGGAGAAGTCAGTATCACCGCTGCCTTGTTCCGACCAGCTGTGTAGGGTGTTAGAAGGGTAGGTTGTCTGTCGTCCTTTGTTGTTGTAGGCTGTTGTCGTCGGATGTTGTTGTCGTGGGACGCTGACCTCAATGTGGGCACTAAATTGCTGTATATCGTCCTAGAGTGTAACAGAATCAAGAAAAGTACGTAGGAAGCACGTATTCGTACCATAGAATTTCCGCTTTTTCTTTTGGTCTTGGTACTCGTACTATTAATATCAAATTTCTTTTTGGCACTAGAAATAGTGGGTACCGTAGGTTGTAGGTATGGAGTTGTAGGCCGTTGTTGACGTGGGTCGTTATCGTCCTGCCTAATGCAAGTCTCAATAAAAGTACGTAGCAACCACGTATTTTGTCATTTTGTTCGTATGCACTACAAATAGGAGGCACCACGGGTTGTACGTATTTCGCGTTCTTCTTGCCGATTGTTGTTGCCGTGGGACGCTAACTTATATCGCGGTCGACCTTGTTTTTTTCTTCCAACTAATTGGAAATCATTTCTTCCCCTCAGCTTCTTCTTGCTCTGTCCTGCTGGGAATTTTTATGAGCGATGGACGACGAAACTCTTCCTTCATGCCGCACATTGCCGGATATCATCTCGACACAAAAGACAGCACTGCACGCATAAAACTTACACACATACTGCTGTAATACAGGTACTTGTGCACGTAGAACATTCGGAGAAACACTCTCCCTCTGTCCCGCCGGGGATTTTTATAGGCGATGGACGACGAAACTCTTTCTGCATGCCGCACATTGTCGGATATCGTCTCGACACAAAAGACAGCACTGCACGTATAAAACTTACACACATACTGTAACACAGGTACTTGTGCACGTAGAACATTCGGAGAGTTCACGATGTTGACGGGCTATTCGTATGAACATGTAAGATGCGAGAAAGCACGGAGAAGGAAAAGATCTTTGTCTCCTCTCATGCAATAATCTTCTGCCTAATTGGAACACGTTCCACCGGTCAAAAAGAAAAAAAGCGAACAGCAGAGCTTCCCTCTTAGCCTTGTACGCCACCCGCCCGTCTCGCGACCACCTCACCACCGATTCGGTCCGGATAAAGTTTTCCTCTCTCTCTGCCACAGTGAGCCCCGTCGCCCGCCTCGCGTGAAGCCCGGTGCTCACCGTGGCCCTTCTTCGTCACTTCGACAAGTTGGTGCTCAAACTCTAGTGAAGTCTCTTTGAAGTTTAGTTTGGTCGCATAAAAAAGCACCGATTGAATATTTTTCATATCAGAACGACTTTTATATCTCGGACAAGGTTCCCTCCGGGAGGTGCCGTATTAATAGGGGAGTGGCGCAAGAGCTAAAATATAATACTCGTACTCGTATGAACCCTGCACACTTTTTTAGAAGTAGCATCTGCACCCACCCATCACTTTAACGTGAAGAACACAAACAAAATATTTTTGAGGACAGACTGTATTATACTGCTGTTCGCGGAATTAGTGTGGGATCATTACTACAATAATATATAATAGGGCATCGGTAAGTGGAGATAATCGATCCAGCTGACTCGCGGCGATGAATTCGTAAGTACATAAAAGTTGCGCGAGGTCGAGGTTGCGCCATACTTTGTGACCGGCTGAGTAATATAAGGTGCAGCACATACATACATACTGGTACTACAATATATATGTTCTCCCAAAATAAAAGTTTCTTGGTGCTCAGGGTATAATATCAAGGTTTCACAGGTACATGCTCGAGAACAGCTCGTAATCCGAGTACTGAGAATATTGGGGAGTACTGGCGGCAAAACTACTGCGAGTACAGATAAGGCCCAAATACTGAGAGTAATGAGAGTGTGAGCAGTACCGAACCCCGAGAATTCAGGTTGCTTAAAGTATGTACCCGCAGTAGTATCGAAACACGAAATAAATACTTGGGGTGAAGGCAATATATGCGCAGTACAGAACCTCGAGATACTGAGAGCATTCGCCGTCATGCATAATATTATATCGAAATACTGGCAGCCTGCTCTGAGTGCTCAAGTTGTCTCCAGCGAAAGTAGTTTGCTCCAACTCCCCCCCTCGTGTGGGACTATCTGGGTGTGTTTTGTGCCGAACGCTGGGCCTGTGAGACTTGTCGACACGGTGCACAAACGGTTGAAGTATACTTCATTCTCGAAGTATACTGGGCATAGTGAGGGTATTTCATTTCTGCGAGTACTGCGTCTCGCAGAAGAAGCAGCAGTGCGAACACTACCAACGGACGAAATACTGCTGTAGACTAGTACTTACTGGTATACTTGTAGTACCCGAAAGTATAAGCAGCAGTATCTACAGAACCTCAAGATACTGCCAGTACTCGCAGTATCTCGAGTACAAAAACCCCGAAATACTGCGAGTGTACGAAGTACCTACGGTAATAATAGCAGCAGTATTTTCTCGAACATAGTTTGCTTTACTCCCAAGTATTCGGAGTAGCTGTGCAATGTTGAGGTATGAACGCACGCCACACGCAAGAGCGCCCAAACTCTTTAATTTGGGCTAAAACACACAAGTAACATGTACTCTTAGACCATCATATTATACGTTTAGAAAAGCAAGGTGTGGACGAATGTATTATTTTCATTACTACTGTAGTACTCTGTTGTAGTCCTGGTACAAAAATAGTCAAAAGTGGAACAAAAAAAAAAAAAAACGTGAATGGTGCGAGTCGAACCTCGGAAACGAAAATGTTACATATCCAGCGCAGTATAAACGTGTACGCTAGAACAGTGCTCGTACAACTGGCCTGTCGTGTTTTTTACGCAATCTAAAACACTTTGCACGATCTCCTACAGCAGTAGAGTAGCTTGCACAGGTACGACTGCATATTCAGCAGTACTTCGGTAAAATGCAACGCGAGGAACGTACGTGTACTGATCCCCTTTCAGCTGGCTCTAGGATCTATCGGCCAGCAATGGCAATGTAGGACACATTGTAATCAGAACTACTGTACTGCTATAAGTATATTTTGTACGAACGCTGCCGTACGAATGGGCCGCAGTACGATCATCCACACGCGCAAGGTGTGCCCACTCCTGCTGCTGGAGGTAAGTACGCTCTGTGCACTGCTGTGGGTATTATTCTCTAGGCGGTGGTCTGTGCTCCGTGCAACAACCCAAAAAAAATGTACAGGGATATCGGACGTCACCCTGGGTACATACGGATAAAAAAACAGACCGTGGAATGCGGACGGCAGGCTCCAACAAACTCAACCAACCACAGCAACACTGCGCATATGGGCGTGCCGAACACGCACGGCGTGTGGGCGGCAGCGTTCGAACGATGGGATCTGTGCATGTTGTCTGTTGTGTACCTGGTATATGCCTGAGCAGTGTGCTCACAGCTCATGAGAGCCGGGGGGAGAAAACAGAGAGCATGACAATGTACCGACACGTACGTACAAAATGAGGCCTCTTTACTGAAACCAGGGAAATCGTCTAATCCACTCCCGCCGGAAAAAAAAAATTAAGCGCCTGCCACGCGCTTCAGAGAGCACGGATCGCGCCGAGACCTAGACCAATGTGTCCGGCAGTGCTTCCCGTGTCCGTGTACTTACTGTTTTGCCTACAAGTGCTCGTACGAAGAGAAAAGTTGGCAAAAGTACGAAAATTTGACAAACATACGTATACATATATGGTACAAGCGGAGACTCACAAGGAGGCCAGGCAGAGCCCATTCGTGCTTCTTACGTGTCTCGAGGCACACGCGACGGCTAGCCATGCAGACGACGACCGTGCTCCTTGCAACACCCCCTCTACCTGCTAGCACCCGCTGACACCCGCGGCGGCGCCGGGCTCGCCCGCGGTACCGTGTTTTGAGTACACGCACGCGCACAAAACGAAATAAAATGTCTTCTTGACTCGTACCTGGTATGTTCGTATAACACGAGTAACACAAGGCACTTCTATTAACGAACGCGGTTTTTGTTCGAAAACATAACCTGTACCGGGACAATATTATTTGCCATAAAACATTATACCTTGACAGAAAACGTCATATAACTTGAGTCTGGTGTGGCTTCATCACCTCGTTTTACTTTTTTGTACCGTAAACTGAAAAACGATCACGTACCGTCTTTTTGGCATTGGAGTGTTTGCGATTTTTTTTTTTACTTTTACTCGAGGTAAATTTTTGAGGTAAATTTTTGAGGTAAATTTCTGAAAAAACGGCCGAAAAGTACTTTAGCGAAGCAAGGATTTCAGCGAAAGTTACCGTAACTTTTGGCTCTCTATTTCATTGGCCCACACGTACCGAGCATTATCCCGACGCAGAACGCAACTCAAATCTCGAAGCATCAAAACAACGAGCATCTTCCATGCCACCATGCCGCTTGCCGTACGCATCACGACAACCTCCGGGGGCACAGAGGCTCGAGAGGTGTAGCTTGGGTATAGCGCGCACGAGCGGCGTTGGATTGTGTCAGCGGGCCGCCGCCTCTGCTACAGTACACGCTTTCGCCCGCTTTGTGGCGACGTGGAGTATGCGTCGCCCCAAAAAAGGACTCGTACTCACTCGTGCTCGTACAGAGCGCGACAGCATGACAGCTCGTGTATCATTTCGATTTCACCATTCTGCCGCTGCTGCTGCAGCAGCAGCATCAGCAGCCGCCGCCGGCGTTGTGGCGTGCGTAGGCCGATGACAGCAGCAGCAGCAGCAGCAGCAACAATAGCAATCCAAAAACGGAAGCTGGTTGGTGCTGGTGCTGACGCTGTTTATTTTCGTTGCTAAGTTGCCCCTAGCTGCGGCTATCGTCAACTAGCTGCCGCTTGCTGTGCTGCGGCTTGTAGTCGTGGGATGGCAATAATGGTGGCTTCGCGGTCAACTCTGCCGCCGAAATGTTGCTGGGCTGCCGCTCTTATTTTGCCGTCCTTCTTTTTTTGTTTGTTTGCCGCGTTGCCTCACCTCTCCACTTCCCTCCTTATTTTCGGAGGCGTCGCCTGCAGGATTTGGTTTACCTCACTGGCAAACCCACCGAAATCAGGAAGGGAAGGAAATTCACTTTTATTAGCGGAAGTAAAGTTTTTTGTTTTTACCTCTATCGCAAACACTATTTTTGCTAGTGAGGCGTGCCGACATGGATGTTGTACCATAAAACGGTATACATTGACAGAAAATGTCATCTAACTTGAATTTGGTGTACCCTGATTGCTTGGTTTGATTTTTTGTACCGTAAACTGGGCAAGAAAAGCGCTGGTGTACCGTTTTTTGTCATTTTGTCCGTTAGGACAGGAAATATGTTTTGCTTGCGGATAACCTAGGTAAACCTAGGGAATATATTACGTGCCCCTATTATTTCGGTATCATGTATTTACTGCGTACGGTATGCTGCTGTTGTTTGTTATTGACAACGTAGAAAAATGTTATTTTATCACGATATGTCTGGTAAAAAATAAGACGGGTCGCCGACTCGGTCCCTTATGGTTTCCGAAAGCACTTTTTCTAAAACGCGAGGTACCGGAAAGGCCATCAAGAGGCCAGGAAGAAAAAATGGTTCTACAACAGCAGCAGGAGGGGTACACTACTCCTTCTGTATACAGTAGTAATGTTCGAAAAGCCCACCCCACCCGACAAAAGCCAGGATTGTACGCATGATCACCGTCAGACGATGTACGTACTCGTAACAATGAGGACATTAGGATTATTATCCCGTGGTCCCGTAATTAGAATATTGTGCCGGACATGTTTGTGCCGTGCCACAGCAGCAGCAGCCGTCTTGCATGCTAGGCAGTAGTCGTAGATAGGGTTATCGTAAATTCGGCTCCGTCTGTGCACCTTAAACTCCAGCTATTATCGGGCAGACCGGCATCAATTCTACATGAAAGTATTATCGGGCTCCATATAACGACCATCTGGTCGGAGTTAGGTGATCTCGCAATTCAGCCCCGTTGGTAACGCTACAAGTCAAGTATAGCGTGGGGCAGACAGTAAAAAGTTATTTCAACACAAAGCAGGTTGTATTTGAGCTCTGTGCTGTATATACATTGGGCTTCCTTTTCCCTTTGACTGCCTCAAAGGGCTGCATGCTACAATCGCTACGAGGAGTGCTGGGAGTGCGTGCGGAATGACACAGGGCTAATTCTACTGAGCCTACGTGGCTCTTGCATACCGCATCTGTCTCGCTATTACGGCTTGAATGCGACCCTCTATGGCTGGATCGATGAATTCGAGGCATCCGGACCTTGTGCTGGCATCGGTCGCACATGCGCTTCTAGCTCGTGATAGACAAGCAATCCCCCGGTAGAGGTGGTGCGTTGTTTTGTGAGCTCACACACGGAGCTCAATCTTTCATCCGAAGCATGACTTCAAAGCAAAGTTGCCGCAACACGATCAACGTTTCTATGCGCTATTAATAGCAATAAAACCACAATATTTGTGAAAGCGTCATACTACTGTAACCCGTAGTTGATCACTTGAACGACTCAATCCGTCTCGGAAGAAGTCACTATTAATAATTAGAGAGGAGAGTCGAAAAACAAAAAAAAATCTCCGGCTGTACTGGTACCCTCCAGCACGCGACAGTGACCTGGGACGAGCGAACGGGGAAACGTCCCTCGCTGTAGAGTAACACAGTAGCTTCGAACCCTTTGCCTCCGGCAGCGACAGGTGATGTAGTGTAGTAGCCGGGGAAGCCTTCCCCGCTCTCTCAAGCGCGACGTTACAGCGCACGAAGCCATAAACGACGTCATCAATCCTCGTGCAAAACGTCACCGGGTCCAAACTGGTCGTTAGCTATTGATTAAACCAAATCGGAACGTGCCAAACAAACAAACCAGAAACACAATACATCAAATACGAACCCAGAAAAAGATAAACGTCTTCGTCGCACTATAACAACTGATGTTTGCATAACGCATCTATCGTCGCCGTCATCACATTATTGCCCCATCTAGGTCTGGCACGACCCAACGGGCATCCGGACATTTCGCTTACAACAGGCAATAGCACGATACTGGATCGAAAACACCCAATAGAATACGCAAACGAGTGAATCACTTCGCCCGCGACTGGTGATTCATGGAATGGAATGAACACGTGAGCAACGAGCGGATCTCGTCTGTAAGATACAACCGTGACGGCCGAATCGAGCCGGCTTAAATGGTACACTCTGATGTGCGATTGCACCCTGAATGCCTAGATCAATTGATCACCGAAACGCATGAACAAGCCACGCCCTCTACTATCATAGTGTGCGTGGGTCACGAACGCTAGTGGCAGGTGAACGAATGTGTTCGAACCCGGCTGTATGCGTGCAACGTAGTACACAACCGGTATGTACGGCAGCAGCGGGTGAGCTGGATAGCTCGAAAGCCCGGCTGTATACGCTCGAATTCGACCTGGCTGTATGCTTGCCTTTGAGCAAATGATCCAGAAATTGTTAACTGCCTTCGCAGAAATGCATTCGATCGCTGTTCTCAGTTTGCTTGTCTTTTTTTTTGTGAAGTCGCAGCTGGACTTGGTGAGAGTGACGAGAGAGACAACATTGTCATATTATTCGGTAGCAATCTTCTTGGCATTTTATTTTCATACATTTCGTCTCCCCGAATTCGGAAAATAAATAATTACATCTATTTGCAGTACGATTTTTGTTGATGCGTCCAATCAGGTCCCACCGAAGTCCCATCGCCCCAGCGTGTACGTACATGCATTCATTACTCGTATATACGTACAAAAAACTACAAGTTTATTTATTCATCTGAAAAAAGACTGCAGATCGAAGAGAAGGAGGAAGGCGGTAGGGGGCACTCGCTCGCATGTCATATACAATACACATGATCGATAATGGAAGTAATAAGCGTGAAGCATGCTGAGGTGCATAGTATTCATATCAATAGCATACGCCTGCGGACTGCCTATGCTTATCGAAAATCGGACCCCAATTACTGCTGCGTGTAGAGCTGGATTATTGACACGAGTACAGCTGTAGTGCATAGCTTACTGCATAACAATGTACAGGAGTGGTTTCTCTTTGCCGTAGTAGAGTGACTGACAGCAGAAATCGTTGTACCTATCTAGGATTGAAGAATCGGCACGGACACTGGTTGTACTGGATGTCGACGGGTAGAAAAAACGGTTAAAGGTGGAGAACACACACAGTTCACAGACGACAACAACATCATGTCTGCTTGCTGGTCTCTACGGTCTTCAGTGCTTGCTGGTCTCTGCGGTCTTCAGTCTCGAGTTCCGAATCTTGAGCAGCAGCAGTCAGTGTACGGCGGTAGCAAATGTCTGCGATTTCTGCTCCTGACGAACTAACGAGCATCTTTCGAGTTCTGCCTTCTCCGGTCTGTTTGTTTTTCTACTCTTGCACATTCTGGCCCAGCAAAAAACGCACAGCACACCGCACAGCTCTGCAGCAGCACGGAGCAGGAGCAGCCACACAGCTCTGCAGTAACATTGCATATAAGCACCGCCATACTATCCGAACCTTCAACCCGAGTACAACCTGCCTCTCGGTGGCACACAAACATGAACATGGATAGAAGATCCCCAACAAGCGGTCAGAGATCTGATGACTCTGTTGGCCAATGAAAAACATGTCGGGAGAGATGAACGACAGACTGACAAGAGATCTCTAAACCGCGACATATTCGAGATCCCCAACAAGCAGTTGTTCCGCAACGACAGTCCGATCTATTTTCAACAGCGGAGATTTATTTAAGAACCGAAATATGCGATGAGGCTCGCAAAATGAAGAAAACATTACACAACGAGGAGGCACACAAACATGAACGGGGATAAGAGATCCCCAACAAGCGGTCAGAGAGCTGACGACGCTTCGTTGGCCAATGAAAAACATGTCGGTTGTTTACTACGACAGATTGGCAAGATATCGCTGTACCGATAAATATTAGAGATCGCTCAAGGAATGCTCTTCTCGTGTTGGAACAGCAATATGGTATCCAGTATACAGGTTCCTGCTCTGTCGCCCTGAAGGCATATGCTCTCCAGGCGCACTTGACGCTCTATCCATACGCGTTCCTGTTCTGTCGCCCTGAAGACATGTATATACTCTTGTGCACTTGACATATTTTCAACAGCGGGGTTATCAGAGTTGGTACATCAGTACCTATACTCGTTACTTCTCTGTCGCCCTGAAGGCATAATATGCTCTCCTTGTCGTACGCACTTGACGCTCTGACATCGCTCGTCATATAAGAGATCCCCAACAAGCGTTTTGGTACTACAGCCGTATGATATTTAACGAGCGATAGCATGCTCTTGTGTATTTGTTGTTGCTGCTGTTGTTTTTCGGGGCGATCGTCGCAAGCGCTTAGCGGGCCCACTTGGTCCTGCTGCTGCTGTTGAAGACGTGACTGCTGTCTGCTGTTGCCTGTACGGCAGCTGCAGCTCCCTGGTGACATCGCTCTCTCTTCGCACTTCACCTCCACATGTATCACCTCATCACCTTGCAACTTAAACATATATATGCTGCCCTTGTGGTCTTGCGCGTCTGCTGGAGCTGCTGTTGCCGTTGCGGCTGCTGCCGCTCCTTAGTGCTATCGCTCTCCCTTTGCACCTCCACGTCCTCACATATCACCTCATCACCTTGCACCTTCACCTCATCTACCACCTCATCACATAGTACCTTCAACGTATGCTCGCCTTGTAAACTTTGATGTGATATCGTATGTTGGTATATGGTACCTGGTATGACGGTACTACGGTTTGATTTACTATATGGGCAAAATCCGGTATGGAATATGGGATGTGTTGGTATGTTACATGAGGAAAACATCGTATGTGGTATTGTATGTTGGCAGTACAATACGGGGAAAAGCACAGTTAGGGGTGGGACTGAAATATTTTCGACGTAAAAAAGTCACAAAAAATGTCAGCGGTCGTTATCTGGGAAAAATGAATCTTTAAGAAATTAACCAATCAGCGCGTGGGAAAGTACGGACACGTCACAAACAAACTCTTCAGGTGGTATCATATACCACGTACCAGGTACCATGGGTATGTCATGTATGGTACGAGAGGAGCTGCAGCGTGTCGCGCCAAAAGGGCGGAGCAGCACACAACAAAAAACACCACGACGAGTGCTTGAGCAGCAGCGCACAAACCGGCGCGTGAGCGTGAGGGGGAATTACTGGTGGACCCTCCGCCTCGATGGCTGACAACCCGCAAATGCAGCCCCTATCGGGCCTGGTTGAAGGTGGATCTGCTGATGCTAATGCGGCTGCTGGCGGTACTGACCCAGCTGCTGCTGCTGCTCATCCTGCTGCTGCAGCGGTGCAAGATGTTCCAATCCACAGCCATCGAGCCCGGTCGCGGCTGTCCCACGCCCCCGCGATGCCACGGCGGACAACAGCATTCGCCCCGCACACGATCGCCCACGCCTCGTGGACAGTACGACCCTACGCTGCAGATATGCCTCCCGATCCGCTTGTATTTTTTTTTCCTTTTGCCCTTTGCCGAGGTTCGTTCTGGTGTTTCCGAATAATTCCCCATCAAGAAATTGATTGTCATGGTACAGGTCCCGAAAAAGTGACTGAAAAGGGGCGATTTTTGGCCAGATCGTTTGCTGCGGATACTATGTCGATTCGACCGGGGTTTGTTTTGCTGTATGCCGCACATCCCAATGCAGAGTATGACCATGTCTACCCACTACTCAAAGCACGCCAAAGAGCAACAGGCAGAAAAAAAACATGTTTCTCCGCACCTTTTCGTCTAAAAAGGCGTCAACTTGTACTCCTGTGCTAAAAAAAGCAAATGATCCGAACAGTATGTGCCCCGTGTGGGGTGTCTGGATGAGGTCAAGATCGAGTTCATCTGCACTCCAGAGAAATATCATATACAAGTTGTCTATGCATCCGCACTAAAACCAAGTATTTAAGGGTATGGCGTTAGTGTTACTTTTTCAGAATTTTTAATATTTTTTGGCTGGTCGGCTCGAATAGCCTGCCGCTTTTTTGGGTCAAATCAGGCCTCCAGTCCCACCCCTAACCGTGTGTGGTATGGTACGTTGGCGGTATGGTACGATGGAACGATGTCGTGGATATATTTTAATGGCTAAATTTGCCTGGCGGTATGGTATGTCTCAGTATATAAGGTCCGTAAGGACGGAAAACGTCGTGCGAAGATCATCTGTAACAACCTCATATATCGACCATTGGGAAGTGTTCGAAAATATAAGCCGTGCGGACGGACAGACAGAGAAGTTTGCAACTACCGAACGTGAAACTAAGTTTTAAAAACTGAGAATACACGAAAAATAACCCACACAATGATCGAAACGAATCATACGCCTCAGATGGCTTGAAACCCGGCTATGCAAGTATGGTGTCGACCTAGCACTGTGCTTGCGAGAGGCCGGCATGCTTGTCATCACGGACGAGAGCGGCAGGTGAAGGCAAAAGCTCTAACCCTAAGCCTATCTGTTACTTGGTAGTAAATAGTATGTTTCCGCCGTACGTAAACGATAACTAGTAAAATGTGCCCACGGTAAGCAGCGACAGGCGGCATTGATCAACCCGGCTGAGTGCAAACGATATAAGCAAACAAGAACTAGCGAAGTGTGTACGGTGAGCCGCGCATGATATTTGTGAAACTCGGCTGTGTGCGCACAATTAGTTTGGTGCAACCCGGCTGAGTGCGTACAATTATCTTGGTAAAAACCGGCAGAGTGCGTGCATTTCCGAGATCGGCTTTATGGTGAGCGACCTGTGCGACCCCACGGAATCTTCACGTACGGTAGGCGGCAGGGGATCTTGGTCAATCCAGCTCAGTGCGTGAGATCAAGAAGCTGTGCGGTTCTAGCTCCGCGTGCAGCAATAGCAGGTGATATTTGCAAAGCCTGCTGTGCGTTCCTGCCTTCGAGTACGGTAAGCGGCATTTTTTTTAAAAGCCCGGTTGAGTGCTAACGCCATCATCCCTACGTTCAACACCGACCCGAAACACAGCAAACGAAACGATAACACACGCAAAGCGCAATGAAACGTAGAACAAACGGGATTATACACGTAAATGCAGGCGCTAAGCCTTTCACGCAACCGGCTGAATGCGTTCGATGTAAACAAGCCAAAGCAAGCGACAGTTGCGTACGGTGAGCGGCAGGTGATACGTGGCCACACCCCGCTGATTGCGTATGATAACTATTATAGTCGGGTCCTCTCTTCGCATACGTCAAGCGGGAAGAGACCTACATCAAGCCAGGCTCAGTGTGTACGATACAATAATCCAAAGCGAGCGACAGGTGCGCACGGGAAGCTGCAGGTGATAGTGACCACACCCGGCTGAGTGCGTGCGATACACATATTTCAAAACGAGTGACAGGTGCGTACGGAAATCAGAGGTGATAGTGGTCTAACCCAGATGAGTGCATACGATTTCCAAGTTGTGATGTACTAGCTTCGCGAACGGTAAGGCGGCCAAACGTAAAACAACGTGAAAAAACGTAAACAAATCCAAACGCTAGGCTACGCGCCCGACAGAATGAGTGCGATACAAAACAAAAACACTAAATAATTGTATTAAAAAAATACCAGGTACATGAAAAAGCTACAAGCGACGGGTGCGCACGGTATGCGGCAGGTGATATGGCCACACCCTGCTGAGTGCGTACGATTTCGAATCTGCTTGTGCTGTCCTAGCTTCGCGTACGGTTAAGGGCAGGAAAATGTTGGTAACGCCCAGCTCAGTGCGAACTACATTAGAACCGAAAGCGAGCGACTGGTGCGTACGGTGTGCAGCAGGTGATATTGGTCTAACCAAACCTAACCCGTACGATTTGGAAACTCTTCGTGCTGTCCTAGCTTCGCGTACGGTAAGCCGTAAGCAAAATAAGTCCAACCTGGCGGAGTCCGTACAATTTCGAAACCGACTACCGTACTATCCTCCATCAACGCTCCTGTACTTGTGCCCCCCATCCGCCTCCCCATGTACGTTGTCACCAAACTTAATTCAAGATATATATTAACGACCTGATAGTAGCAGTCGAGGGAGCAAGGCAGGGAGTCACGGTAGGAGAAGATACGGCGTCGGGATTGATGTTTGCGGGTGACTTCGTGGGGATATCAGAAACACCCGAAGGATTGCAGAAACAAATAGAGAAGGCGCTAGAATACACCAGGAAATGGAGGGTGACGGCGAACGTCAAGAAATGCTCAGTAGTTGTTTGCAACGAAGATAAGGTAAACCCGGTAAATTCCAGTTGGACGTGGGGAGAAAATGAATTGCCGATCGTAGACCAGTATACATACCTTGGCGTAGAGATCTCAAAAGACTGCTCTTGGGATACACATACAGAAAAAGTAATAGGAAAGGGTAAGGCACAAGGCAAGATGGACGCGATCCTAACAGACTTGACACCAGGATTAAGAGATGTATCTTGATGAATGTGATAGTACCAAGGCTAGAATAAGCAGGAGAAGTATGGGAAGGGAACGCAAAACTCGTAAAACAGTTGGAAACAGTGTAAGATGCTCAAGTACGACTAGTAATACAGTATTAAGAGCAAAACTGGGAATGCGCCCAGTCAAGACAAATAAAGACATGAGAAAGTTGAACTGGCAATATAAAGTAAGCAACATGCCAAAAAAGAGGTTGCCAGCCGTAGTTGATAGAGCTGTATGGGAGAAAGTAACAAAAGGGCGAGCTGGAATAACGTGGGACGGCGTAGTCGAGAAAGTACGGAAGGATTTAGGGGAAAACCAAGAAGAGATGATGTCCGCCAGGAAGTTTGGGAGGTACAAGGCAGAAGTAGAAGAAAGGATCGAAAGAAGGGAAAGACTAGCGCTAAGAAACAAGGTGGAATCGGAAAAACACTTAGAAATATACGGGGGATTGAGGGAAGGAATAGGAATGAAAACGTATTTGCATGGCCCAACGGACTTCGCGAAAACGCTGAAACTGCGCTTTCGTGTAGGGGACCTGGACCTGCCAGAAAGAAGAAAGAGGTACACCAGTAGCCGGGAGGAGGAAGTAGACGCACAGATGTGCCCGTGTGGCAAAGCAATAGAGAGTAGAACTCACATAGTAGGACAATATGAAATATACAAGGAGGAACGGGATGTGTTAGAAGAGGAGATGAGGAAAATAGACGAATGTGACATGGAGGAGTTTGATACAATGAATAGCAGCGAGAAAACGATCGCTATCCTAGGAGATAGATGGTGGCCACAGGAGGCTAAACAGGAAGGGGATAAGATTAGCAAAAAGTGTTCTATGTAATATATGGAAACAACGTAATGAGCGCCCAATTGTTGGAGGTGTCTCTATTAGGAGTAGGAACGGTGCTCCGCCTCGAAAGGGATGCGTGGTCAATGGTCAAATGACAAGCAACAAATGAGTACGCCCCCCCCCCGCCCCCCTAGTTAGATCATTTGTGCCAAGTAAAGAACCTTTACTTTGCACAAGGGAATTGATCGTATCACGTAGTGTTCAAGGTACGGCACTCAAGAGGCAGTTACATAGTACTCCCATTGCTGTCTCTGGAAGCCACACCGGAAATTAAACTAACTCATTGAAGCTGTCACCCATATGCAAGTCCACCTCACACGCGGTTCTGAGTAGGATGCAGCTCAACCTTCATGCGACTCGCCGGACACCTCACGCCGCTTCGCGCTTGGTGCAAGCAATGTCTGCCTGGTCGGTGAAAACCCGACATGCTGCGTCCCGGCATTGTAGGGATGCGAGGGTCTATGCTCATACGACTACGGCCATGCATGAGATCGAGTACATCTCTCCTATCGAGTACACCTCCCCCCCCCCCCCCCGCCTCCCCCCGCCTCCCCCCCAAAATGGCCGGATATTTGGTAAAACTGTTGTGCTATCCCCAGGAAATGAGATTTTTGTTCGCTTGACGAAGACCTCCTATCTCTTTCGTATCCCCGGGGAAACCTGAGTAAAAAAAAAGATCGCCCTCCGCCGGGAGGCAGCGCGAATGCCCTTGGGTCCAACAAGCCGCTGAACGCTAAGCAGGGGCTAGGGGTACTTTCGGGTATTTAGACCCTTTTGTTCGGAATCAGAGGGGCAACCTCTCAGCTCTATGTAATGACTACTCGCCGACGAAGGGCGCACGCATGCCCATGGGCTGTCCGTCTTTTGACTTCGTATGCCTGCTCGTAGATGCTGTTGAGAGTCAGCATCGCAGGTTATTGAGCGCAACGTACGCGGTGGGAGGAGGCGAGCTACACGCGACTCTGTGGCGGATGTGTCCAAAACATAGTTTAGTTAAAAAAAAAAAAAAAAGCAGGGCGTTTTCTCCCCAGGGTCCTTTTCTTGTTTTGACCAAGTCCCCCCGATCCCGCCGACCTCCGTGTTTTCTGCAGAGAAAACATTTTATTGATTTCTTATTGGCAAAGGGTTAAAGAGCCAGCGCGCGGCGAGAATTGCCCCTCGGGACAACTAAGAGGTTCCACAAAAATCTGGCGACCATCAGAGGTCTCATCCCCTTATCATAAATCTTTTCGTCCCCTTATCATAAATCCTTTCGTCCCCTTATCATAAATCCTTTCATTCATCCATAACTCCATCGACGGGTAAAAACCGAACAACATCTGGGTTGATACCGCCCCGCAAAATATTAAAACTCCAACCCCACTGGCTGATTCACGGTTGGCTGGCCATCATGGAACCGTGCGAGGCGAGATTTGCCCCTCGAGGCAACGGCGCGATCCCGCCGCACCCGTGGATGATACGGAATCATCCCAAAATCGGTCCATACATCTACACCTCCAACAACCCAGGGGTGAAAACGGACATCCCCCGGGTCTATACCGCCCCATACGGTCATGCTTACATTTCCGTTCAGAATGGTATATCACAGCACACGGCGAACACTATCGACCCAGCTCCTTAACACACTACTATCGGCAACGCAGAGCTAGCGCCACGGGGGGAGCCGTGACCATACCGCTCGTATGCACGAAATGAACACCTTTTGCGGAACACAAAGCTTTTATCTTGCAGCCGCGGGGCTTTTCTCGTGCTCTCGGTTGTGGCGAATTCAGGGCGGTCGCATGTACACCACGTCGCAACTCTGTGTCGGTTGGTCTACGTGGCGCATGCCCCAGGTATTGTTGAAGTCGCGAAATCTGGCAAGTAGTCTTGGGAATATATTCCGACAAGCTAAAGCCAAGCAGGACGGTGGAAACCTCATTTGATATTTTGCTCTGCTGCTGTCTACGGCTGCCGTGTAATGCCTAATAATACTGTACCTAAAGCTGCCTGTTACCAGGTACGTTGTACTCAAGGAACAACAGATGTCGCACATCAAGCGTGTTTCCTGTTCACCTCGGAAGGAGGAACGTACACATACATATCGGTAACCTCAGGTGAATTATTATTGGATGCTGCGCAGGGGGCATGACAACGATACGAACGCACACGTCTTAGGCACTTTGAAATCAACCGCTCAGCCACGGTCCACTCTGCAATAGCAGCAGCGGCAAAACGTCAGTATAACAGCACCAGCCCTTCAGACTTTGGCCTTTGTGACAGCCACGGTGTTTTTGCGTTCGTGTGATATGTGTGTGCAGTGTTTACCCGAGATACATCCAGGTAGAGACATACTTCCACGTGCAATTTCAAAATCAAGCACACACCGTCGAACGTCATATTATCACACACCAGTATACAGCAGAAGGACGCCAGAGGATATTGATGTTCCCTTCTAAACTTACGGCACCCCCGAGACTTCAAGCCAACTACATCCCGAGGGGGAACCTCGTACTTGTACTATTATATGTATACCTTGTGTATCAACAGAGTGGGTGCAACCGCGGCTATACACGAACGACTAAATACGTGATGCGTACCCTACTGAAACGAGGAGACAAGAAAAACGAACAAATAGGACAGGCAGGACCAGCAAGAGCGTCACAGACAGCAAGACGAACTCCGACCGCCACCCGGCACCGCAGAAGGGCGAGTACAGCTACAAAGCTATACATCGCCCCTCTCGTCTTTGCAGGCGGAGTCGGACATTCTGCGTGTTGCCTTGTGCGATTCAGTGGTGTTGAAACGTGCTGATATCGAACTAGATACTACTGTACCAGGTAAGCTCGAGACCGTGTATAATTGTAGAATACCCCAGAGGTTATTAACAAAACTTGTGGTGGTGGGCCGTTCGACGTAGAACGGTATACCGGGACAGGAAACAGCATCTCTCTCGTTGATTTGTTCGCCTCCGAGCTTATTTTTAATCCCTGCATACCGCCAAATGCATAAAAGCCACCGGCGAACCGTTACACCGTCACACCGAATTACGGCGTTTTTAGCGTCTGGCGGGACATTTCGGGTCCGACAACATTACGTTCTTGTCAGATGATACAATTTGTTTCTGGGTTGTGTATACCTCTATTTAGTGTGTATTTCTATAATATACAAGGTTCCCCTCCGAGAGGTGCCGTGTTAATAGGGGAGTAGCGCAAGATCGAAACGATACTCGTATGAAACCCTGCACACTTGTTTAGAAGTAGCACCTGCATCCACCCATCATTTTAACGTGAAGAACACACACAACACATTTTTGAGGACAGACTATTATACTGTTCGCGGAATTAGTGGATCATTACTACAATAATGTATAATAGGGTATCTCGGTAGGTGGATATATTGATCCAGCTCACTCGCGGCGATTAATTCGCAAGTAAAAAAAAGTTGCGCGAGGTCGAGGTTGCGCCATAATACTTCGACTTTGTGACCGGCTGAGTAAGGTACAGCACATACATACCGGTACTACTGTACAATATATATGTTCCCTCAAAATAAATGTGTCTTGGTGCTCAGGGTAATATCAAGGTTCCATAGATAAATGCCCGAAAACAAATTGTAGTCCGAGAACTGAGAGTATTGGAGTACTGACGGCAAAAATATTGCAGTACTGAGAAGGCCCAAATACTGAGAGTAATGAGAGTGTGAGCAGTACCGAACCCTGAGAATACAGTTAAGTATGTACCCGCAGTAGCATCGAAACGCGAAATATTTGGGGTAAAGGCAATATGCGCAGCACAGAACCTCGAGATACTGAGAGTATTCGCAGTACATGCACAAAAATTCCTCGCAAATGCAAATCTCGAAATACTGCCAGACTGCTGTAGGTGCTCGAGTTGTCTCCAGCGAAAGTAGTTTGCTCCAACTCCCACTCGTGTGGGACTCTCTGGGTGTGTTTTGTGCCGAACGCTGAGCCTGTCGACACGGTGCACAGACGGTGTAAGTATACTTCATGCTCGAAGTATACTGGGCATATTGAGGGTATTTCATTACTACTGCGAGTACTGACTCTCGTAGAAGCAGCAGTACGAACACTACCAACGGACGAAATACTGCTAGACTAGTATACTTGTAGTACCCGCGGTACAGAACCCCGAGATACTTGAAGCACAACGGGCGGTATCCAGCAGCTGCAGTAGCGAGACCCGCATTAGTGCGAGCCCGAAAGAATATGCAGTAGTATCTACAGAACCTCAAAATACTGCGAGTACTCGCAGTATCTCGAGTACAAAACCCCCGAAATACTGCGAGTGTGCGAGTACCTAAAGTAATAGCAGCAGTATTTTCTCGAACATACTTGGCTTTACTCCCAAGTACTGGGAGTACCTGTGAAATGTTGAGGTATGAACGCACGCCACACGCAAGCGCGCCCAAACTCTTTAATTTGGGCTAAAACACACGAGGAACATGTACTATTAATGTATCATTTTGTAAATTCAGAAAAGCAAAAGGTGGACGAATGTACTGGCACAAAAAAAGCCAGGAGAAGTGGAAAATAAACACACACAACTTATAGTACAGTATATCATGCCATACGTGCAGAAAAGCAAGGTGTGGACAAATGTATTATTACTGTGTGTAGTACTGTTGTAGTCCCTGGTACGAGAAAAGTCAAAAGTGAAATAAAAAAAGCGTGGATCGTGCGAGCCGAACCTTGGAAACGAAAATGCTATCCCGTGGATCGTGCGAGCCGAACCTTGGAAACGAAAATGCTATCCAGCGCAGTATAAACGTCTACGCTAGAACAGTGCTCGTACAACTGGCACGTCGTGTTTATTACGCAATCTAAAACACTTTGCACGATCTCCTACAGCAGTAAAGTAGCTTGTACAGCAGATACGACTGCATATAAATACAGCAGTACTGCTGTAAAATGTCACGCGAGGAACGCACGTGTACTGATCCCCTTTCAGCTGGCTCTATCTAGGATCTACGATCGGTCAGCAACAATGTAGGACACACTGCAGTCAGAACTAGTACAGTTGTACTGCTGTAAGTGAACGAACGCTGCTGTACGAATGAGCCGCAGTACGATCATCCATACGCGCAAGGTGTACCCACTGCCGCCGCTGGGCAGCAGGGTTGTGGTAAGCACGCTCTGTGCAGTGCTGTGGGTATTATTCTCTAGGCGGTGGTCCGTTCCGTGCAACAACCCGAAAAAATGTACAGGGATATCGTACGTCATCTTGGGTACATACGGATAAAAAATTATATGGCAGACCGTGGAATGCGGACGGCAGGCTCCGACAAACACAACCAACCACAGCAACACTGCGGATATGGTTGTGTCGAACACGCACTGCGTGTGGGCGGCAGCGTTGGAACGATGGGATCTGTGCATGTTGTCTGTTGTGTACCTGGTATATGCCTGAGCTGTGTGCTCACAGCTCATGAGAGCCGGGGGGAGAAAACAGAGAGCATGTACCGATACGTACGTACAAAATAAGGCCCCTCGTACTGAAACCAGGGAAATCGTCTTATCTACTCCCGCCGGAAAAAAAACTTTGGGCGCCCGCCACGTGCTTCACAGTGCACGGATCGCACCGAGACCTCGACCAATGTGTCCGGCCGGGCTTCCTGTGTCCGAGCATTTGGTGTTATGCCGAAAAGTGCTTTGTACGAAGAGAAAAGTCGGCCAAAGTACGAAAAATTGACAAATATACGTATACATATTTCCATTCCAGGGTCATTGAGGCCAGTCCTGTGGCCACGGACTGCACTATGGCGATGAGTTAATCTGAGAACACCAACTACATATTGAGCAGTTAGTTGGAGAGCTACAGTACACATCAAACTAGCTGGAAACTCGTTTGGGCTGGTTGGCGTTACTTGCCCGGTGCCTACTTCTATGTTCTTCGTTCTTGCGCATACGCGCGAGAAGTTGGTACGAGGAACGACCACCTGCTGTGTTGTCCGTTTCTGCTCGCGACACCGCCCGGACTTGAAGTCAACCACAATCCCGAGTGGGAACCTCGTATATACCGGTATAGACAGAGCAGTCAATAGTTACGGCGTCGGCGAGTACGTTGGTGCGGCACACGGCAGCAACCAGCAGCCGTAGAGGTATGTACAGGTACACACGTGGTGGAAAATACCATGGGTGTGTTCGGTACGGTACTACCGAGGCCTACCGGCGGTAAAATACCGCCGGTATACCTGTACCGAGAGGATTCGGTACGTTCGGTCTGGAGTTCTATACCGTACCGACAATTTCGGTACGTTCGGTCTGGAGTTCTATACCCTACCGAACATTTCGGTACGTTCGGCACGATGTCCGTACCCTTACCGGCGGTATCGGTATGATACACCGTACCGATACCGAGAAGCTCGGTATGTTCGGTACGATGCCCATACCGGTACCGAGAATTTCGGTACGTTCGGTACCATGTCCATACCCTTACCGAGAACCTCGGTACGTTCGGTACCATGTCCATATCGTACCGGCGGTATCGGTATGACACAACGTACCGATACCGAGCTTATACCCTACCGAGAGTACCGATCCCGGGCTAATCGGGAAGTTAGGCTCGGGACAACCCGGTGCCGGTACAGTACCGCCACACACATAGCACGCAGCAGCACAGCAGCACAGCAGCGTACCCTGCCTCATCGGTACAGCGGCCCTCATGAGCACCACAACACCCCCCCCCAGCAACAACGACAATGATGACCACGGTTTAGACGTTCAGGCAAGACAAATAATACCCGGTGTGGTAAGGCGCCCATCGAACTCTGGAAATGAATGTGATGACAAAAAAAAAAAAAAAAAAAAAACTGTCGCAGACACACACATTCTTGATGGGCAATACCATGGTACTCCTGTGGAGCGACGCTCGGTTTGACAAATACCGCTGGTATCTGCGGTACGGTACCGGTATGGAGGTCTATACCGTACCGAGAATTTCGGTACGTTCGGTATGGAGTTCTAAATCGTACCGAGAATTTCGGTACGTTCGGTCTGGAGTTCTATACCCTACCGAAAACTTCGGTACGTTCGGCACGATGTCCGTACCCTTACCGGCGGTATCGGTATGATACACCGTACCGATACCGAGAAGCTCGGTATGTTCGGTACGATGCCCATACCGGTACCGAGAATTTCGGTACGTTCGGTACCATGTCCATACCCTTACCGAGAATTTCGGTACGTTCGGTACCATGTCCATACCGGTACCGAGCGTACCCGTACCGTACCGAACACACCCTTGGAAAATACTGAGCTGACAGGCGCTCAACCAAAAAGCCGTTGCTCCAGATTTCGATACCCCACCCGAGACGCCAATTGCGGAGGAGGCATAGTCCGCAGCACGTGGGCATCGTCTTTCACGCTTGGGGTGCCGAGACATCTAGGTGAGTTGGGTGGCATAGCCACACTGTCAGGGGTCGCCAACAAGACGAAATCGCAGACTAACCTCATCATATTCGCTAAATATTCGGCACTTTGCTCCTGCCACGAATGTTACAGCGATAATGGGGCGACACAATCCAGGAGATAGGACCTGGTATCCAAAAAGCAGTTCGCCCCACCAGGACACGGGGTGAGTCCAGTCGAGGCCGCCACCGGTTATTCTAAATCGATGCGCACGAAATGGAACAAGCGGGCTGAGAGTTGGACCTCATCGCGAGAAAACGCGAGACTGCGCGCGGAATATCATATGTTCATCAGACACGGCTTCGAACGCCGGAAGGAAAAAAGGGGTTAACTACAGTAGAGCTCACTTACGAGACGCCCGCCGTGACAGCACGACCGAAATACTAAGTACGTAAAAAATGGTGGACTGAGCAATGTGCGCCAAGACGCGCAGTTGGTGGGTGGTGCCTACTACATGTCGGGACCGCTCCTTTTGGAATCTCGGAGACAGCGGGTATCCCACACCACGTCGTGTCGTGTGAAGATAATGGCACGATTTGTTCGTCCAGATAACACCTGAATCAAAGTGCTCCTCTCTCTGTGTTTGACCAAAACAAGGATTGAGCCAGACCTTTCCTTTCCTATGATTATTTCGTCTCATGCATACGCCAAGCACGCACACCATTAGTAGAGCTCGTAGTAACCCCACCAAACCTCTACTTGCTTCTCTCCCGTACCCAACAGCAGCAATCGTCGTACTCCAAACTAAACCAAAGACAGCAAGCCTACGCAGTAGCCAGACGTATACCATCTTGTACAATGCACAAAGTTCCCCTTCAGGATGTGGGTGACCAGAAAAAAACCGGGGTGTCGCAAGGTAAAAAGGGATCTGCAGGTAACACACATGCACTCATGGTCACTTTTGGGGCAAACATACGGCCGAGGCTGCTGCATTACACAAAGAAAATAGTTAAATAGCACTGTACTGCGGGCTATTACTACTGAAAAAAAACAAGCATATCACGATAGTATGTGTGACGTATTTATCATGAATCGTGATTTCAAACGTCTAGATTCAAAACGTAGCGAATCATGACACGATTTGCTTACCGTTTCTAAAAAAAATGTATCACGGACTGTGACATTTTCTCGTGGAACAATATGCTGCAAAAACGCCTAATCAAGGCACCACGAAACCCACGCAACCCAACGGTATCCAAATGACGGTATAGGGGCATATGGCAGACTGCCCTTCGTACGCCGATTGTGGGCAGCAAGCGGCTGCTCAAAGCAACCGCTGAACGCGGGCTGACGACCACGTTGCGGCCGCGAAACCTCGAGGAAGAGGAGACGAAGCGACACAGCGCAACAAGTATCGAAAATGTTCTGAGAATCTCACGGGCGCGGCCGGACAGACGACCCGTAACATTGGAATTTCGCAGGCCGGGCCGATGGCGCATGATATTGGAATCCCACAGGCTGGGTAAGGCCTCGACACTTGATTTCAAACTTCACCACGGGCCCGGTCCGGCCCGGCCTCAAACTAGGTCACCACCCGCAAAAACCATCAGATTTGAAGCATTTCTGGACCAATCGTGTTGAATCGTGACAGAAACGTGACATGGCAGCTATTTTCGTGAGAATTGGACAAGTCACGAATCGTGATATAATGTCATACACATACACAAAGAGATCACAAGGAGGCGGTTCATGTGCACCTCATTGGGGGTGTCCGGTCGGCCTCCTCTTCGACAATGGACTGCACTTCTGCTCCAAGCTGTAATTAGCATGAGACAGCGAAGAACACCTCACGCCGCAGCAATAGGAAGCAGGTAGAGACCCTGGCCGTGTGATCGCAGGCACACTGCGATACACTACGCCGTGGCTGAATGCTCCCAGGTACCAGGTAGAACCGCCGGTTTCAGGTAGGTGAGGCAGTGTACAAACTGGTGCGCCCAAGACCCCACAACGCAAAGGAAATAAAATATCACAACCCCAAAGAACTCAAGCCCCTAAAAGCTTACCTCGAGTTTGGTGCGGTCGTTGCCAAGGGGGACATCGCCCGGACAAGCGCCGGCGCCCGAGAAGCCACTGTCGGCGACTGCATCCATCTCTACCTTGCTACAGCCTCTTCAACTTTCACTACAGTAGTTCGCAGTACTAAATCGAGATTCCACGGAGAGAAGAGGGACAAGTGATTCCCCTTCGTACCATTCTTCAGCTGAATCCATCAAACATGTCTTTCCAACCAGTGTTCCAAATATTGGGACCATCTTACATGCATGTCGATATTACCATGGTATTCTGTACTTTGCACTCCTGCTGCTGGAATTACACGGCTTGCACGAGTGTGCGCCCTCGAGAGGATTCCGAGCTATCGTCCCCAACACGCAAAAACCTACCGCAACGCAAAGAGTTCCCGGTTCAGCCAGGCAGACGGAAGCGGGCAGAATGGGTCGTACGCGAGTCGCACTGTTGCTGCTGCAGGTTCGAAAGGGTTAGGAAATACAGACGGGCGCACAGAGCTGGTAGCGCAGCGAGACACACGAAGGCAGGCAGAAAGAGCTCGACCGCGCCACGCACGTGGCCTGTGCGATATGGCCATCGCTAGGGTTCGTGCCTTGTGCTAGTTTTGTCACGTGCGTCGTGCGAGATGTACAGCAGAACTCGGAGGGTACGTAGAAACTTCTGGGGTTTCCATGAACCTGCTTCATTGTAGCGGGTCGGAACAGCTGCCCGTTGGTATTTGCAAGATTTCGCGACTGTGAAGGCCAAGAGCACGCGCCAATGAGCCCGGCCGGGACCAACACTTGAACAGTGGTGCACGCGCGAGCCGCCCGTGTGCCCCCCAGCCGAGAGCACGAGAAAAGGCCCGCGACCGGAGGAGAAAAGCACGCTTGCAAGAATTCCGGGAAAAAAAAAACACTTTGATACACAGTACCAGCTTCGCAACTTCCAAGGGAGGGAGCAACATCATCGTCAGGCATCCGTATTTACACCAAGTACTACTGTACCGCTACTACTGCTGTGTGACAAGACGAGGTTCGACGGCGTGTGCTGTATTTTAAATTGCGCTGCTGTCTCTCCCCGTCAACACTGGACACACATATATACGAACACTGCCATTGTATTGCTGCTGCTGTTGTAGTGCGTACCGTGGCTGCGAAGTTGCTTTTGAAATACCCAGAAAGTGACTTTGTACGAACCGTCGTCCAAGCGTTCGTTGCTACTTCCTACGTCGACAGGAATCACGGCCCACACGCGCACACACAGACTGTGCCATCCGTGGACGTCACAAAAGAAAGAGCTTGATGCGCGACTTCTGCTGTTCCGTGGTTGCCTCATGAAAGACTACTCGAGGAACGGTGCCATCAGACATGATGCAGTAGCAGCAGCCAGCCGCAGACAAAAATCTTCAAAATTATGGGCTTTCCATTCATTGCCCGGCTTGGCTTTAGCAGGCCGGAACGACTCCGTAGTTATGTACTAGAATTCGCGACGTTGAAGGCCCAGAGCGCGCGCCACGGACTTGAACCAGGGCTTAGATGTGCGCCGTGTACACGCGGCCTCCCGGCGCGCCACGCAGCCAAGAGTGCGAGACAAAACCCGCGGCTGAAGGAGAAAAAAAAGAAGTATTCCGGAACAAAGTCAATTTGTTAAATAGTACATAAATATACCGGTATACCGAATACCAGGTATACATAATTATGGAATGAAAAAAAAAACCGACTGGCAACAACTTGAATAAATGGGCATGAAATGATAAAAATGCGAACAAAAATGAAGAAAAGTTACAAAAACGATACAAAAAAAATGAAAAAATAAATTGAAACCTGAAATTGAAACCTGGCACATTTCGAGCCAAAAAAAACACAAGAAATACGAAAATAAAGACGATCCGTCTTCCACGGAGGTCGTCGTAGACGTCAAAAATAATTTGTCGCCGACGCTCAGGAAGAAGCGATGGAAGTTGCGAAACTCGTAACTATGTCGACGTACTGAACGGAATGGCAACGGAGGGCATACTATCAAGTAATATTATAGGGCTGACAGTGAAGCAGAAACATCAGAATTTCCGGCAATCGTCTCGCCCTGAGACCGGGATCCTTTCGCCTGCAAGGTCGGGCTTCGCCCACACCTTCTCGCTTGCTCTTCTCCAGGATCGAGTTCTTCGGCCTCAGCCCCGCCTATACGCGCATCCGCACTCTAGGGGTCGCGGGTCGCCGCCGAACGATGTGACCCTGAACAACGTGGATCTTGCGGAGATGGAGAAACACCGACATTGTTTCTTGGAAACAGCGAGGTTCTACTCTTTCCGGTCTGGAATATCTGCCTGTTTCGTGCTGGGATCTGTTTTCTTCGACGTCGCGAGCTTCTATCTATTTTTTCTTCGGTATCTCGGTCTCGCGGTGTCGACCGTTTTCTACCGATTACCTCCCTGGGCGGGTAGCCTCTAGCCTCCTCCACTTCATCTACCTTGCGTCGACGGGACACGAGTACGGGAGTACCGCAGCAAGAACAGCAGTCTTCGCGGTACAATATCCGTCTGATCGGATATATAAGGTACTTTTGAACATATTTTGGCAATGAACCTTGTACTTTCTAACAGACCCGTCCGACAACAAAAACTGGGCTAATAATACCCGACGGTATCTTCAGTTTCGCGGGTAAATTAATACCTACTTTTTCGCGGTGAAGTTGCTTAAATGGTACTGTATTATAGCAGCAGCACTAGGTCGAGTACTGCCGTGCAGTAGTACTGCCGCAGAAAATCATACGGTGCCGTCTGCTCAGAAACGAGAGTGAACGAGGAATGAGATATAGATGAAGACACAGACTGCTACTGTGCCCGAACTAACTTACCTCTACGATGGGGTCAGAAATCAGCCTTAAAATAAAGTAACTTCAGAAAGGGTGATCATGAGAACCGACAACCTAAATTTGCTGGTGTGATCAAGAATCTCAAAAATGCGCCAAACCTGAGAGACATGTAAAGGAATACATACAGTACTGCAGCAGTACTGCTGTTGAATCAGCATACCAGAATACTCAGAAACAAGCCAGATAGGAAAGCGATGTAGATACGTACGTATGAAGAATGCTGTTGTATCCAAGAACTGAGTGTGTCTGGTCCGGCGAAAAATCCTACTTTAGAACTGAGCAATTTCAGAAATGATACATCAGACTGGGAATTGAAAACAAGAATTTGCTGGTGAACAAGAGTCTCATCGATGCGCCTGACTTGAGAGAGACTGGTGAAGGAATACCAGGTACCACGCACGAGCTTGAGCGATAAAGGACTACTCCTGTGGGAGATCATGTTTGCAAAATAAAAGCGAGCACTGAACACCAGGAAACAACGGGCTTGATAAATGATACCACTGTAGTAGTGAATCAGACTGCTCTGGCAGCGGACACACTTGGCATTTAATCCTGTGCCAACTACAACACTACCATGGTACTACTTTTGACGCTGATTGGCTTCATTGCTCCTGTAAAAAAAAGTATTTGGCATTGAGTTGATCTGAATGAATATAGCCAGATCTATCGGGGTTATCGTGTACGACAGCTGCAAATTGATTTCCTGTTTCTTCGCAGAAGCGGAGCACAATGATTCCCTTGTGTGAAGCACGGTGTCGACGCCGTGCTCACCCCATCGTAACACTGCGCCAATAGACGTATCTCAGTATGTTCGTCCCCCATACCGAGTACCCTGTGTCTCCGGTACCGGGTACATGTTGTGTTTATATCCGTGTCTTTCGACGGGTACCCTTTCACCTTGAGAGAAAATTTAAAAAGTATCAATACGAAATAGACTGAACAACATTATCCTATCCGAAGCATGGGTGCCGGCGTACCCCATGCAGAGCTCTTGTACATGCCTAAAATCATGTCCAGTCTATTCCAAAAAACCGTTCAGAACATGCCGAAACACATTTCTGAAACAAATCTGCAGCCGACCTATTTATTTGGTTGCAGGAATACTTTAAGTTTGTAGCGAATGGCAGTTTACTCGGCACACGGCACGAATTGGATGCTAGCATTTGAAATACACGTGTAACGGGCACAGAGGTCAGGGCATGGTAAGTTTTGTTCTGCAGTTGATTTCGAGGTATATCTGACTGGCAATGTGCGGGAAACTTGGGGTCTATATTCGTATACTCCTTGCTGGGGACGATGTATTTCAAACGGCTGGACAAGGTATATCAGCCTTCCCCCGGGAGTATGCGCACATGGCAACGCATCCCGTTCTTGAATCCATCAAGTAGCCGACGAGAAAGTGCAAACTAAAAATAGCTCCCTTGTGGGTCATGACAAAAAAAAAAAAAAACAATCACCCGAAAAAAATGAAAAACGAACACTCATTGAAGACATGACAAAATATTGTTCGACGTGTCGAGCCAGCGGTAAACGAGCACGTCTTTACGTCTAGCGATTGACTTCTCATGTTGGTGGAATCGCAGCGGCGGAGGGAATCAGATTCTGTGATCGAGCCCTGAACCATCTGGAAGCTAGTCTCCTCGATACTGCAGAGTACAATGCATGACTCAGGAATTGTCTCGCCCCGAATTCATCCTACAAATGAGCTCGAGCTGAAGTTCACCAATTTTCCGGAAATGAAATGCGCGTTCGAATACTAATATTGAGGACCAACCGATCGTTGTATTTTACGGAAAAAATGGTACCCCAAACTCCTGTGATCGGCACGAAAAAAACTCGTACCTGAATCGGCACTAGTAAAAAGATTTGAAGCACGATCTCAGGCGCGAGTCGAATGCGGCATTGAACAAGGCTCGCACCCTGCTGCCGCACAGACGGCAGCAGCTCGCACGTGGACTGGACACGTGGCGCGCTGCACCGAAGGAACGAGCGGCGGTGACAGCCCCGCAGCCAACGCCCACAGATGCGATATATGTACAGCAGCAGCAACAATACAGGGCGAATCAGCGCCGTCGACGTGATCCATACCTACCCGACACATGACCGTGCTGGCGTGCTGCAAGCCACCGAGCCCGAGTCGCCAGCAGAACAGTGTGCTCCACTCACGACCATGCGTCCGCGTGTATGCTGGTGCTCACGCCAGCTCGTTTCTCTTTGGCATCGAAGGCTTTGAAGCAGCCAATTTTTGTTTCATTTTTTCATTGTTTTGCTTTTTTGAGATGCAGCAGCGCGCAAAGCACCGCGCACAGTCGTTCCATTAGTGACGTGGTCTTTTTATCCCCCAGCGGAGATCGGTTGGTTCCCTGAAGCTTTTTTTTTTTTCCCCTAGCTGACGACCATGAGACATGATTTTGGCATTTACAACAATAAAAAATGCATTTCCATCCCTAACTATATCAGGTTATTTCAGAAGTAAGGACCCGCAAACAATAAACACCTACAAATTACGGATAAAAGTCCTTCGAGTCGTGAACCAATGCAACCTACAAGGTACAGTAGGACTTGTAAATTGGAAGGCCTGGCCGTGACACAATAATGTACACGCCAAACGTTTTGAAAAACTGGATCTCGCCGAAATATTCAAGAAAACTCGAACGTACAATTTTCTGCCGACATTTGGAGATAATCTTCCTGGCAATCCCAAAACTCGTCCTTCGCGATCAAAGAAAAAAGTTGGTGTGGACAACCCTGAAGATCCAAGGCGACGACTGATATCGGGTGCACTACCCACTTCGTCACCCAACAAGAGATTGCACAAAAAATCGGTTCCTATACATTCAACAAGTAGTGGCGGGCGTGAGTGGCATTACTGCAACGCTCCGCTCAATTTTGCGAAATGCGATCTGAATTTTGAACGTCGCTTGAACAAGATGTGCACACGGATGGTAGACCTGTCTTTTATCTTTCTTCGGTTATGATGGCTTTAATACCTTTTTGGGTCGCTATATCGACATATCTCTCAGACAAGAACGTAAAAACAAAAGTCAGGCCCTGGGTTTATTGGTTGGTGCAAAATCAACGCCGTGTGACAAAACTCACATGCTAGTACGTAATATTTAGTGGGGCACAGCCCATCCACCGCTCTGGCAATGAATAGGCTGGCCCAGCTCGTATGTACGTACCTCGTATGACTATATACTGGATCCGTAACCGGAGCAAGGTTTTAAACATTACTGTAACCTTACGCGTAGGATAATACATAACTGGCACCAGGTACGTACCTGGTAGGGCTTGGCGTCGTTAGCCGCTGATCGAAAATATTCTTGACTTCTTCAGCGTCTCCCAAAACGTGAACTTCGGTTTCATAGTAAACTATTAATAGTTCAATTTGTGGTTCAATACCAAATACCGCTGTCAACATATGAACGAGCAAAGTAACCTCACCGTTCCAATGAGCGCTGAGGGTCGATGTCCATCCGGCGTGGTGGCCGCAGGGTCCGATCCTCTTGCCGTAAGGGCGCTGACGCAGCTAACTCGAGCAGCGGCGCAGGCGCAGTGGAGGGGGGTCCAGCCCCCGGCGTCCACGCTCTCGAGGTCGCCGCCCACGTCCATCAGAATAGTTAAAACCTTCGAATAAATTAAAAAAAAGTAAACGTATATCATAGATTACGAATACCTGGTAAGACATATCAAGACAACGTAAATAATGCCAATATAGGGTAAGGGAATGGATGGAAGGAAGGAAGAGCGACGGGATAACTCGAAGAAACACGAAAGCCACACCGTGGAAGAGAACAAAACAAAAATGCCAAAGCAAAAGCGCGTGAAACTAATTTTTCGTTTCCCCCCAAAATAGACATGGTTGTTCACCATTTTTGAACGATAAAAAACACGTCGGTTCCATCGGTGTACAAGGCAAAAAACTTGGCCCAGCATTGAAAAGGTTGATAATCCACAGACAATTCACAGACATTTGATTGCATATTTATTCAAAATGATTCCCAAGGGGTCAGGAAGGATCAAGGTTTCAGGTCAAGAATATGTCAAGCGTTTCGTCGAGGCTGCGCCAAGGCTTAACGAGCGCGCGCTGGTGAACAAAAACACGACCGCAACAATACGACCAAACACAACAGCACAACGTTGGTAACAAAATAAACGCGTTCATATTACATGAGGAAATATTGTGGGTTAGAATCATACCTTAACATGACGAGACAATCTGAGTCAATTCACGTTCAACCGAAAATGAAACACACCAAACGACAAATTACAGACTACTACAGATATCAGGCACGATACGAAAAACAGGCCCCACCCCCAGTGGCTATAAATCCAGTAGTAAAATGCAAGATCCGCCTTCGGGGAGAGACATCATAAAATAGCGAAAACACATTATAAGTTATGATGTGAAAATTTCGTACTTTTTCAAACGCATCTCTTCGCACGAGCACTTCTTGGCAAAACGCCAAGTAGTCGGCACGGGAAGCCCGGCCGGACACATTAGTCGAGGTCCGGGCGCGATCCGTGCAATGTGGAGAGCATGGCGCACGCTGAAAGTCTTTTCATCGGGGGAGTAGAAAGGGACGATTTCCCTTGCTTCAGTAGAAAAGAACCATATTTCGAACGTACGGGTAAAACGTCGTCAGCTTTTAGCCCTTCCACGAGAATAGCCAGACACGTACCAGGTCGACAAAAGACAACACGCACAGATCACAACGCCACAAAGCTGCCGCGCACAGGCACCCGCAGGCAACACCGTGCGTGTGTGACACGCCCATCTGCACTGTACTGACAGCTGTGTCTATCGGAGCCTGCGGTCTGAAATCCACCATTTACCTTTCTTTGCTGCTGCTGTGTGACAGAACCAAGCGCACTCAGGACGGAAATGTAAGTGCCGTTTGGATTGAATATGAGACATCAACTGTCTTCATACTTCCGACGTTTTGTGTTTCTTGGCCGAGGCACACCCCACGAATCGAAACATACGACAACATGCACACAACACGAACGTTACAATACCGCCTAGCAGCACAAGCACCAGTGGGCGACATACGCGCGTGTCGCAGGTCCGTGGGATATTGCTATGGCTAGTTGCTTCATCGGAAGTTGCGGTCCGTAATCTGTCATCACCACCTATCTCTCTTCTGCTGTGTAGCTGTGGATGTGTTTACGTTGTGTCGTGCCACGATAAAAACACCACATTAAAAAGATATTAGTGGATACAGTAAAATGTTTACGATGCTCGATTTTGGGCTTGAAGGCGCCACTTCGACCTTCGCAGAGATAATGTCCATTTTTTTCATACTTTCTTTTGTCTCAACTTTTTTTTTATCATGTACGTGACCGAGACACCACAGACTACAAACAGCACATGAGCAGTGCAGAGCACGTGCTACATCCAGCTGGGTATAACGCTATACACGCCTGCAGCCCGCCGGCGGAGCAGGAAGAAACACCACGCCTGTGCGGTAGTATGTCCGCGCAGTAATGCTGCGACTTCCTATTAATTGTAGGGCAGGGCAAGGGTTGCCCTGCTGTTCCCTAGGTGTTACCATACAATAAAAGGTTGGACGCAGGTATGAAAATTCTCTCGCGATGTCGATATTTGCCACGTAGAATATTACTTGTTCGAAATGCTGCAGTTGCCGCTATTTCGAAGCAAAAAAACAAAACATGACATCACAGCCGCATCGCGCAGATTGCGATGACTTTGACGTGTCGCAAACACAGCCATACCAAATGAAACGCCGCAGTGAAATCCAACATGACATAAAAGTAGACTTTTCGCCGATGATCGTTACGTACATGCACCACGTACACAACACTCTGTCGACCGAGCAGTTAACATAAATGTACCTGCGCAGAACTCGAAAGGGCTGGACGCGCCGTGCAACATTTCTACCAAACGCGTTCTAGCAAAAAGAGGGAAACAAAAAGGCAGGCAGTCAGTCCTGATCGAGAAGCAATATCACACAAAAAATCAAAACGTTTCAACACACGTGTGAAGAACACGTGAGACGCTCAAGGCGGCGGTACGTCGGAGTCGAGTCGGCAAGGCACAGCTGCGCTCCCCACGCCGTAGTGGCCAGGACTTCGGTAAGGCGGAGGCATGATGGGTCCTTGTCTAGTCGCCTCGAACATCTCCGCGCGTTCTTGGCTTGCGCGCTCATGGTAGCTAGCACTGCGGTATGGTGTCGTTTGTGTCTGGGGAACAGGCAAGGTCATAGACATTCGAAGGTAGACAACACATATGCTGGAAACCATGATACCAGTCATAGTCGAAATCGTCGCAAGACGTGGTACTCCCCCCGAGCATACAATCGTACTTCAACCACCGCCCTCTCGAACGCAACTGGGTCACGCAATGGTTCGGAAAGGAGCAGATGACAGCTACGAGGCAGTGCTCAACGCCTATCATCAAAATGGGTGACGGTGCTGGCGGCTCTCCGGCGTCCTCGTAGATGTCTACACGTGCAGACACGAAGAAAACGCGATCTGGGGCGTTGTCCGCACTCCAAGGAAGAATCGACCATATGGATGTGCTAATGCGCCGGGCGCAGCTCTCGTCGCAGGGGGGGCACGGAGCAGGTCCAGGAAATGACAAGTCGGAGTCGGCTCCGGTCAGGAACAAGGCACTGACTGCATCCTGGAGTGACTGGGGCGGTCCGTGCGGAATCAAGAGCGGTGCGGGATCTCGCCATCATGCACATTGGGATGCGGTTATCTCGATATGGCCATGGTCCTCAACATATGGCAACCGGTAGTGTGGTGCCAGTTGAATCCGAGAGACGTCCGAGTGTACATGATACGAGCATGCCGTTCCACGACGTCACCTGGCCACCCGCTGTTGGGGTGGAGTTGATTATCAGGTCGATAGGTAATACAGAAAGGTACGATCGACACCCCGGCCGCTAAGCGGCAGCACCGTTGTTGACGTGGGCCGTTATCGTCCTAATAACGTAAGTATCAAGAAAAGTACGTAGGAAGCATGTATTCGTACCATAGAATTTCCGCATTTTCTTGTGGTTTTGCTACTATTAAATTTGGTTTTGGCACTATTAGAAGTGGGCACCGTAGGTTGCAGATATCGAGAAGTCAGTATCACTGCAGTCTTGTTTCGGCCAGCTGCGTAGGGTGTTAGAAGGGAAGGTTGTCTTTCGGTGGCGACAGCAGGCACATGCGTACTGCTGTCCTCTCGATTGGCCGTGAGAATTGCGCTGCTGCTCAGAACAACAGCAGAGGAGTACAGCAGTTTTCTTTCTGGTGGCGATTGTTGATCGTTGTGGTCGGTGTGGTTTGGAGTCGGGGATGTCATTCATGCTGTACATGCGCCCGTGCCCCCAGCTCTGCCCACTATCCGTCCTCGGTGCTGCACCGTAGGCTCCGATACATGCAACTAGTCATCAAATTACACCCTGCATATGCCACTGTTGCGCGCATGATTTTGCCTGCTGCTGGTGTGCTGCTGGGCGCCTGCTGCTGCTGCAGGATGAGTAGTTTCGTCTGGTGGCAATTGGTCGTTGATCGTTGTGGTGGGCGTGGTCGGGAGTCAGGATACATACATGGGTACATAGCTACATACATACGCCCGCACGCCAAGCTCTTCCTATTTATCCTCGACGATGCATCGCAGGCTCCGACACTTGCAACTACTACAGGTACAACTACTACAGGTACAGTAGCCAGAGTACACCCTGGATGTGTCACCTCACGCAGTTTTGCCTGGTGGCAGTTAGTTGGTTGTTGATCGGTGGGCGTGTTAGGGAGTCGGGTTACACACATGCCCCCGCGCACCAAGCTCTGCCTATCTATCTTCGATGACGCGCCGTAGGCTCCAACAATTGCAACTACAGGTACAGTAGCCAAGAATACACTGCGGGTAAGCACTTCACGCGCTGGTTTGGCTTGTTACTATGCTGCTGGGCAACAGCAGGTGGCGGTTGTTGTTGGTCGTCGTCGTCGTGGGTGTGGTCGGGAGTCGGGATACATACATGCGCCCGCACCCCAAAGTTTACCTATCCATCCTCCGTGATGCATATCGCAAGCCCCGATACAAGCCACCCATAGAGTATACTGCGGATGTGCCGCCTCACGCGCATGGTTTTGCCTGCTGCCGCTGCTGCTGCCGCAGCGATGTACAACAGCCTGCTTGTTGTACTCGCAGCACGCTCAATACGATATCTATGCTCAGCAGCAGTTGTACCGGCACTGTTGGCCAATCACGGCCATTTTGCTAGTCATACGGTAAGTCATAGCTCTGCTTTGATTGGTGCAAGCTCGAAAAGTCTAGTCTGTTTTTACGTTGTTCTTTACTGTTAAATAAGTCATAACTTTGTACTGCTATCCCTTGGCCAGTGCCTGTCTCCTCTTATGTAATAATTATCTGCCTAATTGGAACACGTTCCACCGACCAGCAGAGCTTCCCTCTTAGCCTTGTACACCGCCCGCCCGTCTCGCGACCACCTCACCACCGATTGGGTCCGGACAAAGTTTTCGTCCCCCTCTGCCACAGTGAGCTCCGTCGCCCGCTTCGCGTGAAGCCCGGTGCTCACGGTGGCCCTTCTTCGCCACTTCGACAAAGTTGGTGCCCAAACTGCACTGAAGTCTCTTTAAAGTTTAGTTTGGTCGCAAAAATAAGCACCGCTCAAAAATATTTCGCATATCAAAACGACCCTAATATCTCGTATATGGTGCAAGCGGAGCCTCACAATAAGGGCAGACAGAGCCCATTCGTGCTTCCTGCGTGTCTCGAGACACACACGACGCCAAGCCACGCAAACGGCGGCGGCGCTCCTTGCAACACCCCCTCTCTACCTGCTAGCACCCGGTGACCCCCGCGGCACCGCCGGGCTCGCCCGCGATACCGTGTTCTGAGTACACGCACGCGCACGAAACGAAATGAAAGGGTTCAGATTATATACTCGTACCTGGTACGTTCGTTTGAACACGAGTACACAGTACAAGAAGGCGCTTCTATTGACGAACGCCGTGTTTGTTCGAAAATATAAGCTGTACCGGGACACTGCTGTTTTTTCCAGAAAATGGTATACCTTGACAGAAAATTTCATATAACTTGGGTTTGGAGGGCCCTGATAACCTCGTTTCACTTTTCGTACCGTAAACTGGTGAAAATACGATAGTGTACCGTTTTTTGGCATATTTGCAAGTGAGACGGACGGATAGGGATGTTTTGCCACAAAACGGTATACCTTGACAGAAAATGACATCTAACTTGGGTTTGGCGTACCCTGATGGCCTGGTTACAGATTTCGTACCGTAAACTGGCAAAAAAGAGTTGGTGTACCGTTTTTCGTCATTTAATCCGTTAGGACAGGAAATTAATTTTGCTTCAAGGTTTTACCCTAGGTAAACCTAGGAAATACGTAGTCGCTTTTCTATCGAACCCTGCGATCTGTAAAGCAGGTGCTCTCTGCTGTTGTGCGATGCATGCATGCTGTCACACGTATAATAACACTGACTGCTCCTGCTGCTGCAGTGCGATTTTCGGCGGCGGCCGATTGTGGTCGGGAGTTCTAGCCCCTTCTTCGGTGCATCTTTTTCTATTCCAGTTAAAATTATCCCACTTAACTTGTACTGCTGTTTTCAGAGTGTCGCGTGTGTGCGCCGTGCGTACCGTGTGTCACGCGTGGGGTGCTTTGAAACCCTTTTCTTCGTCGGCATTCCTCGGTTGCGTACGGAAGAGGCTTTCTTCGCCGAGAGCGCCAACAACAAAGACATGCATAAACATACTGGCAAATATTATACAATATTTGGCGGAATCACCAAGAAAATCTAAAAAGCGATTCAGTCCATAGTAACAGTTCCACACTATTTCCATGTATATTTTGTCCCCAAAAACGCAGGTGCACTTCTAAAAAAGGGTCTTCTGCTGTACTTGTCTGTACGCACAGCAGTAATATGACGCTATTTCATTGAATCGTAATATTTGTATCATGACGCCAATTCTTATGCAGTCGGAAACTAGGATTGAAAAAGCCGGTTTCCCATCGTTTATTTTTCCGACTGAAAGCAACCCTTCTTATGGTCCGTCCGATCGAATATACAGTTTTAGTTTTTTTTCTGGACACGTTTGATTAAAGGGAGTGACTTTCCATAAATTGACTTGCTCCAAGAAAAAAGGGTAGGGCAGGCGAAAGTCGGTTCGAATCTGCTTCGACGTAATGCACGTGGGGTCAGAGAGGTCCTCATTTTCCACAACGTGCGCCCAACCACGCATACATGCTCATGTCTCGCTTCTTCCTCGAGCAGCGTGGGAGCTTCACACGCGGGGCGTTTCCCTCCATCTTGCCCTCGAGGCCATCGCGACGGTGGATTTTTTCGAGAGTCGCCAAAGCCACAGCCAGCGCAGCAGTTGGCAAAAGGTCATCGACACTGCTCACTGCGGCCATCGGGCACTGTCCCGTGCTGCTGACGGGCGTAGATAAGGATGTATCACGCTGACTCGCGGCGAGCAGCAGCAAAAGTGAGGGCAGCCAAGCCAGCGTCGCCGATGTTGTGGTGTGGGGTCCTGTCGTATGTCGTGCTGTGTGGGTGTGTGATACTTGTAAGAGTATGCGACGGGACTTTCGAACTTTTCCGATGCATGAATCCGACGGGCGAGTTGGATCGAAAATCATTTTTTTCGACTGTTTGATCCAGTTGGAAATCATAATCGAAAAACCTTGGACTGAAAAGGCGCATTTTCAACTGCATGAGAATGCCAATTTGTGTCTCCGGTCGGAAACCAGCTTTTTCAATCAATGTTTCCGATTGCATGAGAACTGGTCCATTACAATATCGCATGCTGCATCCTTTTCAATTCGTTCTTGCGCCCCTTCCCTAGGAACATCCCGGAGGGAACCTTGTAGTACAGTATGGCGAATGAGTCGTGCCTTGCATTTTCATCGCGAGAAGACTGCAGTTCTTTCTTCCCTCATCCACGCGCGTCGAATTGCACCTACTCACGCGTACAATGATATATCTGTATATTTTTTTTATTTTATTTTTATTTTTATTTTTTTTTCATCATCACTTGTACTTTCCAGCCCACTCGTAGGAGGTTTTACCCTCGACGATCTTCTGGACAAGCCGTGGTCACAGGTGTCGTCCCTTCTCCCCCCCGGTACTTGCCTTTATTTTTTGTCGCGCATAGGGTTCAGCATTCCCACTGCTCGTCGATTTTCATCGAATGTAGCTAACTCACGCTCTCGCGCTTTCCGCTAATCAATCCCTTTTACGCAAGAAAAAGCCCCTACGAGCATGCACTCGGTGAGACTTGAACCCACGAAATTGATCTTGATAGGCACGCGGACCACCTACCAAGCCACCGGGGACGCCGGACTTATAAACCTATAGAACTACTTACAGATATCTCACTCTCTGAGCGTGCTCGGTTGGTACGTCCCTCGCCTCTCAGAGCTCCCACTTGAGAATCACCTCCTTTTAATAATTGCCGGACCTTTCCAGTGGTTCTTTGTTTTCTTAATTTCTCTTGGCACTTTCGGCTCTTTTTTCCATTTATCTTGCGTTTCGAGTGCGTGCGTGAACTCGGAGCACTGCACCGCGGGCGAGCCCGGCGCCGTCGCCGGTATCAGCGGGTGCTTCCGGGTAGAGAAGGGGCGGAAAGGAGCGCGGTCACCGCTTTCACGCCCAGGCGTCGCGTGTGCCTCGAGACACGAGGGAAGCATGAATAGGCTCTGTCTGGCCTCCTGGTGTGGTTCCGGTTATACTATGTACAAGTACATAAGGGTCATTTTGATATTCACAAAAAAATTCAAGCCGTGCTTATTTTTGCGACAAAACCAAAAACCACAGAGAGAGCGACTCAGTATGAGCACCAACTTTGTCGAGCTGGCGAACGAGGGTCACGGTGAGCACCGGGCTTTACGCGAGGCGGGCGACGGGGCTCACTGTGACAGAGAGGGAGGAAAGCTTTACCCGGACCGAATGGGTTGCGAGGTGGTCGCGAGAGGGGCGGGCGGCCTACGAGGCTGGGAGGGAAGCTCTACTGTTTGATGTTCCTCTTTTTTTTCTTTTGGACCCGTGTAAGGTATTCCATTCAGGCAGGAAATTATTACACGAGAGGGGACATGGATTTTGTTTTAGCGAAATTTCGGTTTCATTCTCACTGCTTTTGCGGTGCTGCTGCTGTGTCGTGCTGTGCTTTCTCTTTCGTACATATCAGGTACATAGAGCATATCAAAAAAATAAAAGAAGTACCCTACGCACCTGGAGTATTTACGAAAGTACGGAACGAACCGCCCGCGAAGCGAAGCGTATGTGGCGTCCGAGCTGTTTTCTCCTGACGCATGGCGGCGGGACTTTGTCTTGGCATTATCAAGTCGCCAGTTTGCCACTACAATCATAAAAAACTATATTCAATCATGGACCTCTGTCCGCGTCCCATATTTTGATGTAATTTTCCTTCCTGAGCGAGCGTAGCGGGCGGCGTAGGCCGCCCGCGGAGCGAAGCGCCTTGTATACCATATCCAGAACCGTGCCGTGGCAGGACTGGGAGTCCGCGTGCTGACGGTGCTTCCAGGCCTTTTGTCGACGTCAGGCGGACCTTTTCGCTTGCATCTTCCGCTACCGTGCCTACCTTTTTAGATCTTACCCAGGGAGGGCCTGCACGTTGACCTTCTCGAAGACTCGCTGGCATCATGCATGCAATACACGCGTTCTTAAAGAACCTGTCAGCAGGGTTACGGCCATTGGTTCTTGGTGCATAATTATATATTGATAGTATCACAGTACGACACAGCAGTCCGGGTCGGCTGTATTGTGTCAACAATATTTTTGGCGGTATGACACTCGCCAGATGTTTTACCCAATATTGCGTGACGATTACTTGCTGTACTGTGTAATGCTATTGGCCGGGTTGCTCGCTTTGGATCTGAGAGTATGACGACCGTCTTGTGTTACTGGGCAGGTTTGTGTGTGCGGCAGAGTAAGGATTATGCTGTGCTGGACGAATTGTCACACTCTTCTTGTGATTGGTCAGGTTGAAAAACGTTGACATGTACACGTTGCAGGCCGTCAAAGTGTTACGACATTCGTCACATAATGAACTGCCGCACACGGCGAGAAATCCATATTTCTGTGCTTTCTTCTCAAGCCTGTCCCCTCTCTCCTGACCACCGTCTCTCGCCAGCCCTCCACACCTGTTGATCATCCACCAGCCAGCTACAGCCTCAAACACGAGTTCAACAACATTGAGCTGCGATCACCTTGAACGTCCTACAACAGGAACCTACGAACCTACAGTACCTGATTTCATCCAGTTCAAGAACAAGTACGACGACAGCATTCAATTCCTTCGCGATTTCGTCACGGAATTATTTATCGTTTGTTCATTGGTACCGCACGACCCGACAGATTACACACCCGTGGGATAGGTCTCCGGGACATTTCTTCTGATACAACGGGGACACACGCAACGAAAACGGGTGGCTTCCTAAGATATATTTTCTGTAGACACATCGCTCGGTCTACGATCTCCCTGTCGTCGACAGAGCTAACCTGGATGTTCGGCGACGGGGTCTGTTCTACAGTGAGTGGGTATGTTTCTTGGATCGCCCGATATTGCAAATGGAACACTTGGCTGTGGCGAACATATCATTCTAGACGTAAATATGAAGATTTTTTATAGGAACCGAGCGGTCCTTACATATCCGGCCAATTTAGTACCATGGTATTCATTTTCAACACAGCCCCAGCTCCAACACCTTTGTACGAGCATTTAATTCCTAGCACCCCCCGTATACCAAGTGCCTCGGGGGTGGGAATTAATCAACTTACATTACGACTCACGCCAGTAGCATTCTTAGATCGAAAAAATTCCGGTCGGATTTTGCACAATCGGACTGCATAAGCAGGGTCTTTCATTTTGGAGATCGAATAATAAGAATCTCAAGCTCGAAATCGAACCGCATACTGGTGGGAAGCAGCCTAAGAAACAAAAATATTGTATTGGCAGCGATAATAATGTCACCCATGAGCGGGTGACGTAAGAGTAAGCTTTAAACGCGACGAGCAACAGGATAATACCAGGTATTATTTGGTCCGGGGCAAAGGTGCAATACCGGAATGGCGGGGATGCTATTGAATAGGGGAGGGTTCAGTACGGGGTGAAGGCAGCAGTGCCCGAAACAACAACGGTTATGGAAATGTCGTACAGCAGTCGTTGGGCGGTCGCGATGTCGATATTACTATTACGGGGGCCTATAGTTAACAGAACCTATGGCATTAATAAAAACCTATATATTTAGGTATTTTTACTAACAATATTTGGTCCTGTTAACTATGGACCCCGGTAATACTTATAGTAGAGCTTCCATCGGAGACGTCGTGTTAGCACAATAACGACGGTGACGCGCAAACTAAAGGCCAGCATCAAATTTACTGAATACTTGTTTATGTGTTCATCTATATTTTCGTTCAAAAAAAAGTACTTCCAGCACAAAATACGACGTTGGAAATTTGAGTTTTGAATTGTGTGTTTTGATCAGATTCAATGCCCGAATCGGAAAATAATTAACTACCATTACAAAAAAAATGCAGGGCCACTACCCACATGCACGAAAAAAGCATTAATTCACTCACGTACGAACCGTCCGACCGACCGACCCACACCCACATCCACCCACGCACCATCGACAAACCCACAGACAGAACCACCCACCTACAACGATCTGCCCAAGTATTGCTGTACGATGAATATACGTGCATGTTACAATACTCAACCCATACAATTGCTGAAACTAAAACGAAAAAAAAAGTAGCACTAAAACACAAATACCAAGGTGACAATATTACCCACGCCCCCAAAAAACTGATACCTGATACGCAATAAGCGCAGGGGGCTTCGAACTCACGTGTCTGCGCTCGTCAATCGAGCGCCCTACCGACAACATATTTCACATCGTGTTCGGTTTATCCTTTTGCGAAGTTGATTTTTTTTAACTTTTATCTTGGATTTAGAGTGGGAGCGGCTATCTCGATCAGTTTTGAGCGATTCTTCGATTCTGACTCGAGTTTTGGGCATTCAAATTTTCGACTCGAAAAAAAAAATGATTTTATTAGTGTGGTAAAAATTGTCTTGGAATTAGCGTGGAAATAATTGACCTGAAAATAGGGTACAAGTATTATCTTCAAATTAGTATGGATTGGTTCATCACGTCCAGTGTCGGGGGATCCGCCCCCGGGTAGAGAGCGAGCCGTCACCGGGAAAACGCCGCTGCACGGCGCCCGCTCGTCGACTTCGTCATCGGTGCCCATTCTGTCGTCGGGGCCACCGAGGGCGTTGTTACAGGCAGACCACAGCAACAACAGCAAAAACAAAACACCAGCGTCGAAAATATGTTGTTTACACTAGTGTACTACGAGTAAAAGACTCAAAACGCATTCGCTAAATTGGAGCCGGAACGTATACGTGTAACACACGCGGTTCCTCTTCGGGATGTGGGTAACATGAAAGGCGAAAAGGGAGTCACAGGCAACACCCGTATAGCTGTTCTTGGCGGAAACGGGAGCCATGGGTTAGCGTGTTGCTCGAAGGAAAGAGTAATAATAGTACTCGGTAGTAAGTGAGTACTACTCTTTCCGTGGTGAATACGACACTACTACAGGCACGCGGTAGCATGGATTGACTACTATATATACCGTCACAACACTACTACCACTACCACTACCACGCAGATGTAGTACAGGTAGAAGCAGCATACACTCTACAAAATACTGCCTGGTGCACCACTACTACAGCACTACTACGACTACTACCACGACTACCACCAAGTACTACTGCTGACCAAACGCCATATAATAAGCAGACAACCTCAGAGAGGTAAAAAAACCACGCGGTACCATGGATTGGGGCATGACTGCTATATGTAATACCGTTACTATTATATATACACCACCATCAGCAATACGTAGATGCAGTACAGGTAGAAGCAGCACGAATAAAGATACACTACAATACCTACTGCTATCAATGCTGTTCATATGATACTAAAACTTCGATACAACGGCGACGTAGCACGCAAGCGGTACCATCAGTTGGGGGCATGACTGCTACTGTTACTGTTAATGTACACCACTACAGCTACTACGCAGATAGATGTACTGTACTAAAGGTAGAAGGAGCATGCACGCCACAAACTACCTGATGCTATACTACAGTATTACGACTATACTGATGATCTTGAAAAATGTACAGGCGGCGTATTATATCCGGTTGAGGGCATCTATCTACTACTGCTTCTATTGGCCAGGTAGAAGCAATATGCAGAGGTAGACGGACCGCGGGAGCCAGCTCCGTGTTGACGTACGTGCGCGGTGTGAGGTGTGTGGTGTACGTCAAAGGGCTCAGGTGAAACATTTATGACGCTCGACAGCTCGACAGACGTGTATTGCTGCTGCTGACCTGCTGCTTCTGCGTGAGGTTGATAACGAAAACGGGCGATTCCAAAATTATTGAGAATTTCAGCCCAGAGATAATTCAGCAGAGGAAAAAAGACGGCAAGGAGTGCCGTCCGTACACCCACAACGGTACAAAAGCTTTGATCCGGCATTTGCACAAGGCATCATATAATATCATACGTGTACACCCAGGCGCTTTGCCAGAAACGCTTCGTACGAAGGCAGCTGTTTTTTGGAGGATAGGGACGCACGTAAGCGCAAAACAGTCGTTGTATTTGTACAAGCAATACACTATATACCATGGGCTGCGGCCCGGGCCGGCCCGTCAAAACACGTGGACTGTCTCATGGGCACGGGGGATATCGTCGTCGTAGTAGAAGTAGCGGCAGTAGTACGCGACATCTCCTGGGAAGCGGCCCGGCCGGCCCTTCGCAACGCGTGGGCCGCCCCACGGACAGTGCTGCGTGGCCCATAAAGCCCACATCTCATGGGGCGCGGCCCGAACCGGCCCACAAATTTTGAGAGGATGGGCCGCAGCCCGGCCTGGCCCATCCAATTTCAGAAAATGGGCCACGACCCCGCCCGGCCGAACAATTTCTCAGAGGATAGGCTACGGCCCGACCCATCTCGTCACATTTTTCAATTTTTCACGGTCGGCCCATCGAACTTTCAAGATTCTCGGGCCGGGCCGGCCCCGACCAACGGGCCATGACGAGCCCCGGTATTTTTGGGCATGGGAGTTGAGATAGGAGGCAGTAAGCAAGAGAGATCACGAAGTGCATGGGGCATCCGTATTTTTCTCGTGGCAATAAATCATCGACGGTCGACGGGTAGTTGGTGGCAGCATAGCACTTTAATCCCCCAGTGGGCATATAATTGCCGATAAAGCATTTAATCGCTAAATACGTGCAGGCAGGCATTGCGAGGGAGAGTGCACTGAAGGGGAAACGTCAGCGGATTCGGCGGTCAATATCGCGGGTTCGGCTGGAACACGGGTTGCCAATGGTTCCGGAGTGAAAGGGGCAAAGTGATGCGGATAATGGTAGCGGTATTATACTTTATTTGGGCCGTGCGCTTGAGACGTTTACATACAACGCCGGAAACAATCACCAAGACTTTGGATTGACCAGGGGAGACGTCATTTTTTGTGACATCGTACAGTTGTCAGCGCCTGAATTATGGTGGTGCGCCGAGCGGGTGAATCTTTCGTTCAGCGGGTCAAAAAATGATAAAAGAGGTACGAAGAAGTGGTCGGATAACATGCCACCGTCTGTCTCACGATCGAGGGGTGAGATCGGTGGATTTGAGGTGATGCTCGAAGTGATGTTTTGTATCTTACCTTGGGCTCGAGATGTCCACTTGTGACATAAGACGAAGACAGATGAGGAATGCGGACTCGCGACTAGGCCACCGGTAGGGATGGGAATAAAGGCAAACACATGCCTAAAACGTGCCCGGGTTATTCGAAAAATCCGGTCAGGAATCGTCTGCCTCCTACCTGTTTACTTGGTTTTAGACAGCAATAAAGTTTCCAGTAAAATGCAGTACTCGACGCACGACCCGAAATTGGATGTTGGAATTTGAAATACAAGTGAAACGGGTACAGAGGTCAGGGCTTGGTATTTACTTGTCTGCAGTTGATTTGCAGGTCTACCCTGACTGGAAATGTGCGGGAAAAACCGTGTTTGTCGGATATTTTCGAGAATTTCCGTCTGGCGAAGGAAGAACTATCTGACAAGGCTAGACTATGTATTCAAGCCTTTTGCCTCGTACAGTATGACAACATCGCATCGCAAGCCGTTCGTGAATCCACCCAGTAGCCGACGAGAAAATGCACTCTAAAAATAGCCTTTTTGTGAGAAAAGACAAAAAACCAACGAGCACTCCCCGAAGCCAATAAAAAGCACTGTCTCAAGTGCCAAGCGAGCGGCGTCCTCTTGGACCGAGCGATTGACCTTTCACGTTGGTGAAACCTCCGCGACGGAGGGCATCTATGATCCGAGCCTTGAACCATCTGGAATCTCATCTCCTCGAAACTGCAGATAGTACAATGCGTCACTCAGAAGCTGTCTCGTCCCAAGCTCATCTCCTGAAACGTACAAGCTGAGGTCCACCCCTGTGTCCGCAAAAGTAATACCCATTCGAGCGATACCCTTAATGACTAAACTATCCGGACACACCGGTATTTTATACGGTTGTATTATGTCTCCCTACCGTGGATCATTGAACGTAAGTACTGGATTGGATGAGACCTCCTGCGCCTAGCATGAGGTCACGTCTGGCATTTCCCCCCGCGCTGAGTAGACTAGTGTATCACGTACTCAAAGCGGGCTTGGTACCTGTAAATGATCTGGGTATATACAAGCATAATAAAACTAAACCAACTGCCGGGGGTGGGTGGGATGGTCTCAAGAAATGTTGCGACCAACTCTACTCCTAAGGTTTCGGGAGCGCCTTGGGAGCGAAAAAAAGAAGTGATATTTTTGCGATACAAAAGCCGAGACATTTTCGATACAATCGATGGATCCATTATTTGCGCCAATTTTTGAGCCTATCGATTGGATCGTCATTTTAATGTTGTATTCTGTCTCTCTACCGTCGATCATATAATGTAACTATTGGATTGGAAAGGCCTCCTGCGCCAGCCTATGGCCCTGCCAATACTTCGTTGCGCATCTTCAAATTGTATTTGTAGCTGACCACTGGTCAGCGGGAGAGTTGCCTCACCCAAACTTCTTCAACATTGACTACACCTTTTCCTGCACACGTCGCAAAATCATTTTCGAACTCTGGCGACAGTCAGTGGTAGCTCGCTAGCGTCCGTCCTCTCATTCGAAAGGGGTACATCGTAAAGTGGTTGGGAAGCTTTGCCATCCGCAGATATCTTTGCAGGTGCGTCGTCATACGGGCTGCGGAGAGAGAGACGACCCCCGCCCCATTCTGCCGCAACAACGGGGAAGAGGTGCCCGGCGGTTAAGTCTCACTCAATCCGCTGTGCGGCAAAGACGTACGTCATCACCGCCCGAAAAGCGCAAAAAGGCGGGCAATCCCGGTCTGCTAACACTACCACTGCCTCGCTAGAGGCCCGAAGGGTCTTGCCAAACCGAAAGTTGAAGATCAAACCTTGATGCGCTGGGAGATTTAGCATGTGCGATCCCATTCTGAACGAAAGATCTTAACCCCTGCACACTGAACAGAAAACCAAAGAATACAAGTTGATACCGCGCGTCAGAGGAATACGCTGAGCCAGAGAGCTGGCCACCTGTGCGCGCGACCGGATGCCGCGTAGCAGATCTATGAGAGTGTGCTCCAACATCGGCGCGGCCTGATTGACCTGAACGCCGGCCTGCTTCTGTTCTTCAGATACAGATGTAAGTACGAATCTACCAACGGGCTAATAATAGAGCACGGATTACCTACCCGGCCGACACGGTCCCATTATTCTCCTTTCCCGTTTTCTTTCATTGCCATTTCCAGCTTAGAGACCAAACCTTTGCGGTCTCGACCGTCTAGATTTGTGCCGCCAGTCCCTCCGTTCACGTAGCACTCGCCCCGCTGCCTAGCTGACGCGCAGCGCCTCCCAAGCCCCCACCTCGGATGCTCCGTGGAGAAGAATACAGTGCTCCGATTCCAGGAGGATGGCATGGAACCGGAGCAGGTGTAGAATGTACCAGACCAAAAGCCGCGTTGCTTCAAGCTCGCGAAACGCCCGAGAGGCGCCGGCCCGGGGCCGACGCGATAGGGGCAGCCGCGTCTGCTGGAGGGGCTGGTGTCGACCGCGTGGTTCTCGGCACACTCTCAAGAACTTCGCGACCAACTCGTGAAGCTCACGAGGTTTCGGGAGCGAACAGAAGAAGTGACCTCGTTGAGAAATAAATTCCGAGACATTTCGATATCATCGATGGTTCCATTTTTTGTGGCAAAATTTGAGCCGACCGATTGGATCGCCATTTTACTCGTAATGGTACGAAAAAAAACACGTAAATCTATTGTAGATGGACGAGTGTAAACTTAAAGCAGGACCTCAGGCGCGAGCAGAATGCAGCCTTGGGCACGACTCACGCACTGCTGCTGCACAGGCGGCAGCGGCTCGTTCGCTGGCCAGAGGCGTGGCGCGCTGCCACGGAGGAGCGGGCGCCGGTATCAGCCCCGCGGTCAACACCCACGAACGCGATGACAGCAATCGGGTATCTTGGTAGCAGCAACGAAACAGGGTCACAGCGCCGTCGACGTGATCTGTACGTGTCGCCCGCCTCGAGTCTCCACCAAAACAGTGTGCTCCACTCACGACAACGCGCCCGCGTGCATGCTGGTGCTCTGCGCTCTGTGGGTTTGGCGATGAACAGCACCTCGCTACTCTCTGGCACCAAAGGCTAACAGCGGTCAACTTTGTTTCCAGTTATTTTCTTTAGTTTTTATTGGATACAGCACCGCCGATAGTTGTTTTTTCAAGGACGTAGGAAATTCTCTCCCAGCGGAGATTAGTTCATATCACAAAAAAAGAAAAAACTCTACGACCATGCGACATAATCATAGCATTTTTTACGTAAAAAAAAACAACTCTATTCCCGTCCCTAACAGTGTCACTAGGGATTCAGTGAGAAGACAAGGGTTCGTACCGGGAATGCATGCCCTGATTCGGGCAGGATTGGGCGAGTAACGAGACTTGCAGCGAAGAAATGAGATTCGCAGTAGGAGGGGTGTCGATAATGCAAATCCAACGTCACTACGTTAATATTCTACCTCTTTTCTAGATATTGCGGTAACGTAATTAGTACGTTACGACTCTTGGGGGCGATTGCGTAGCACAATACAAAACGCACGACACAACACGAGGTAATCATAAACTGACTTTGCAGGTACGCGGACCACCTACTAAGCCACCGGGGACGCCGTATACTGCACATAAATACGTACCAGGCACCTGGTACCTGCTATATACGTATTTACATTACCGAACAAGCAAAATCGTACATGAAAGACTACTACCAGTACTATACTCGTGCGATACCAACAGCAGCACCAAACATCAGTATCATACTATGCTACGCACATACCAAAAAGATCATATGATACTACTGTAGTACTCCTTTATGAACTGGGTATGGTACTGGCACGTGTACGCGGGTATCAGCCAGCAAGTAGTCCATGAAAATCCAGTGTCGTCGACATATAGACGGGATCCTGGATTTTGCGTGTAGATCATCCAAATTATGTATAGGTTAGGTACGAGTCCAAGTACGTACGTATACATAATTCGGATTATCTTCGACTTTAGCAACAAAAACACAAAAGGCAAGCTCTCCATCACCACACTGTTGATGAAAGTTGCAGCATCCACCGCCCGCATGTTCAAGGCACGAGCGCACGTGAGGCCCTGCTCCGTGCGAAGCAGACCGGCGGGCACGTTCGCGCATGAATCGACCAAATACGTTCATCGCCTCGCCAATGAACGTCTTGACATACTCATGTATAGATAGCACGGTCTCAAGAGGTAATTATCCCGCACGGCACAGTAAAACAAATTGCGGCGAGCCTGTGATAAAGGCATGAAGTCAGGAAAACACACGGCCGCAAGACACTGCTTGGGCACGGCAAGACCCCCTTAGCAGCGTGCGCAGAATATGGGTCGGCGACCACGACAAAGGAGTTTCGAGCCGAGAGGTGCAGCTCATCGAAAGGTACGGCAAAGACGGTTCCAAATTGCGTGTAAGAAATGCGGAGCCTCGTTCACGGCGAAGCAACAATATCCCTATGTATTTATACCTGTCTCTAGGAACTCGCGCAACAGATGTTTATAACTGTCGTCTTGTGTACGTTGAGTGGGTTCATGAAAATTAAAAAAACACAAGCAACATCTCTCAATCGTACTACGAAAAGCAGAACATGCACCAACTTCGTAGAGTACAGCAATACGCCGACCCCACCCCACCCCACCTCGCCAGTTACCGTTGACTGCCCGCGTCCTGATCACACTCCATCACAACCGTACGCGTCTTGTGCTGGAGCGTACAGCTTTACCATTCTCGACCCGCAACACCTCCAAAAACATCCCCTGCTTATACTCGTACAGCAGCAGTATTAGCGTTCCTCTTGAGCACCCAAGGGGAAAGTTACACTAGTTTGGGGGTAAGAAGTTTTTGCTGCCCAAGAGATCGTACAAACGGTAGCACACGAGACACCAGCAGAGCACAGCAGGCATGGCCCAGCGAGCCGTTTGCATCCTAAACAATGGGTGCGCATGGCCTCATCGGCGGCTGTCCTGTCGCGTGGTGCTGTGTGGGTCGGCCTGCTGTGCCCTGTCTGCGCGTTTGCGCTCATGCAAAAACGACCAACTGAGGTTGCTGACGGTCCACGCACTCTGTAAAAGGGATCGGACACCAGGAAGCCTACGAAAGACCAGCAGAGCACAGCAGGTACAGCCCAGCGAGCGTTTCCATCCGACACTGGGCACGCATGGCCTCTACGGCGGCTGTCCTGCCAAGAGGATCGGCCTGCTCTGCCTTGTCTGAGCTGATGCGATACGGAACAACTGCTGCCGACGGTCCGCGGTCGAATTGTTTTACAGAACGTGGCCAAAACGAAACAAAACAAAATAAAATCCCAACCACGTTTTCAAGACCCGTTACGGCGGGAGCTTCAGGGATTTTGGAACCGGACCGTTTAATTTAGGGTCATCGACTTTGGAAACGCGCATGAACACAATGATCAAAGGGTCTTAATCAGCGCGACACTCTCCGGCAAAACTCGCTCAGACCGACAGTAATCGGGCGCCCCAAAATAGCACACAAACACCGTAAGGCCTGGGAATGGATTTCTTTTATTAATAGCACACAACCACAGGTAGGCCTGGGAATGGATTACCTTTAGCGTGGAAAAAAAAAAAAATGTTGCATGGTCGAGATCTGGGGAAATATAACTTTAGGAAATCAACCAATCCGTGAATGGAAAAAAAAAAACTTTGCCACCAAAAAACTGTTCGATTATGCTCCTCTCAAAAAAAAACAAACTGTACGGGGGTCGACTTCGCGGCGTTAGGCTACCAGCTGTGAAAAAGTCGGCCTTAGTTTTTGAACAAAACGTGCTGCTCGACAGAGCACTAACAAACGCAGAGAGTACAGCAGCAGCGTAGACACGGACGCGCGAGCGTGAAGGAATCGCACATTTCTGGTGGCCCCTTGGGATCGGCGGCAAGCAGCACCAGAATGCTGCCCCCCTTCCCTATGAAACGAATTTTGTACAAATCAAGTCCCTGGCTATGTGGTCCTGGTTTACTGCTGTTTGAAACGACGTGAAAACACTAAGAGGAACAACATACCCAAACACAGCCATCGACAATCGGCTGTGTTGCTGTACTGGACTTCGCTGAGACTGGCATTTATATGGTGCTGCCCGCACCTCCGTGGAACCGCGCCCCACCTTGGCTTACGGGCACGTTGTTGCTGTGCGTGCAGATGGGCTTGACCCTTGCGGCCGAGGCTGCATTCACCACGCGCCCGAAGTTCTGCATGGTACTGCCGTATGTACTCGTACGAACTTACCATTCTGTCTGGAAATGAAACAAACCGTCGCGTTTTTTATTTGTACTTGACCCATCACTCTTTGTCAGGATAGAGAGGTACCATACAGAATTTTTACTCGATCGCTTTCTCACGTAGGATAGTAGTGATGCGTTCGCATCTAAGCGGCAGGGGTTACTCGCTTCCCGCTACATCAAAGCCCGATCACATATGGTCTTCGCTGCGGTGATGGAACCGGGTGTGATAGCAATCGCTCGGCGTGCGGTCGCGTTCATGTCTGGCACCGTTTGTCCGATACAATGATGACTGAACGTCTTTGTTTTTTCCTTATATCATCTCGGGGATATTGTTTCAAGGAACTTACCATGACGAATTGACTCAAAAGGGTCAACTTTTAGAGCAAATTTCAAGGCGGCTACATGTCAGATTCAAGCGCGGGTTGCATTGCTGTGTGCACGAAGTTATAGTCGTTAAGATGGAACGTATCAATTCTAGAGTAATGTAATGTAGTTCTTCCCTATAGAAAAAGCAAAGACATAAACAGAACTCTTAACTAAACATGCTTGCATATGTATACAATACTCCACGTACGAGCTACAGTAGTTTCAGCTATATGTGCAAGAGTCCGGCTTCGAAACTTTGCACCATGGTTTTGAGAGTTAAACACAAAATTTGGCATGATTATTCTTCGCGGCAATATAAGAAAACTGAGGCCGGGCCCTTTTACTGTTTCTGTCACTTTCGTTTTAGCTCAATTTCACGATTTGTTCCGGATTTTTCGGCAACTTTGGCCTCAACTGACGAGCGAAAATAAAACAAAATCCAAAAAGGCCGGTACCAACTTTGGTCGTATTGCCATGAAGCGCGACCACCACAAGTTTTGGGACTTTTAACTGCCACAAACCATGGTGCAAAAAAACAAATCCAGCAAGGGCAATTTTACCCCCAAGGGTCCAAACTCGCTCAATACAACGCTGTCGTATTTTTGTAGGCATTTCGGATCACAGGCTCGCAGAAACAAAAAAAGTGGCACGTACGTATTCCCAGTGTTGATGCCATCATGTCAAGCCGTCTAGTGACGAATTACTCGCCGTTTCGCCCGATATATGGCTTGGATACATATTATACTGCTTTTACTACAAAAAGGTATTCCGTATGAAATAGCGCCCCCCCAAGAATTAAGATGATTGTCCATATCTCTCGAACTACGATTCGCACTCCAACAAGATCTTCACCGATGTGTTCCGCTTATCAATGCGGTCATGTGGATATGTTCAGTACCGAAAACTTCAACGAATTCTACATTGGATCGCCCCCAGATGAAATGTTGTGCTTCTGCTGGACGGAACCAGACCGTAATATCACCAGCGAACGCGATTTTTTCTAATTCTTCCGCTGGCTAAAAATAGGTTGCCTCATCAAAATGGCCGACGTTCTTCTTTACTCGATTAAAATATTGCTGGTGTCGGCGGCGGAACCTCCCGTACGCAACCATTTTGAAAAAATTATTGGCCGTGCTGCGGAACATTCCTGAGCAGAGATTCTAGAGGCATTCAGCGTGCTGCGATCACTCCAGCAATCAGCAAAGCAGCAGAGGTGAGCGACAATCAATCGGTGTCACGGCGGAGAGATCATCCACACAGCAGAACAGGCAGCAGCACAGTCGCCGCTCATACCGAGCGCACCCAGTGTCGTGGATGCGAACGGTGATGGGACCCCTGCTGCGTGCTGCTGGGTTGCGTGTACGTACTCAAGGTCCAGACATCAACGTCTACCTACGAACTCTACCGAGCAGCAGCATTGCTCCAGTGCCGCACGCTGCATGCCGCTTACAGCCTATTCTCAGACACAGTAGGAGTGTTGTTTCTGTTGTTCTCTCAGATACCACACCGAACTGCCCGTCACGATATTTGCAAGGAAGGACGACTCAACAGGATATTTGATTTTGTACTGCAAATATATGGTAAGGCGGGTTTCCTGCAGATGAAACCGTCAGGACAGGCAGCTTCGACGGGCCTGTGCTGTAAGATAATAATTCACTGTTTACACTTTACCCGAACCTCTACACAGCGCTAGCTACTGCATGCTCTTCTGCAGCAACGTCGTCACTACTGCATGCTCTACTGCCGCAGTACCGACAGGTCATGAGCCAACGATGTGGTGATTCAGAGTCAACTACGCCCTCCCCTTACCGAAAAGGGTACTTGCCATACCTCAGCGAACCCAACCAGTTTCACGGTTGGATTACATTGCAGCGTTCGCTCACGTACGAGGACGGGCTCGGCAAAGTTGTGTCGGGCGTCGAGACCGAAACTGCAGAACTATGTAGAGGAAGATGCCACCCAGCTGCAGCGGAGGCAGTTCGCCAAAGAGTGTCACCCGTTCATGGAGAAAAAAGATAAGCTCTTTACTCGTATCCTGCTGGCCACGTCGGACTGCCGAGAAGGGTATAGCAGTGCCGCGGCCCAAGTCTTGCTAGCGTACGCTGCCGTAGGGACAGCGGAGTTTCACGATGGTCGTGCCGCTGTATTAGCCCGCGAGGCCAAATACCGGTTCGCCAAAGAGTGTCGTCCGTTCGAGGAGAAATGAGATAAGCTGTTTACTTGTATCCTGCTGGCCACGTCGGATTCCCGAGAAGGGTATATCAGTGTCGCGGCCCAAGTCTTAGGCTGCCGTAGGAACAGCGGAGTCTCGCCATGGTCGCGGTGCTGTATTAGCCCTCGAGGCCAAATACCGGCTACATGGCAAGTCGAGAATGCAGGAACTGCGCGATCAGCTCACCAATTCGCAAGTGATCGCGGCTGACAAACACGATCCTTCTATCGGTTGAAGTTGTCCGGGCAATTGAGTATGTATACTGTCGTAACGATTGTAATTGCTCGACCAACTTATTTAGAAGGCAGTCTGCTCTTCGAAATTGTCGGGGCAAACAATTTTTAAGACCATTAATTGGAACTGTCCGGCCAATTGATTTTGGAGCCCATCTGTCAATTGGAATTATCGAGACAATTGATGTAGGAGACGGTCTAAAAACAAAAATTGGCCGGACAATATATACGAGAAGGTCCACTAATTGGAATTGTCCGGACCCTTGAATACGGAGATTGCCTATAAAATGGAATTGTCTAGACAAAAGGGGCAGGAACGGGTCATTTAAAAAAAATTGTCTGCATAATAGAGGTCGATACGTGTCAATTAGTTGGGATTAGGGACCACAACAGACAGTCAATTGCACTAGGAAGCTATTAATAGACAATTGGACTAGCGTCTACTGTCCAGGGTGTGACTTCTGTACAAATTGCACAGCATGCCAGCCGAGTCCACGCTTTCAACCGGGGGAAGGAGCGGGTAAGACCCACATAACGAGTATATTGACCCTATACGTCCCGAAACAGTTGCGTTGGGCGGACTTCCAAGGAGCGGCAGCACGATCTGCGCGACCACGAGCGCGCCGACTATTTCTGGCCATGAATGCACAACTGCACGAACACTGTAGGGACAAAGAAAAGGACCAGCAAAAAGCTGAGTAGCTAAAAAAAACAGTTTTCTTCTCAAAGAGAAATGCTACTTCGAAGAGCAAAGTGTCATTCAGGCTGATTCCTACGCGTTATTTTACAGAGCCGATCTGGGCTTTTCGACTAATCGCAGACGTCTTACGCCTGCAAAGTCAAGCAGTTGGCGATGCGCTTCTCAGATTAAACAGAAGGCAACTCGGAATCTGCTCATTCACTTGGCAGCCGAAATCTGAACAAGGAAATCTGGAGTAGCTACAAAGCCAAAAATATGCTTGTTTTTCGCACGAGGGACAGCTCCAGATTATTTTGCGTCGAAATATGCATCGTGGGCGAAACTCGGACTACCCGTGTACAGAAGCGCAGTTTCGAGCTGAACACCCCTCGGAAAGACTCTGGGGTCATTCCGAGAAGTGTGCCGTTGACTCCCTCGGTTTATAGGCCAAAAAAAACGAATACAAACGATGAAAAAACTCCAAAATCGAATCAAAACAAAAAAACGCACACGTAGGGAACAGCCTCATTCGCAATAACAAAGTTGAACGCTATAGTAAAAGCTTAAGAACTGCTGATAATGAAGAAAAATAACCGAGTGAAAGCTAGCAAGCTCGAACAAAGCTAGTAAAGAGCTCAGCAAGCGATCGACCGCAGTTTACACATTCGTGTACAGTATATATATTCCTATATATAGCATATATAATCCGTACCTTTTCGAAGTCGCTCACGGCGGCAGCGCGCAAACGTGTAGATGCGTGGTTTTCCGTCCCGGAAAGACAAATGTACCTAAATGACAAAAAAAAAATTGTATATGCAAATTCTATCACCAAATACAACATCGGCACAATATTTACCTCGTCGAAGCCGCTGATGGCGGCCACGTGAAGAGGAGTAGACCCGTGGTCTCCCGTTCTGGCTGCGAAGTCCGCCCGGCCCTCTTCCAGAAGAGCGATGGCCGTACCAGAGTGTCCGAATCGAGCTGCGGCGTGTAGCGGACTCCAACCGTCTTCACGACATAGGTCCGGAGACGCACCGTTCCGGAGAAGGTTCACAACCACCTTTTTAAATTCAGTTGGTATGGGATATACGCAAAAGAAAGTGTTGATAAAGTATGATGAACAAAATCTTACATACTCCACCGATACGCATAAACTTCGAAGTACGCTAATAATCCTATTCGAAGGACTGCATGTCGGACGTACCAACACCACTGTACAGGCCACACTACCCGTAAATATCTCCAAGGGTTTGCATCATGTGTACAAGCTTCCACGGGGATAATCTGCAGGATCTAAACGATAATAACCACGGATGGTAGATACGTCAAACTTATGGCCCCAAGTCGCACTTGCAAAATCGACCTGAACCTGGCAGCATCCACAGGAGTAACTCACTTGTTAATAAATACTTAATGGGTATGACTATAGAACACATGCGAAAGACTTACCACTAAGCTTACAGAACTGATCATCACCTGCTATATCGTACGTTTATATATCGCGACGCCGGAAAATAGTATTGAAATACTGTCGAATGAACGATTCACCATGAGGCTTAAAGAACTGAGTATTAACTGCTATACTGTAGGTTTTCAGTAGTTCAAACACAATAATATATATTTTTGGATGCACTGTTTGACAAGCCCGCCCGATGTGCATGCCTGACGCATCACGCGGCTTGAAAGGTTGAGTTCCAACCACTAAATCGGCCGTACCTGGAATCATCAGATACAGATACCTGATACGTTGCACCAGGTATACGACTTACGCGATATAATAATCCTACTCGGGTACAAGGGGGCCTAGCTACGACCCGCAGGCAACGAAAACTCAGTCTAAATGGCCGTTTACGATCCCAAGGGCCCGTTTACGATGCCAAGGGTCCGGAAACTGGTGTGCGTGACTACGTAGTAGGAGAGATTAAAATCACGACAACGGGGAAACTTAGGAGCGATCGCTAGATTTCACGTTTTGCCTTTCAGGTTGAGGTGAGGGTTAAAGTCGTCTAGGTCAAGATTAGGGTTATTGAGAGTTGCCGGTCTTCACGGCTGTCAGAGGGCTGCAGCGACGGGGTTTGCCTACACCTGACCCGAGGTGGTTCATCGCCACGAGAGACGCTGCGGCACGGCCTCGCTGTAGCTTCACGCTGGTCTTGGTGAGGGAACCCACGATGTACAGATTATCAGCACAAGGCGTGATCCCCAGACCACATAAAAAACGAGAACGGCTCATAGCAGAATCATGGTAAAATAGGTATCGTACGATCAACGCTCGGGTTGTGAGGCGAACGCCTTCTTCGCAGCCCAACGTTGAACAAAAAGCAATGTAATCCTTTGAAGAGGCGGACCAACCTAGCTCGAAAAAAAAAACGAAACAACGACAATTTACGATCATAAACCAATAACAGAGATATCCACATACGGATTCGCGGCCTTGTATATGTCGATTCGAAGAAGCTAAACACTACTGCGAGAACTGGGAGTATGAGCAGTAAGAACTGCGAGCACGGGGAGTATCCGAAGTATAGAACCCTGGAATATTCGGAGTACAGGAAGTACCTGGAGCGCACAATACTGCCCCTGCTCGCAACATATACTCCCGAGATACTGCCGGTACGCAAGTACTTCAATTGTTCGGCCCGGGGAATTTGAATTCACCTGTACTCGTTGAACATATCAAGTGTGTTACATTGGGGGGGGACTGCACTCATTATCATGCATGGTCGTGATCGTTTAACTATATACGCTCGCGTCCCTACACCCATTAGCATACATGGTCGTAGTCCTTCGACCACAGACTCTCGCATCCCTACAACGCCGGGACGAGGCACGTCGCGTTTTAACCGACCAGCGAGGGGGGGGGGGGGGGGGGGGGGGGGGGGGGGGGGGGGGGTACTCATTTGTTGGTTGCTTCAACCATTTAACGATTGACCACGCATTTCTGTCGAGAGGGGGGGGGCGATGTCTTCAGTCAGTATTATCCTAATAAAGCAAATGCTTCTACTCTGCCTGTCTGTATTTGGGTAGCGCGATGCACACCGCTTCAGCCCCGCCTTGCTCCACAGGTACGAAGGCTGGGCGCCACAACCAGCAGAAATACGGGTCTCACGTCGCGCCGAGTCTTGACCGTCGCGTGCTGAGCATTGCCCCGATCCCAACGACCGTGCCTACGGATGGTAATGTAAGGGCCGCTTAGACTCTACATTTATTTCCTAATGGTCCATATATCTCCGTTCAGATTGGTACATCACATCACACTAGTAGTACTGTCGCCACGGTCTCGCGAGTCTCGCGATCCAGAACGTTTCAGTCCCGACTCATGGCATCAATAGACAGAGTGCGAGACACAATAAGCGAGGCACTGCGTCTCACGTCGCGCCGAGCCCTGGCCGTTGCGTGCTGAGCATTAACAACAGTCCCATAGTCCATCGCAATACGCAAAATACAAGTGCTGCGGGATATCGCTTGCGGTCAGTCACCACTCCACCGTTGCTGCTGGCTTACAAATCAAAGCACGATCCAATTCTACTGATTGAAAAACTGGATATTTTCTAGCATACGTGCTTGAGTCAGCATGTACTTGCTTCTGACTACTGCTACCAGTATGTACCAGGTAGCATAATAGTAGATAGTATTGTAGAGCCAGTATACGGTACCACGCAAAGAATATCGAAACTATACAGCAGACCAGTGGTATATTGAACCGGGTAAGACAAGGACCACCTATAGCAGTGACTCCACAGATCACATATATTAGAAGCATTAAAATAGTAGTAGCAGTAGCGGTAGTAGTATAAATGACAGTACATACCTGGCAGTATATAGCGCATCCAGCGTCAGCAAAGAGGTAGGTAGTACGTAGCAGTACAGCAGCAGTTTTTTGTCAATATGATTCTTATTATCAACACTGTAGTAGTATTCCATTTGCCAACTAACAATTGTTGTTGCTCTCATCTTAACTCTCGAACGTAGGAGTCCGTGGTCACACAAAGTTGCTGGAGTGCTGAGAAGATGAAAAACCAAAAAAATGAAAATTCGGTTGGAAAGCACGACACTTACTACCTACAAATACACGGTACGATCAAGGCATACAAATGAAACAAAATCAATGTGCAAACTGAACTAAAATGGCCGCGTGTATCCACTCAACTACAGCATAGAGTTTCCCCCCGTCCCCACAGCTAATCAGCTCGCGGCTACTGACTACAGCGGTTGCTGTCTGGAGTGCTGCCTACACCGTACAAAAGCGCACGGTGGTCGGAACACAATAAAGGAACACGCCACCTGCCTAGGATACTGTCAAGAGTGAAAACTCGCAGACATGCAGTGAAAAAAAACAATCGAACCAGCGAAAACCATACGAGTATCAACGATCGCCATGTCGTGCCGGACTGTCTGACAACAGATGCAGCACAGCTATGATACCACGTCCCTGACAATTCCGGGAATTGTTCTCCTTGAAGGGTATACAACTCGCGAGCACTACGAAGACCAGTGGCGGAAAAAAAAACAGGTACCTATTGCTGCCGCGTAGGAAAAACAGAAAAAACTACCAGATATGCTACCGTGATGGTGTGCGCGCCAGTCGTGGGTCTCCGTGTGCCGTCCTGCTGTCGTTTCCATCGCCGCCTCGCTTCAGTTCAATCGGCCCCCTCCTTCGCGCACGTGATCTCGTTGCGACACCCTTCCAGCAAGTTTCTCCCCAGTCCCAAAACAAAAAATACTTCACGCACTTGCGGTTCTGATCTGAAGAAAAACAACTATCGTGCAGGGTGAGTTCAATCCGTCTCTTCCCCCCGCGTCGACGCCCTGTTTCCTTCCTTCGTTGTCGAAACCAGTCTCATGCCGGCGAAGTTAGACCGCCGTAGTTTGGCCTGTGGTGGCCCCTGTCTCCGCGAACCGACATACCGATTGAGCATTGCTGCTTCGCCGCTGCTGCCTAAAAAAGAAGCGCGAGTCGTAGGTATACGTGAATAACGAAACAAGTACCACCCAATACTACTGCCACGCCGAAGCCACGCGGTAACACATCAGAAGGAAGGAATCACTCCTTAAGGGTGAGCCCGACCTAACACCCGCCAGAAATACATATCCCACTCGCCAAGAGCCTGATAAGGCAAGTCTCGCAGCCTGCCATGCCGAGGCAGAGAGGGGAACAATGTCCAGCTCTTGTTCCAATCATACCATCTACATCTAAAAGGGCATTCATATTAGGTACTGGTATTGCTGTACTCGTAGGTATCGCAGGCTTGATAGCAGCAATGGCATTTGTGCAAAGCACGTAGTAGTATATGTTTAATAGAACAGCAATACACTGAGTATGAATGTGGACACCATGTCCCCGGAGCCAACACGACTACTCATATAGTCGGAACCCCACCATACTTCGAGAAAGCTCTTTCAGAAGCTTTGCTCGGGGAACTCGGGAGTTTGCCATGTCTCGCCACGGAGCTTCTCCACGTTGGGTTGACGGATCCTCAGCGGAGGCTAGTCTGCCTAGCGTAACCCGCCCAGCGAGGTTTGACAAGGCCCCGCTGAATATCCTTTGACCCAGAGCCGCGAGAGCAACCACGATTGCTCGCGCCTCGGCTCTCACTCATCATCCCGCCCCGTCTGCTCCTGTCATCGGACTGCTGTCCCAGCCCGAGTTGTCACACATTCTAGCCGTCGTAGTAGAACAGCAGGAACACTCTGCTAACGCAGAGAGGGGTGCAATCACGACCCACCGGCGGCCACGACTACAAATCTCATTGGCGTCTGACGGCAGTTGATCATCAACGGCACAAAGTCGATTCGTAACCTAGAGTTATGCCCACCACGGAACCCTCGAACAGCGACCCCGACCCCGATAAAGCAGCAGCGAGCAAGAAATCGCCCCGTTCCTCGGGGCCCCAAATAAGTAATTATGGCTGCACGGACCCCCACACTGCCTTCGACCGCGACGCTCCCATCGTCTCCGTCCAATACCGCTTGGACTGCATCGTAAACCACGAGCTCCAGCGCATGGAGAACGGGGAGATCGAGGTCCTGAGGGGCAACACAACGCCAGGCTCCAACAACTGGCAGGTCTATCTGTTGCAAGTAGTGCCGCTGCGTCGGTCACCCTGTCTGGGTCGAACAACTCAATCACTGTCCAACTTGTCGCTGTCCAATCTGCTCCTACAAAAGCATGGGTGCTGTCCACACCGAAAACAGTCACCTTCACTCCCAACGATGTACACAGTTTACCGCGCTTGAATGGAAGTGCTGATGTAGACATTGCGCAAGTATTAAAGCAGGTTCGCCTGGTTGTTGGCTTTCCAACCAAATCTGTCGCGACAAATGACGATAACTTTGCTGATAATATTGTTTTCGAGCACCTGTCGGTGATGGGCCCTGTCTGACACAGTATCAGCAACTCAAGTCTGGCAAAAAAAAAATGGAATGCGAACGTGGTGAAAGCCGAAAATGTCAACAACCCCAGCTCATTTTCCCCATTGTCCACCTGGGAGGAATTCAAGCTTGCAATTAAATTACTGTAGCCTCTTCTAAGTCAGACGAAGGCGAGACTGTACCCGCCTCTGCTCTTCGTTTCCACGCTCTCATGTCCCGATTTCAATCAGCTGTCGCGCGCCATGCCAAAGGCCGTACGCCTTGGTCTGCGACCACTAGTCACTTCGTGGCGGCACAGTCTGCCGCCTGCTCTGCAACTGCTGCAGAGTGGTGAAATCCTGTTACCTTTTTAAAAGAGGCTGTGGAGCGCGCCCGTCGCCATGAGCCTGCACGCCTGATTGATGCGGCCACTATCCGTGTCATGTCATTCACACCTGTCCCGAACCGTGCTGCTGTCCGCCAGTTACAGTCTCCCCGGCAGCATCGCCAGCAACGTCAGCATGGCCGCCAGCAAGGAGGCAGGAACGGGGGCGAGCAGCACCCGCCCAACCACCAGCGGAAGCTCCACCCTCACTACACCCACGACAGGTGCAACGGAACGGTAGGCCTCTGGGCGTCTACGTGCCTCCAAAAGGCACGCGACCTGGGTGGGCGCCACCAACATTCGTCCGGTTCTTCCAAACGCGACCGCTCTCCTTTTCCTCGCGTCCACCTTCGCCACCGCTGCCGCCGCAACGACCGCGACGACGACGATGATGTCCGCAGGAGTCAGGCTAGTGGCGCAACTAGGGACACCAACCGACTTGGTTTACGTCATGTAGCGCTTGCAGCAGTAGGGACACATCTTGCTACAAATACGGTTCGCAAAGTTACCGCGATGAGGAAAATCACCGCTGTAGGATTAGGTACAACCTGTAAGTCTGTTATACCGAGTGTCCTCGCCAATGACGACCGTACCCAGCGAATTGATGTGGTTTGTCGTCTGTCAAGAGCGCCTTTGTCATAGGTCGAATTAGTAGGGTGTCCAGCTCACATCATCTGCGCAAGCGGGTGAAGTTTGCTAATGACATCCCAGTGTCTGCGTGTGTGTCCGAATGTAACCGTAGTGCACAGCGGCCAGGCCGCTTAAGTCATGACTTGAGTGTCCTGGGTGATGTTAGCTCAGAAAAAAGAAAAAAAGAAAAGACAACTGTGTGGCATAGTTCAATGCTAGCGCACAGATCCCATCCATTTCTTTGACTTTCTCGTCTTGCAGAATGCAGATTTCTAGTCCTATAGATGTAACTATCCAGTGCCCGCAACCACTGTGTATACTGCTACTGATATTTCCGTTGTCTCTCAAACATGGGTGACGTCCCACCCAAATTTGCGTTCTGTCACTCTTCAACCTGTCCCACCGAACGCCGTTGAATTGCGAGCAGCGAATGGATCGCCGTTGGATATTCAATGGTTAGTAACTTGTGCACTTGCCCTCAGTACGATCACGTACGATGTCCAATCGTTTGTTGTGCCTACTATTTATCCCCATTAATACTCCTTGACAACGACGTCATGTCTACTTTTGGAGTTGTACTTGACTGAGAAAACCAAACAATGTCATTTCCATCTGCTGAGAAATCTATCCCAGCGGTTCATTGTATTGTTGTTGCCCTCGATGAAATGCATTCGAGCGCTGTTCTCAGCTTGCTTGTCTCTTTTTTTCTGAAGTCGCAGGTGGAGTTGTTGAGAGTGACGGGAGAGGTCAGTGGGGACCAGCACCGACGGAACCCCAGAGCGCTGTGTCTGGCGCAGGCAGAGCGTCTACTTGTTGACTATCGGTACCACTTGTTCTAGTACTTGGCGTGGACATATATCCAGCAGCAGCACACGAAGACGGCACGAACACCCGCACCAGTACCACAGCAATAGGCTCAATATCATTTGAGATGAAACTGGGGATGCAGGGCTGAATACAAGAAGACAGTTGGCGAATGAACAACGAAACATGAACGGGGAGAGATCTCCAACAATCAGCCAGAAAGCTGACGACGCTCTCTTGGCCAAAGCAGAACATGTCGGTTGTATATTACAGCAAGTAAACGACAGATTGACAGGAGAGATCTCTGTGCCGCGAAATAGTTGTTGGCGAAATGAGAGCAGAGGTGGATGCATGCTCTGGGGGGCAAGAGCTTGCCGCCGGCGTCCTACGGAATCCTCCCAAACCTGAAAAAAGCCCATCCTTCGTTGTGTGTTGTTACACATTCGATACATTGACGTCTTTTCAACTGCCGGGTTTTATTTTTGCGAGTACCGAAAAATACGATACTCTAGAGTATTTATTAGCGCAGAACGAAAATTGAACAGGGTGTTTTCGTCGGTACACTTACCGAAAAATGATGTATGTCTCTCCGGCATGCGCATTATCAACTTCGAATTATAGATCTTCCCGGAAAACGATCAGATGGGTGTCGATGTGCAATAATTTCCAAGTACGTACGTGGTACGCTGTACCAATCTCTCGTAAATACACGATGGATGAGCGCTGTGCGCTGCTTGCTGAGTACCCGAATCAAACATTCGTTGCTGCCGTTGTCGTGGTGTTCCTGACTGCGTGAGGTGACTTGATACACAGCGCTGCGGCCAGCCCTCCAAAAAAAGGCACCGCGACGAACCCGACATCAGCACAGCAAATCAGCAGAGTGCATACAGTAAATAAACCTTCTGGCGGCCTGCGTTTCATCGCTTCTCCGTGCCCTGTCGCTCTCCAAAAACAAGGAACAAAAATAAGCAGTCAGAAACGACACGGCAAGATTGATGCTGTACCTGCTGTTTGTACGTGTGTACTCGTACTTTTACCCCACAACAATCAAAGTAGCTTCCGTGGTACGAACCTTGGCCAATGAAAAACATTGTGTGGGTTGTTACAAATTCGACAGATTGACACGTATTATATGCGAGTGCGGAAACATACGATGACGATCGCAAACAAATAAAGGCGAAAAGTAGAAAGTAATCCACTGCTGCCGGCGGTGTCCTACGGTATCCCCCCAAAGCTGAAAAAAAGCCCATTTTTTGTCTTTCGCTGCTGTAAAAGAAAAGACCTGCAATAGTGTACGCCATTCCTTTGCCATTCGAGATGGATACAGCACAGCAGAGTAATATATACTCGAAGATAAGTTTGCATGGCACAAGAAGTAACCCACTCCTGTTGTACGTAGAAGACCTGCTAATAGTATGCGAATGGAAACGCGAAGTACACCAAAAAATTATTATTTCAGCTCGTGCGACGATACACGATAAACGCTCGATCTCGACAGAGACTCAGCCCACGGGCAACCCGCGCGGTGGCGACCAAGATCAACTAGTATATATGACAGGCTGGAACAAATGAGGTGGATGCATACTCTAGGGGGCAAGAGCTTTCCGGCGACGTCCATCCTCCAAAACCTTAAAAGAAGCCCATTTTTTGCCATTCGATACCTTTGTTGTACTGCTGCAGCTGCAAAAAAGACCTGCTCGTGCGACGATAGACGATAGACGTTTATTGTACAGTAACTGTAAAAAAATGCTCGATCTCGACAGAGAATCAGCCCACGGGCAACCCGCTCGGTGGCGGGAAAGACAAACTAGTATAGATAACGGGCTCGAAGAAATGAGGTGGATGCATGCTCTAGGGGGCAAGAGCTTGCCGGCGGCGTCCTACGGTATCCTCCCAAACCTGAAAAAAAGCCCATTTTTTGCCATTCGAGACGGATGCAGCAGCAGTAGTAGTACTCGTAGCTGATGTTTTTCATCTATTTCGTGCACACCAGCGGCCAATGCGCTGCACTGAGCGTGGGACCCAACCGTCTGAGCCAACTCTTACTCTTGTATTCATCGCCACTCTTGCACAACAAGACAGCACTACAACAGTAGCATGCACCTGGTCTGGTGTATAGACGTCTCCCCAACTCGGTATGGGCGTCTCAGCCAACTCTTGTATTCATCCCCACCTTTGCACAACAAGACGGCACCACAGCAGTAGCAGGCACCTGGTCTGGTGTATAGCCATCTCCCCAACTCGGTATGGGATATGGGATATGTTGGTATGGTATATTGGAATATGGTATATGGGAATATGGGATATTGGTGGTATGGTATATGGAGATATGGGACAACCAACGTATGTGGTCCGTTATGTGTTGACGGTATGGTACGGGAAAAACACAGTATATGGTACGGTACGTTTGTGGTATGGTACCATGGTACGATGTCGTGGATGTATTATATGGCTAAATTTGCCTTGTGGTATGGTATGTTTCAGTATATAAGGTCCGTAAGGGTCGAAAACGTCGTACGACTATCAATTGTAACGAGCTTATACATCGGCCATTGGAAACTGTTGAAAAATGTAAGCCTGGCGGACAGACAGACAGACAAGATTGCAATTACCGCAACTGAGACTCAGTTCTACAAACTGAGAACTAACCACCCCGCCTCTCGCCCCGCTAACCCCTCTACTGCCTCTTCCCGCCACCCAATTCAATCGGTTACTGCTGTCCACCATAACGCAGTAGGAGTAGATGTGGGCTTGCGCGAACGTCTCGATCTTAAACTCGACACGAGGCTTTTGTCGTAGCTTTTACTGATTGACCCCTGTACAGAATTCTACTGCTGTCGCAGAACCCCGAAGTATGTCTACAGTGTTCTTGAAATCTGGTAGTTCGCCGGTGTTCGAGAAAATTATTGTCGCTCGCACCCTTGCTACATGGTATTGTGCTGATAGCTCTGTAGCAATGCAACTTATAAACCCGTCCTCTGATGGTGTTGCACTTCCAATTGGTTCATGTCTTGGCCAGTCATTCACCGTGTCAGTAGTGACGCCTGATCCATTGCACGTTAACGCTAATGCGAAAACTCCTGATTCAGTTGAACTCGCTCAAGCCAAATCAGAGCTTAAAGGTTCCTCGTCCAAAGCATTGACTGATACTAATATTTTACCTGACCAAAAAGCCGCAGTCATTGATTTGTGCGCCCGGTACCGTCCTATCTTTGCCTTGTCTGTCAAAGCTTGGTCGTTGCACAAACGCGGGGGCAACGATTGCCTTGCCCTCTGGCACCCGTCCTGTGGGCCGAGCTCCACGCCGTGCCAGCCCTCGCGCTACAGCTGCCGCTTATAAATGTGTCTATGACATGCTAGAATGGGACGTAATCGAAGAGCGTCCTAGACCGTGGAGTAGCCCGTGTACTCTTGTGGCAAAGAAGAACGGTGGAGCACTCGTTTCTGTGTTACTATCATCATACCCTCAACCGTCATATAGTCCGCAAGAGCGGGCCACTTCGAACATAGATTCCCGTCTGGATGCAGTAGGAGGCGTCAATTTAATCACTACTGCCCATGTCTTCAGCGCGTTTTGGCACCTGCCCGTTGCAGAGGAGCACATGGACCGGACAGCATTGGTCACTCCTACCGGCGAGTTCTGTTTCAACCGTATGCCTTTTGGAGTCTGTCATGCCCCCTGGTTGTTTCAACACATGATGTCTCACTATTGGCCACCTTGGTCCCGAATCAGGTATTTGTCTGAATTCTACGTTCGAAGCTCACCAAAAATCCTTCGAGCAAATGTTCTTAACATTATGGGCAGCAGGCCTAATTTGAAACCGAGCAAAATTCAGTTCGGTCAGAAAAAAATCAAGTACCTTGGCCACGTTTTTTCGGAAAAAGGCACCTCAATCAGTGCCCACCGAATCGCCTTGCCCGAGCATGAATGTATCAAAGATAATTGCGGAACTTGAAACACAGTCAATCATGCCCGCCGTTTCATCGATGGTCACGCTGAAACCACCGTGTCGCTGGTTGAACTCACTCGTAAGGGTTTTGCAGAAAAAAACGCTTTCAAGAAGGCTTTTGGACCTGCGGAACAAGCTTTTGCTCGCCCTAACGTGTCTTAATCCATGCGCCGTACTCCAGTACCCGGATTTTACTCGAGAGTTCGTTGTCCACACCGATGTTTCAGAAGCTGGAGCCGGAGCATTTCTCGTTCAACCTTTACTCGAAGGTAGCTTGATTCTGATCTCGACATCATCGCGTATTACAGTCACCGCTTTCCAAAAAGCCAACATCATTGTACTGCGACCGTGAAAGAGTGTTGTGCCCTGGTCTGGGCTGTCACCCGCTGGCATCCTCACCTATGGGGTAGGCACTTCACTTGCTGTACCGACCACCAAGCACTTCCGTACCTCTGCAAAATGCAGGATACCAGGACACCTCCAACATGGTGACCCGATCGGCCATCGCACTTCAGAGTTACGATTTCACTCTAAAACATGTCGCAAGAAGACTAAATGCTGTGCCTGATATGCTGTCTCATGATTTCAGCTAAGTCGAACCGGGAACCCATCCATCTCATCCGAGCCCAGATTGACCGCAATTTGTCCTGAAGTCTCGATAACGGAATCTTGCTATGCACCTGGACCCCGCGAGTACGAACTGCCTGCTTCTAATTTGCACCACCCGTCGAAAGCGAACGTGACTTGTTTATGAGCGCCGTGTCTGTCTTCCCCACCATTACGGGGGACCGTAGCAAAAAGGACCAAATATTGTTAGTAAATAGGTAAATACATACGTTTTTTGTGTGTACCGTAGGTGCTATTTACTATGGTCCCCCGTGATAGAAATCTCGCGAAACTTCTACAGAAAGAGGAATGTCGTCAATACTTTTGACTATCTCCATGCACGTGCATCGACCCCACTCCCACCTACATAATCTCAGTACTCGTTGAGCTACTTCTTTTGGAAGGGAACATTGCTATTTGGGTCTTACCTTCTCGTCACCAAAGAAAGCGTAGCACTTTCCGCGATGGTAGTGCCTACATGTCTCCGAAAAACTGTTGTTAATTCGTGTCATGACCTACCAGTGTCCGAAGGTCACTTCCCTTCTAAAGCAACGTTCGATGCTACTTAGATTCTGGCGGACAACCATGCCCACGGATGTCCGTACTCGTACCAAAACTTGCCTGTTTTGCCAACACCGTAAGTAATCCTATCGCCCGTCAAATTTCTCTGGGGGGCATCGCCCTGTCACGCGCGCATTCCAATGCGTTTCAGTTGATCTTGTCGAGTGTACAAGTTTGTCACAACGAATCGTTTCATCCGTTCGGTCAACGACTATTTAACTCGGTTCGACATTTTGATAGCCATCGAAGATAGAGCGCCTCGCACAATTGTTCGTCCTCTGATCGAACGCGTGTTCTCGGTGTTTGGTGGTCTTCCAGAAACTCTGCGGGGACGGAATATGATCAACTCGTCAAAGGATTGCAGTCAGTCTTTGGCTATAAAGAAACGCGTACAGCAGCCTTCCGGCCCCTGGCCAACTGTCTTAAAGCGTGTTGAAAGGACTCTTAGGCTCCGGAATTAGGGGTGTTTTATAGCCGATTTCAGCAAAATGCATGTCCAAAGGTCGGTACGGGAACAAATGAGATGATTATTTTTTAACCAATGACAACGTATCTCAAATACACCAGCAATCAACAAATTCCATTATGTAGCGGCCAAAATGTCAACAGCCCCAGGGCGAAAACAAGAAATAGGCGTTGCCTGGCGGCGTACGACCTGCGAGAGAGGTGATTGAAAATACACTATTTGGAGCGGGACGTAGAGGGGCGAAAGAGGATGGAAAATGGCGAAGCTGCCGGGCCCGACCTGCCTAAGCGGGTCACCGCCTCGAAAAACTTCTGACATAAACGCGCCTCCCTCATCCCGTACATGCGCCTCCTGCGTTTCTTGCGCCTGGTGCCCACCCCACCCCCCCGCTCTTGCTCTGGCTTCCTACCCAGGGCCGCAAATTATTCAAAATCCTTGTCTCGATTATTTGGGTTGCGTATTGCTGCTGCAGCGGCGTCGTCGCGGCGGGGGGCCGTGGGGGCATGGTGCTTGAGCGGCTGCTTCCTGCGACTACGAGGGAGAGGGCTTTAATCTTTGCCCGTTGCCGTCTATTCTGCATTCGTCGGGGACAGGACGGGTCGCCGGGGCAAATACAAAGACAGACAGCACAAGCAGCAGAAAAGAAAGAAGGTTAGTACGACTAAAAATCTCGAATGAATAGTTCCTAAATTAGGATAATAATTAATTAACTTTATTAAACGTACACTAAAACTACTCATCAATTGTAAACTATACCATCAGTACGGTTCATCCTAATGACGATACTTTCTGCTATTCGTAAATTCAAAAACATGCCTCTATCGCACTAAATATACAAAAATCGACCGACACTGGTGCCAAGCCGAGGAACACGTGAAAACGGAAACGTTGCGGCTGCTACTGCTCACCTGCTTCAGAAGAGATTGCTTGTCCACTCGCTGCCTACCGGCCCACGTTTTCGTGGCCGCCACTTCCCTCTCCATCTGCCTGAACTTCATTCTCTCGGAGCCAAGCCGCTCTTGGACACTCATTTCGGGCCGATTTCCCTACTGAGATGAAAGCGATTCTTGATCAGCTCCGTCAAAAATTGTCCATACCAGCCTGTCCCTTTCTTTTCCCAGCGCATCTGTGACAAACGACAATCGCCCAATTTCCGCCTCCAGATTCATAGCGCGCGCATCCTCTGCAGGCCGCCGTCCTTTCTTCTTCCTTTCGCCTTCGCTCCTCCTCGGCTCTCAGCCCAGCTTGTACTGAACGCGTTTATGGCACGCGCAGCCTGCTCTTCTTCTCCGCCGCTAACTTCGCTGCTGCTCCGAGACGCCACCGCCTTTGCTCCGTTTCCGTTGCTTCTTTTCGCTCCTCGGCCAGGGTTTCGCCTGACCGGCAGCCTACAGCCCGCTCATTGAATCGAGCAATCGCCACGTCGCGAACCCTAGCTGCAACGCCGTGCGGTCCCTCCATCATCTTGAGCTCGCGACCCTCCGCAGCGATCCAAACACGCCTGATCCTCCCGGTTTCGGACATCGTGACTCCATGTCCCGCGAGGAACTCTTCGCTGTTTTCTCTGGAGCTACATGCCTCTCTTTTTCTGTCCAAATCTTTCGTCGCTAATAACTACCTATTTCGCTCAAACAAGCGACTTTTTGGCGGACTGTATCGCCTTGGCCAATGGCTCACTGGGGGTGCGGTTTCGTGCACGGCGCCAACAAAAACCAGACGAAGAATCCGTGAGATTCATTTTACACGACACTTGAGAACACATGCTGCTAGTTGAATAGAGCAAAATGTACACTAAATCACTAATTGCGGGGACAGTTCCACTCGTGGCGTGGTCCCCAGAGAGCGGATCAGCTTTTTTTTTGGCTCAAAGGGTAGATAATGTGGTTTCACAGCTTTCAGAATAGTTCGAAGACCCCAAATAACGCACTTTCGAGTTGTATACTATTCTCAAGTTGTTCCACGACCACAGGAAATAAAATGGCGTTTTTGGGCTTTTCAATTCTCCTTTGGTTGTTAAATTTGAGTATATAGCCCGGGTATGCATTTCATCGCTTTCATCATGTCACCTTTTAGTGGTCGATATGCACCACGTTCCCGGGCCTAACTGTCCATACCTTCTCGTTCCATTACTGGGCCGAGCTGATACCCTTCGTCCAACTAGCGCACGACACCGCATACTCGAATACGCTCCAGGAAACTCCTCATTGCCTCATGTTTGAACGCGCAGCTGTGCTGCCCGACGATCTCATTCTAGGACAATGGTCCACATCCGCACCGCGAACACAGCACGATTATTCGAAACAAACTGCCGGAAAAATGCAATTTGCATGGGAGCTAGCCCGCTGTAATCTCAATGAGCGAGCGGATAAGCAAGCGGCTGTCAATAAGACTCTGTCAAGTTGGAAAACTGCGGAAAAAGTATTGATCCACCGCACATACAATGAAGCCCCACCCTGAATTGATCAGCCTTTAGCGTGGAACGTATATCATACGAGCGCAAATGTCCCCCGTCATGTATCGTGTTACATAGGATGACAACGCCACCGAAAATACTGTCCACTTAGGAAAATGAAGAGTATTTTGTCCCTCTGACGTCCCCTGTCCGCGACCTGGATGCGCTCGACCACTCCCCCCGTGGACGATATTGAAGGCTCTATGTCAAAAGTCTGTGTGTTTGCGGTTGAGAGCATTAATGGACCTAAAAATGGAGTAGGAGCAGCATCTCTGACCAATTTTCAATACCATCTCAAGCCTGAAGGTGGTCCTGCCCAGATCGGTATATAGCGTCGTGTCAACGCGCGTCCTCCATGCAAAGAAATGATTGCTTCCTACCGTGCCGCACTATTGTCGACGGACTCCTTGGCATTTGAACACCTCCGCTGAAATCTCGATCTGTCGTCGCCGATGTACCGTAGCACGTTCACTGGGCTAAGTTTGGTCTTGTCATATTGTGGTTAACCCTACCCACCGACGTCTGCCCCATGCTACTGGTCCCATCAGTTGTCTCGGCCTCCTTCTACAGGAGTAAGTTACGTTTCGGTGTTGTCACCGCGCTTGTTTTTCCAGCGTTTGTTTTTCCAGTGCGAGCACCACACACATTATGTGCTGTCCCCCACCCGCCGCGGTGAAATCTATATCGCGAACCCTGTGTACTGTAGTATGGCTGAATTTGATTCTGGCATCTAACTCAGTGGGAGGTCATGTTGCATCCCGATCGCAAAACTGAGTTTGTTTCAAGTGCTAGTCTGTCCGGCGCTGTAGACCTACCAATGTAATAACCTATTCACCTCGGTTGCAGCGGGAGTGATCAATCGGTTTAGGGGAGTCAACAAGAGTTTGTGTCTCAGTGTGCGTGCCAACGTGTCAGCGTTTTTCGGCGCAATACTACCACCAGGATCCTCTCTTTGTTTTTCAAGTCGACGTCCGCCGTGCCCTGTGTGGATTTTGTTGTTCGTAGTCGTCTTGTTTTTCCATACATCTTGTTGAAAACGCTGTACACGATACAATATTTTGAAATATCTTCCACATGCATTTGTAAGTATCGTACGTACCTAGTGGCGCGAAGTGCTTCAGTAGTCGTATTTGAATCCCGAATCCAATCGCTTGGTGGGGGGTCGTTGCGCTCGGACTTTTCTTCAGTCGTAATGCACTTGTTTTTTGGTACTGCTGCGAAGGCAGTCGGCACCATCGCACACCAGTGGATGGATCTGATAATAATATACCCAGAGTTCGGGCACACCATTTGTCTTCGAGGATATATGCTCAATTTTGTTACACTTTGTCCCAATACAACTATGAACGGACCATGGCATACATCATGTGTTGCTTGTTGCACGTTTGTCTTGTAATCCACTGCACACTCTTAAAGTATCGCATGACCGAAGCATTGCTTCTCCATGCCCGTCTGCGACACTACTCATTCAACTCGCCGTTTGTAACTCCAACACATTACGTTCTCTCCAATATTTTGTTTAGTCGGACGCGAACCTAAAGTAACTCAATACTGTGGAAGGCGGTATATTTTGTCGTGCTTTTGTCACCGCCCAAGTGATCCGAAACTACACTTGACTTCTGATTCGGTCTCGAACGCCCATTAACTGCCAAGCGCCGCCTAAATTACCAAAATGTCTTTGTCACAGTATAACATGTATATTGTATAAGTTATTGTCCCCGTCAGGTATGTCGTCATTTGGAACTTCAGCACACACGACCTTGTTATACTTGTCGAACCTTCAACCATGTTGTCCACACGACGAGTGGATACTCAAACGTATAACGTGAGTCTCATTAGTATACTGTGCTCGTAATCTCGGGCTAATTTACTGTCGTTGTTCCCGCACGCATTTGTGTGATCATTATTTTAATGTCTCTGTCGTGGTCCACCGGCCGGCGAGGTTGTCAACGTTCTTTTAATTTTCTGTCCGATTCAATGTCCAGATATTTTTCCCCATGTCTACGGTACTGCAGAAGAATATATGTTCTGCTGTTATGTCTATCGATTAGTATGGTATGTCTGGCAATTATACAGTTTATCTTGCCGTGTCAAAACGAGAACGTACATAACTCCAAGCGCTGAGCGAATCGCCTCTGGAAGCGTACAATGTCGACAGGACGACTTGTCACATTTTGCCTGCGGTTCAATTGCTTTCGAGTTTTATTGAGTTCGAGCGCCATCACCACCAAAAATGAGGGGTGATGTGAGTACCATGTCCCAGGAACCAACACGCCTACCCAAATAATCAAAACCCCAGCATCCTTCGAGAAAGCGATTCACTAAGCTTTACTCGGTGAACTCGGGGGATTGCCATGTCCGGATCTCGCAACGGATCCTTCTGCTCCACGTTCCGCTAGCGGGTCCTCAGCGGCGGCTATTTTGCCTAGCGGATTCTCCGAAGCGGGATTTAGGAAGGCACCGCTGAATTGTCCTATGACTCGAGCGCCGCGATAGCAACGATGGTTGCACGCCCCTCGACTCTCACTCATCATCCCTCCCCGTCTCATCCTGTCATCGGACTGCTGGCCAAGCCCGGCACACTCCAGCCGTCGTAGTTCAAAAGCAAGAACACTCTGGCATCGCAGAGAGACGTGGGATCACGACCCACTGGCGGCCACGACTACGAACCTTATTATAACTCTTGCAAGTAGTAGTTGTAGCAGTAGGAACAGTAGTAGTAGTACTGCAGTAGTGGTGTTCGAATGCATTACCTTCCCAGTGGCGAATTATATTTAACGTACGTACTGTGCAGTTCATACCGTATAATCGAGTACATACTACCAGTACATCACAGCACAATATTTCAATCGGGGGCCGTAATACATAGGCCCAAAACGGGGGAAAAGGTGTTTTGAATGTATTTCAGAAGAATGCTACTGTAGCATCGACGGAAAGCCTATTATACACCGCATATTTCACACAGGCAGCATTTTCGAATCACGCAGTAGTTCTTGATGTGCACGCACCAAAAGGGGGTGTTTTGGGCTTAACAAGGGCCTATTTACTATGAGCCTCCGTGATAGTATACGCTGGTCTTGCAATCGAAGCAGTCACTGTGTGCTCGGAAACATCGGCGGGAGAACAACCGAGAATACTCGACATCGCTTTTCCTTCAGAGCTACGAGCTACCAGAATATGGGTGTTGTGTTTTAAAATCGTCACTTTCACCTTCCAGCTTACCCCGCATAAGGTTTGACTCGACCTTCCAGCTGTATTTGACCCTCAGCGTAGGCACAGGTGTCGTCCCTTCGCCCCCCGGTACATGCCTCAACTTGTACCGCGCAAAGGGTTCAGCATTCCCACTGCTCGTCGATTCTCATTGAGTATTGCTAACTCACGCTATTGCGCTCTCCGCTATTCAATTTTTATGCAAAAAAAAGTCTTTACCACTATGCACTCGGTGAGACTCCAACCCACGAACCCACGAAATTGATCTTGGCAGGCACGCAGACCACCGACCAAGCCACAGAGGACGCCGAAACTATGCAATGCAAAAAATCAAATGAAAAGGGTACAAGTACGCGTTCCTGTGTTCCTCCTGCCCGTTCAGTAGCAGGAACATCTTTGGTAAAGAACAAGAAACCGCAAAATCAACAGCCTGCAAGCACACTCTGAAATTTCAGCGACGAACTCCAATTTCACGGCGGCACCGGAACTGCCGCTTTGCCACACTCACCAAGATACCAGCCTCGCCAAATATTGGATCAAAGCCACTTTTCATGACATCGGCACGAAACACGGAATATCCGGGAATGATTCATAGGCAGAAATGATTTTAGTTGTGGATGTACGCAAAATTGGGCAATAGCGTTAGGGTTATATATATTGTAGGCAATGCCACACAGGTGCCCCCCCCCCCCCCCCCCCCCTGCCGCCCGAACCCCCTATACCCCAGCCACACGACCATAGACCCCATACGTTCTTACCCGCCTGGGCAACCAGCGTGGGAACACGGCACTCCCCCCCCCCTCCCCCCTCCCCATCCCCATCCACATTTTCGTTGACCTCCCCCCACTTCACCTCCAATCCCAACCCTCATGTTCCCTGCCCAGCCTACGCTCGGTTCCCCCAATCTAACCCCGATCCCCTTCCTCGGCACGATAGCCCAACTTATTCCCGGCCTCCCGGGCAGCTACTGTACGAGTTGCGCGGTGCACCCTGCCCCTTCCATCCCCGTCCACAGCCCTGAAAACTGTAGACCCACCTCTGCCAAACCCTATTGGGCAGCTACAGTTAGGCGTGGGAATGGATTCGTTTCGGACGTGGAACAACGTCCAGTCTACTCGAGAAACCGTCGCAAAAAATCAAGAGAACACAGTTTGGAAAATAGTCTGCCACCACCCTATTGACTTGGTTTTAGACTAAATTCACGGTTGCACCAAATACCTGATTACTCGACACAGGTAATGAATTGCATGACACCGTTCGACAAACACATCACATCAATAAGAGAAAGAGGCTGCGATTGGTTATGATTTGATCTGCAGACCTTTTTCCCGTCTATTTTCGTGGCAGTATGCGGGAACACTCGATTTCTCAGGTTGTTTTCATATTGTTTCTCTAGGGAAGAACTATTTGACAGTACTAGATAATGTGTACGTGTAAGCTCCTCCGCCAGGACTTTGCGCACACAGAAATGCAATCCGTGCTTTAATCCAACAATTGGCCGACAAGAAATCTGCTCCAAAAGTTGACCCTATTTTGATGAGTCAATCGTTCATGCGAAATTCGACAAAAAATATCCCGACATGAAAAAAAGGACGTCCATTCCTCAGTGTATCGGGCAAACGGTGCCAGACATGAACGCGGCCTCATGCCGAGAGATTGCCATCACACTCGGTGCCATCGCCGCAGCGAAGACCATCTGCGATCAGGCCTTGATGCAGCGGGAAGCGAATCACCCTTAGCGTTCAGATGCGAACTCATCACTGTTCTCACGTGAGGAAACGATCGAGAAAAAAATACTCTACCGTACCACCTTGTCCGGAAGTAGAGGAATGCTTCAAGTGTACACACGAAAATAAACGGTTCCTTTCATGTCCGGACAGAGTGGTAGGCACGTACAAGTACAGCAGCACCATGCAGAATTTCAGGCGCGTGGTGAATGCAGCCTTGGCCGCGAGGCTCAGGCCTAGGTGCACGCACAGCAACAACTTGCCTGTTGGCTAGAGGTGGGGCGCGCTTCCGCGGAGGTGCAGGCAGCGGCGTCGAAATCCTGGTCTCGGCGAAGTTTGGTAAAGCAACACGCAGCCGAGTGTCAATGCTGTGTGTGGGTATGTTCTTGTTCTTTACACGTGCCCAACAGCAGTAAACCAGTACCACACAGCCTGCGACTTGATCTGTACAAGTTATGTGTTTCACAGGGGGGGCAGCATTCTCGTGTTGCCGGCCGCCAATTCCAAGGAGCCACCTATAACGAAAGATTCACTCACGGTCGTGCGTCCGTGTCTGCTGTTCTACGCTCTGGGCTTGGTTGTGCACCGTCGAGCAGCACGTTTCGTGCAAAAAGCAAGGCTGACTTTTTTTCAGCTCATATCTCAACGCCGCAACATCGACGCCCGCGCTGCATTCTGTTTTATTTTTGAAAGGTGGTGTCATCAAACGGATTTTTTGCTGGCAAAGGCTTATTTCTCCATCACGGATTAGTTCATTTCCCAAACATGATTTTCCCACATCTCGACCATGCGACATTTTTTGTCTTTTTGTACGCACCAAAACGAATTCATTGCCACGTCCAACAGCAGCGCCCAACCCCCCGCTGACGGAATGTGCGAAGTGCTGTGATGCTGGACGGAGAAATATCGAAGTATGTTGATATTTTACAAGGAGTTGCACAGGGATGTACGTTGTCACCTAACTAATTCATGATCTATATTAACGACCTGATAGTAGCAGTCGAGGCAGCAAGGCAGGGAGTCACGGTAGGGCAAGATACGGTGTCGGGATTGATGTTTGCGGATGACTTCGTGGGGATATCAGAAACACCCGAAGGATTGCAGAAACAAACAGAGAAGGCGCTAGAATGCAGCAGGAAATGGAGGGTGACGGCGAACGTCAAGAAATGCGCAGTAGTTGTTTGTAACGAAGATACGGTAAACCTGGTAAATATCAGTTGAAGTGGGGAAAAGATGAATTGCCGATCGTAGACCAGTATACATACCTTAGGGTAGAGATCTCAAAATTCTGCTCTTGGGACACACATATAGCAAAAGTAACAGGAAAGGGTAAGGCACAAGTAGGCAAGATGGATGCGATCCGAACAGACTCGAACCTTGACACTAGCATTAAGAGATGTATTCTGACGAATGTGATAGTACCAAAGCTAGAATATACAGAACTATGGAAAGGGAACGCGAAACTCGTAAAACAGCTGGAAACAGTACAAATGACAGCAGATAAAAACATCCTAAGATACTCAAGTACGACTAGTAATACAGTATTAAGAACAGCACTTGGAATGCACCCACTCGAGACAAATAGAAACATGAGAAAGTTGAACTGGCAATATAAAGTAAGAAACATGCCAAAAAAGAGGTTGCCAGCCATAGTTGATAGAGCTGTATGGGAGAAAGTAACAAAAGGGCGAGCTGGAATAAGGTGGGATGGCGTAGTTGAGAAATTATGGAATGATACAGGGGGAAACCACGAAGAGATGATGTCCGCCGGGAAGTTTGGGAGGTACAAGGCAAGAGTAGAAAAAAAGGATAGAAAGAAGGGAAAGACTAGCGCTAAGAAACAAGGTGGAATCGGAAAAACACTTAGAGGTATACGGGGGATTGAGATAAGGAATAGGAACGAAAACGTATTTGCATGGCCCAATGGACTTCGCGAAAACACTGAAACTGCGCTTTCGTGTAGGAGACCTGGACCCGCCAGAAAAAAAAAGAGGTACACCAGTAGCCCAGAGGAGGAGGAAGTAGATGCACAATTGTGCCCGTGTGGCAAAGCAATAGAGACTAGAACTCACACAGTGGGAGAATGAAATATACAAGGAGGAACGGGATGTGTTAGAAGAGGAGATTAGGGAAATAGACGAATGTGACATGGAGGAGTTTGATACAATGAATAGCAGCGAGGAAACGATCGCTATCTTAGGATATAGATGGTGGACACAGGAGGCTAAACAGGAAGGGGATACGATTAGCGAAATATTTCTATGTAATATATGGAAACAACGTAATGAGCGCCCAATTGTTGGAGATGTCTCTATTAGGAGAAGGAACGGTACTCCGTCTCAAAAGGGATGCGTGATCAATGGTCAAAAGACTAAGGCAAGCAACAAATGAGTACCCCCCCCCCCCCCCCCCCCCCCCCCCCCCCCCCCCCCCCCCCCGCCCGCTCCCCGCCTCCCCTGCGCCCCGACCCACCTCCTCGTGGCCCTCCTGGGCGGCTAGGAATACGGGGGTGCAACCTTCGGCATCCTGTGCGTTCGGGTTCGCGATGGCCTCCAGTAGCTCTTTTACGGCCCCAATCTGGCCGAAAAAAGCTGCCTGCCCGATACAAATATCAAGACAAACGGGAAAGAAATAAAAAAGCAAAAAAGAGTGTAAAAAACTGCCAGATCGAAATCAAAATCGAGCAAAACACTTGAGAAAAAAGTGGGGGTAAAAAAAGGAGCAAAACAGTGAGAAAAACTAGTAGGAAAACAAAATAGAGTCTACAGTACACCCCAGTACAAAATGTTTGTAGTATAGCTCTCGATACAGCAGGAACTCGGAAAGCAGGACAATTTACTTGTCATCAACTTGTGTGCATTGGTGGGATGTTGGGAGGTAGTCGTTGTACACTTGAAGTACCACAGTAGCGAGTCCGTGGTCACGCGGTGTCGAGACTGGCTCCAACAATTCTGGAGTGGATTCAAAAGGAAATGGGGTATGGGGTAAAAAGGAAGAGCGAAATCTCATTAAAACCAGACAAAAACACTTGAAAACATAAACGGACAGGTCGCGGAGTTGCTGTATCTCGGCATGCCCAAGAGATCTGACAACAGCAATCACACCAGGAAAGCAGAACACAGCAGGGAACTCAACGACCGGTTCAAGAGCGACGGCTGCCCTACTGCTGTGCTGATATTTCCCGCTGTGCCTGCTTAAGCGTGTGCGATGCAGCTCTGGCATTTGGATCGAACGAACGAAGATGTTGCCGCCTCGACATGTCCAAGAGAACTGGCAGCGGCGAGCACAAGTGAGTGGCAGAACAAGCGGTTCCCATCCGCGATATTTGGTACACGCAGCAACCACGCTCGGTGCAGGGCAGCTATTCTGCTGCCTGTCGTGTGGTTGTGCGATAGCTCGGTGGGCTATACCTGCTGTGTGAAACACATACGCGTCGCGAAACCCCACAACATTTTATTCTTGAAGGTCTCCCTTGGAATAAGTGACGGGTGAAATGTGATCGTGGGCCGCGGGAAAATCTCAACCGCTTCGACGTAATTGAAAAAATAGGGTCAGTCACGGGTCGGCGCTGGTGGACCAGGCCGGGCCGGCCCGACGCACAATTTTTTTGGACAATGGGACGCAGCCCGGCCCGATTTATCAAACTTGCAAAGGATGGGCTGCGGCCCGGCCCAGCCATTATATTTTGCAAACTTTCACGGCCCGGCCCCGTCAATCATTTTTTCACATTTCTAGGCCCGACCCGGCTCGGCTCATAAAATTGGACGCGAGGCCCACGAGAAAGGGACACCATACGAACCGCCCCGCTATTTACGTGGACCCGTCCGTGAATATGACGCGCGGGCCCATGTGTTGCCCCGTGATAAACGATGAACGCCTATACGCATGTGTGCTGAAGTGTGTTTATGTCCTCATTTGTACGTATGCCTCAGTTTTCGTTAATATTTTTGAGTTCCGTGGGCACAGCCACAGCTGCTTCCGGTCCATGAGGTGTAGATACACACTCATGCCTCACGAACGGTCAAATGCGATGGCCTGAGTCCCGACTAGTGGACCTGCGCCTGCTGCTGCGATGCCCGTAGGAGCAGCAGCAACTGCTGCAATACCCACTATCGATCGGCCCCTGTGCTGCCCCGCGCTAAAAGGTGCACTATTACACTTATATGCGATGAAAGGTATATGTAAACGTATCTTTGTGAATTTTTAGTTCTATTTCCAACTTTTCTGGTCGTACGAGCATTTTTCCACAAAACGCGAAGAATCCCGACACGGGAAGCCCGGCCGGACACATTGGTCGGGGTCTCGGCGCGATCCGTGCACTCTAGAGCACGTGGAGGGCGCCCAACGTTTCTCTTCTAGCGCGAGTGGACAAAAATATTTCCCTGGTTTCAGTACGGGAAGCCTTATATTGTACGAACGTACCGGTAAACAGTCGTCAGCTTCATACCTTTTCAAAAGCACACAGCCCAGACACGCACCAGGTTGACAACAGACAACAGTCAGAGGGCACAACGCTACAACGCTGCAGCGCGTAAGCACGAACACGCATCACCGTGCGCGACACACCCATCTTTGCTGTACTGCTGTGGCCAGTTGTGTTTATCGGGGCCTGCGTTTCGTAATCCGCCATGTTCCCATCTTCGCTGCCGCTGCTGTGCGGCAGACCCACGCACACTTTGGACGGGAAAACAAGGATCGTTCGGATTAAATATAAGTATAGTACCAGGTAACTGTATTTATACTTCCGAATGTTTTGTGTTTTTTTGCCGAGCCACACCCAAGAAATTCAGACATCAGACAACATGCACCGAACACAAACGTTACAACTCCGCTTGGCAGCCCAAGCAGCAGCGGGTCACATCACGCGTGTCGCAGGTCCATGGTGTACTGCTCAAGCTACTGTAGTTGCTTTTGCGGAGGCTGCGGCCCGTCATCTGTCATCGCCGCCTCTCCCTCTCTCTCTTTTGCTGTGCTGCTGCGCAGGTGTTTACGGTGCGTTGTGTGGGCCGCGAAAAAAAATGTCCGATAATCTGGATGTCTGTTAACGAAAGTAAAATTGTCACGATGGCCGATTTTGTACTTTCAAGGGGCGAGTTTGATCCCCGCAGACATCATTTACCTTTCTACATTTTGTCTCAACTGCTTCTTGTATCATGTACGTAACCCAGACAGACCCGACAACAAACAGCGCATGAGCAGTGAAGGGTGCGTGCCGCAACCAGCTGGCTATAACGGTATACACGCCGGCCGGCCGCCAGCAGAGCAGAAAGCCACATCACGTGTGTGCGGTCATTTGGCCGCGCTATATTGTCGTGGCTTTCCACTAATACGTGTATCGGACCCTGCGATCTGTAAAGCTGGGGGTCCCTGCTAATGTGCGATACATGCATGCTGCCACAGGTACAACGCTGGTCCTGCTGATTCTGGTGCTGCCGCGCGGTTTTCGTGGGCAGCCGAGTGTGGGCGAGGGTCCCAGTCACTTCTTCGGTGTATCCTTTCCTATTTCTCTATATATTATCCCGTTCCACTGTACTGCACTGTGCCGTGCGTCACGCGTGTGTGCGTGTGTGTGCGGTGTGCGTGGAATACTTACAAACCGAGTGTGGGCGAAAGTTCCAGTCACTTCTTCGGTGTATCCTTTCCTATTTATGTAAATACATTCCGTTTAACTGTACTGCAGTGTGCCGTGTGTCACGCGTGTGCGTGCGGTGCGCGTGGAATGCTTACAAATCTTTGTTTTGTCCGGCGTCCTCGGTTTGTGCGGGACAAGCTTTCTTCGCCGTGAGCACCACAAAATTAACATACAGACAAATATGAATACAATGCTTGGCGGATCTACACCATTCCATGTATTGTTTGTCCTTCAGAATGCAGGTGCTGCTGAAAAAAAAGAGTCTTCAACTGCACACGTCAATATGTACAGCAATAATATGCAGTAGTGCATGACGCCGTAATATTTGTAGCATACGCGATTGATACAATAACGTATGCTGTATCGTTTTCAATTCGTTCTTGCGTCACTCCCCCAGGCACGTTCCGGAAGGGAACCTCGTATTTTGTTCTTTATTGTGTGCCTCCTGTACATGTACGTTTTTTTATATTTCTAGGTTCCGTGGGCGCAGCAAAATCTGCTTCCGGCGCAAGAGGTACACATACAGAATTCTGCACCATCAACGCCTCCGTCCCGACTAGTGCACAACCACCTCCTTCTGCTGCTGCCATGTACGCAGGAGTAGCAGCACCTGTTGCACCAGAAATAACTGGGAACTCGCAATGGCTGGACAGTCGCTGTGTGGGCCGTTCGGTGGACTAGCTGAGCTTTTCGTCAGATATCCGCTCTTGCTTTTTATGGGCGGTCCGCATTCTAATAGCAGCTAAATTTGTTAATTTCTCCCCGCTACCTCTTTGCCACTACGAGAAGCTGACACGAATGACGTAATACGCACCATTACCACGTTCTTTGATAAAGGAACGGACACAGGAACGAAGAGTAGCACATCGTCATACCCCCTTTTTCCGTTTCTCAAACAAATATGTCAGGCAAGTACAAACAAATACGAACAAACCAACACCTTCCGTCGTTAAGCACACCAACGCGTTGTTTGTCAGTCCACAAATACAGCCACAAGCCAGACTCAGCGTTCGCATCACGGCTATCATCACTGCAAAAAAGTCGACTATGAACACCAGCACGAGGTCGGACCTGTGGGTGCTTCTCTCCTCCGACTTTACCCTGGTTGCATACATATCAAGTTCCCCAGAATGTTTTTTTCATCTTCCCATTCAAGCCAAAACGGTCAGAATGATTGGCATCTACAAGCACGGCATCTACAAGCACGAACGTTAGGTGCCGGGTAAAGCAGCACTACTTTTTCCGCTGTATATACAATGTTTGGAATACTGTACCAGGCAAGGTAATATTTCGGCTTCCGCAACGTGGTACGGCAACGAACCACGAGCCGCCGCCCGAGCCAAAATTTGGACATTATTTGCGTAAATAATGCGTAAATATACTCAAAATGTGCATCCTACATGCTTTTTTTACCCTCTAGAAGTAGGCGGGCATCAACCTCTCCTTTTAGCGTGAGAAAAACACTAAAATATACGGTACGAAGTAAGAAAGTACGAAGGTAACAACAAAAACCGAAAACGAAACCAAAACATGACCTATGGTCGAATGATCGTGAACGAACACTTATCTCAGGGCGAGCATCGCTTGAACATCCAAGCTTCTTCATCGACTTGGCACATTCACGAGAGAAAAAAGAGTTGTATTAGAAAACGTTGGGGCAAAATCCCGCCGTCAAAGTGAGAAACGGACCAGGAACACTTTTCGCCTACGGCGGAAAAACCGAAAAAAAAAACAACGCTTGTGAAGGAGAAAAGAAACCCAAAAATGATAATCATCTACGGCGACTTAGTCGAAATAAACGGACTAGAGCGGAACGAAAAATTGCGCCTGCGGCGAAAAAGAGCGCGTCACAAAAAACGGACATGTGACAAGCCAAACATCGACCTCAGCGTAGGTGCGCCGGGATAAATATCGCGAAACAAGTGCGCCAGTCGCCGTAGGCCCTAACTACAACCCTGGTACCAGGTACGGTATAAAACCTACCGGTCCTTGTTGCCGCTACCCCTACTGTTTTTTCGAACTGTTTTCAACTTGGCTTTTTTGCAGCAAAGCCTTGAACGGCTGCAGCAGCCCAAGACCGGCAAGGTAACTATGATATACATCCCCACCGACCAGACGAGTACGAGTGAGTGTGTTGTCTTTGGCTGAAAAAAAGCAATATTCACTGGGTTTAAGCTTGCAGGCATCAGGTAGTACCCCATATCTCACGGGCGGCAGCCCGGTCCATCAATAATCTAATATATCACAGGTCGAACGGCCCGGCATGTTGAATATTCGTCGAGGTCGGACGCGTCCGCTTGTTGATCGCAAAGCTTATACCATGGTCGGGGAGAAGGGCTGTAGATAAAAATTACGCCACCAACAAACACACATATGGGCCAGTCCCTTGTGCTAAACACCACACCGATACACGAACTACACTGGAGTCAACCGTACCAAGATATTCCCTTTCGAGAGCCAGATCGGGTCAACGTGCCCAAGCCCGAGCGGTAACAGCAGCCTGCTCTGCTGTAGCAACGGGAGCTATGGGTTAAATTGACAGACGGCATGAAATCTCAACGTGGAAGTGTGGTGAGCACAAGCTTGTTTTTTGCCAATCCGCCCGAGGATAAATATATATATACAAGGGGGGCATCGCCGCGGTGGGCTGACGCCCGCTTGCCGCTCCGCGCGTGCCCGTAATGGCCGAAGTCGTATCGGTATGCAACTCGAGGTTGTTACTGCGACAGAACTGCCAAGGGGTGCATTAAAAAAAAAAAATGAGCGAAAGAAAAAAAACGCTGGAAACACAGAAAAAGAACACTGCCATCTGCCATCCGGCACAGCAACACACAACTCGTTCGTACAGCAGCAAGCAGCAGTACAAAGTACGACGTACGAGATTTTCGGCGTCTGTATTGTATACTTCGTATGCAGATAGACACAAAACAGTTAGTTGAGCAGCAGTCGATTGCGGGGACACATCACCTGGAGGGGTTGACTTAAAAAAAAACCAAGCTCACGGGGGTTAGCACCTTAGGCACGACCGAGGCCGATGTCGACACAGCATTCGAGGCAGGGGAGCACCGTGAGGCACGACGAGGCAAGTTAAAACGGCGTCCCCGACGAAGTTACTTTGTAGTGCGTGAATTTATTCCCTACTAAAGTCGAGCTGAAGGTCCGAGTCTCACCGAGTGCGCGCTCGTGCTCGTAGGGACTTCTTCTTGCGTATAAACTAGACGAACCGAAAGCGTGAAAGCGTGAGTTAGCAAACATTCGACACATAATCGGCGAGCGTTGGGAAGGCTGAGCCCTCTGCGCGATAAAATGAAGGCATTCAACGAGGAAAGGCAAATAACGCGCTCGATGGTCACCAACGAAACATATTGCAGGGTGGCTCCGTGAGGGGGTGTAAAACAAACTCGACGTCGTGGTACCCTCGTTCAAATTTCTTTTTCTTGACGGTTCACAAGAAAAAAAAACCGCTTTCACAACACAACCAAAACTCCACAATGCATGTAACACTGCCTGCTGCACACGAAACGAAATCGTAGACACCGTTCGAACCTCCACCACAGTACCGCTCCTCCCGCGGCGTAGGCTCATTCGATATGGTCGACACCGAAGACCCTGTCCTCTCCGCCTTACGGAGTCCGGTCGCCCGGCGTGCACAGCAGCCGAAAAGGCTCGCGACGATCGTTTCGCGACCATACGCTAGTCTACGAATGTCAACATTTTTGCGCAAAACTCGTGCGTTCACACGTGAAATATAGCCCGAATCGGAATTTCGAGCAACGGCGGAGCATGCGACCCACCACTCTAGCTCATATTCCCTATACTTTTGCCGCCAAGAGTTGTCGAAAGCGACGGAGGCTGCGACCTCTCGCATTTCGGCTAAAGGAGAAGAGGTCCAATCTGGGTGCTGGCATCGGGAACAGAATATTTCTACCGTCACGAGCGAGCATAGATGTCAGTTGACGGCACATTTCCCCCCTGACGGACAGCCGTCAAGGACATCCCAATGCTCAAAATCATCATATTTCAGAACAGGATTTGACGGGCCAAGGGTAGGCCGTCAACCAAACTCTATGGCCACGAGACTGCGATAAATCATGTATCGGCAACTAAACTGGTCCAACTCACAGGTGACGTATTTGAAATGTTTCTGGAAAAAAACGAGAACAGCACACCCGGACAGCCGGCAGCCAGGGAACGGCGAAAGCACGTCCGCGGCCGTCCCCGACACAGTCGAGCACGGAGATCACAAGGAGGCAGTTTCGTTTCGTGAGGTAAACCTGATCTCACGCTAGGACAAACAACGCAAACAAATGCGTCTAAAAAACGCTCAAGAGCGCTGAGAGCACAGGGCCAACAAAATCGTATTTATATTAATATATACATACATAGAGGGAGCGCATGCCGCAATGACTGAAGGCGTACCAGTATGCAACTCGAGGCTGTTAATGCGACAGTGCTGCCGAGGGGTGCATTCTAAAAAAAATTGAGCCAGAAAAAAAGAAAAAGCTCGAAACACAAGAAAAATTAGCATTGTCATCCGCCATCCGGCACAGCAACACGTAACTCGATCGTAAAGCAGCAACCAGCACTACAAAATATTACGTACAAGACGCTCGGCGTCCGTACTATATACTTCGTATGCAAATACAAAACAATTAGTTGAGCAGCAGTTGATCGAGCTAATCGACAGTACGAAACGGCGGCGATTGCGTTGGTGCAGCAAACTCAGTAGCAGCAAGCAGCAGCAGCATAGCGTAAAGGTACGTATAGAGGGAAAACAACGCTGGCACGAGACCTCCGCCGAGACGGCACAACAAATGACATTTCGAGACGGTACTCGTACAGCATCCGAACCAGATGGATCCGTTTTTCAGCTTTAAGGTGCGGAGACACATCACCGAGAGGGGTCGACTTGCAAAAAAAACATGCTTACGACCGTCAGCAAAAAAGACAATCGCAGACACAGCAAGAGAAGCAGCAGAACAGCATAGCAGTAGCACATACATAGCAGCACCGGAGGAGGGGCAGAACAGCGACAGGAGCAGTCGCAGCAGCACCTCATGCACGACCGAGGCTGCCCCAGGCACAGCAGTCCGGGCAGGGGAGCCCGGTGGCGCACGAGTACGAAAGGCATACTACAATATCTCAGGTCGACCTCTTCCGAGAGTCGGACTGCGAGAGCAGCAGCAGAAGCAGCAACAGCACAACAACACAGAGAAGCAGTAGCAGGGCAGCGACAGCAGCAGCAGCAGTAGCACATCACGCACGCACGACGCCGTCTCGGGAAAGTCGAAGGCGGGAGGAAATCATCACCATACACTCCATTCTTCTCTACAGCAGAAGACGAAGGCGGGAGGAAAGCATCAACATGCACTCCATTCGTCTCTACAGCAGTAGGCAGGGGCGAGAGAAAATCATCAACATGCAGTCAATCCGTCTCTACAGCAGTAGACGGAGCCGGGAGGAAATCGTAAACATGCACTCCATTCGTCTCCACAGAAGTAGACGGGGGCGGGAGGAAACCATCAACACGCACTCCATTCGTTTCTACAGCAGTAGGCACGGAGAAAGGCATAATAATACCGGCGAGGGTCAGCAACAAAACATATTGCAGGGATAGCTGCCTGCGTGAGGAGAGCTCCGTGAGGGTGTAAAATGTACACGACGTCGTCGTCGTACCCCGTCGTAACCCGTACGTGTACTCGTTCAAAACGTATTCTTTTTCTTGGCGGTTACCTAGGGTAAAAAATGCCTTCACAACACAGCCAAAACTCCACGATGCATGTGACACTGACCGCTGCGTGCAAACAAACAAAATAGTACGAGTAGACACCGCTTGAACCTCCACCGTGCCGCTCCACCCGCGGCGCGGGCTCATCTGATTCGGTCGACACCAAAGACTCCGTCCTCTCCGCCTTAAGGACTCTGGTCGCCCGGCGTGCCCATCAGACGAAGAGGCGCGACGCTCGTTTCGCAACAATATGCTAGCCTACGAATGTCAACATCTTTGTGCGAAACTCGTGCTTTCACACGTAAAAAAAACCCGGATCGGAATTTCGATGCTCGTTTCTGGAATGCCCAACCCTCAATGCACAAGCAACAGCGGAGAATGACACCGGCCACCCCAGCCGATACTCCCCACACTCTTGCCCCCATGACCTGCCGAAAGCCGCGGAGGCTGCGCTCTCTCTCGTTTCGGCCGAAGGACAACAGGGCCATACCGGGTGCTGGCATCGAAAACATGATATTTTTACCGCCACGAGAGAGCATAGATGTTGACAGCACATTCTCCCCTTGACGGGCAGACGTCAAGGACATCCCAATGCTCAACACTATTACATTTCAGAAAAGGGTTTAACGGGTCAAAGGTAGGCATCACGGGGCAAAGGTGGGCCGTAAAACGAAAAGATTAACGAGCTGTTATTAATCACGTATCGGCCAATCAACTGGTCCCACTCACAGCGGACGTAATTGAATGTTTCTGCGAAAAACGAGCAATACACCCGCGGCCAGCCGGCACCCAGGGCACGGCGCAGGCACGCTCGAGGCCGCCCGCGACACAGTCGGGCTCGGTAATCACAATGAGGCAGTTTGGTCTCTTAGGGTGAACCTGATATCGCTCTAGGACGAAAAACCCAACCAAACATGTCTAAGCAACGCTGAGAACCGCTGAGAGCACAAGGTTAACAATATCGTACTTATATCTACAAGGCGCTTCGCTCCGCGGGCGGCCTACGCCACCCGCTACGCTCGCTCATGAAGGAAAAGTACAAAAAAATTATGCGAAGCGGACAGAGGTCTATGATTGAATATACTGCAGTTTGTTATGATTGAACTTGCGACTTGTAGAGCAGGACAAGGGTTGCCCTGCTGCTCCCTAGGTGTTACCATTTAATACAAGGTTGGACTGACGTATGGAAATTCTCTCGCGACATAGATACTTGCTATGAATAAGTAGAATTTTACTTGTTTGACGATGCTACGGTTGTTGATGCTATTTATTCTTCATTGCGTGACCTTTCAAAAGTAAGAAGTGATAACAGCAGGAGATTCCAGGCAGGTTTCTGCAGTACAGTAGACGCTGATCACCCGACCCGAACTCTAACCCTAACGCGAACGCTATTGCGGGATCTGTGCTTGGGAGCGAAAAAAGGCATCGTGGGTTGTGGGTATGGAGACGTCAGTAGTAGTATCACTGTCGTAGTCTTGTTTCGACCTGGTGTAGAAGGGTAGGTTGTCCGTCGTCCTTTGTTGCTGTAGGCCGTTGTTGTCGTAGGCCGTCAAACTCTTTAGTTGCAGTCGGCCTTTCATTTCTTGGAAACAATTATTCCGACTCTTTCAAGTCTGCCCATTAATAAGTCAGCATTTGTTGTTTGAATAATGAAGCAAATAAATGATACAACTTCAGTCGGCCTGTCGGAAGCTATCACCATCGTGCCAGTAGTACGTACCAGGTAATCTCGGCCGGTTGTCTGTGATCGCGACGACAGCAGCTACTTGTTGTGGTGGTGTGATGCTGTCTCTCTTTCTGTAACCGTTCATGCATCTGGTGGCGGCCAAAACTCTCGGCGGCCATAGCTCAGCAGCAGAAGCAGCAGCTAGCCGCAAAAAAAAATCTCCCCCGTCAGCGGCAGGCGGCAGCTAAGCTATTCTTCAGAGGAGCTGCTGCTCAAGAGCAGCTAGTTATTTGTTGCGGTGGTGGCGCGGTTCCTCTCTGTATCTTAGGTATCTGCCGTCGCGACAACCTGAAGAAGCATATATATGTCGACCGCGGCGGCCAAAGCTCTCGGCGGCCAAAGCTCAGCAGTACCTCCTGGAGCACCAGAAAGTAGCTGCTAGCAGCAAAAAATGTTCTCCGCAGTCAGCGGCAGGTAGCACCTAAGCCGCTGCTCAGGAGCAGCAGCTGAAAAAGTTTAATACCTTCGGCGGTCAAAGCTGTTACGAGTAGCTGCTGTGCTGCTGCTGCTGCCGACTCGTGACTCCTGACTTGTGACATCGCAATTTTTCCAGCGTGATTACAACAGCATCATCAACAGACCATTTATTTACAATGCTGTCCGTCGCCGTGCGTGATAATACGCAGATACCGAGAGGTGCGTTGGTTTGTCTCAACTGCTGCTCCACGTTGTCGGGTCCATTGCTGTGTTATGTACCGATGCGGGCGTCCGCGCTGTGGATCACCGCGTGCTGCTCATCGCGTTGATATACTGCCTAATATAATCATCAGCAGCAGAGAAGTACAAAAGACGATAGATATATGTTATGTACTAATTTAACTATACCCTCGTACAATAATTAGTTGTATGATCGCGCTCGCTCCTACTGCTACTACTGTACCACTACTACTGCTGTGCTTCGTACGACAACAAACAGCAGAATATGATGCACTGCTACGACTGGGAATATCTATCGAAGAACACTCTGCGGAGACAACGCTACCGCTACTAAAATACAACAAAATGAATAAAACATGACGCAACAATGTAACTGACTGGCAAGGCCGTATCATAACAGATGGTTGATGCTTCCAATCTACCGATAGTCGGATGAGTACTCAGTTCGTTTCAATAACTTGGCTGTGTTACGACAGATGGATATCGATCTCAGGCAGAGGCGGCGCGGACAGCCGTAAGGCTGAACCGAAATTTAATCTGAACAATGCCGTTGCCCATCTCCACTTTGGCTGGCTCATCGTTTAGAGAGCTTGAATAGACCGATATACTTCGATTGGTTACAAGCATGCTGCGGCGAAGCCCCGTTTGCTATGTGCATGATCCCACTGGGATCCGCGTGTAGTTTCTTCGTAAGAACAAGTACGAAAAGGCGCGAAACGAAAAAACATCCCCGTCCCCTCTCATAAAATATATTTCTGCCTAATTGGAACACCTTGCACCGGTCAAATAAGAAAAAAAAAACAAACAGCTCTCAGCCTCGTACGCCGCCCGCCGTCTCGCGACCACCCCACCACCGATTAGGTCAGGGTAAAGCTTTCCTCCCTCTCTGCCACAGTGAGCCCCGTCGCCCGCCTCGCGTGAAGCCCGGTGTTCACCGTGGCCCTTGTTCGCCAGCTCGACAAAGTTGGTGCCCAGACTGGATCGTTCTCGGTTTGAACTTTGGTTTATTCGCAAAAATAAGAACCGCTTAAATACTATTTTGCATATCAAAACGACCCTGATATCTTGAATATGGTACAAGCGAAGCCTCACAAGGAGGCCAGGCAAAGCCCATTCGTGCTTCGCACGTGTCTCGAGGCACACGCTACGCCTAGCCACGAAAACGGCGACAGCGTTCCTTGCGACTCCACCCCTACCCGCCAGCGGCCGCGGACACCCGCGACGGCGCCGGGCTCGCCCGTGGTGCCGTGCTCTAAGTACACGCACGCGCATGACACGATATAAAAAGTCTTCAGATATACGAGCTACGTTTGACTCGTACCTGGTATGTTCGTATGAACATGAGCACAAGAAGGCGCTTGTCTTCAAGAAAGCGGTTTTTGTTTGTAACTATAAGCTATACCGACACATTGATTTTTTACCAGAAAACGGTATACCTTGAAAAAAAACATCACATAATTGGGTTTGGTGTGCCCTGATCACCTCGTCTCACTTTTTTGTACCGAAACTGGCAAAAATACAACGCTGTGCCGTTCCTTGTCATTTTGGTAAGTGAGACGGACGGACATGGATGTTTCGCCGTAAGACGGTAAACCTTGACAGAAAACGTCATCAAACTTGGGTTTGGTGTACCCTGATTTCCTGATCTGAATTTTTTGTACCGTGAACTAGCACAACAATACTTTGGTAAAATTTTTGTTCATTTTGTCCGGTAGGACAGGAAATTAGTTTCGCTTCTAGATAACCCTAGATAAACGTAGAAAATTGGCGACTTGATAATGCCAAGAGTCCCGCCGTCATGCTAAGGGAGAAAACAGGTCGGAAGGCACATACGCATCGCGGCGCGGGCGCTCCGCCCACACGCCGTACGTACGTACATACCCCAGGTACGTGGGGTAACGCTTTTCTTATTTTAAATACGAAACAGCGAAAGAGAAAGCACAGCACGGCACAGCAGCAGCACCCCAAAAACAATAAAATGGAACCGAAATTTCGCAAAGAAAAAAAAATCCCCGCGCCCTCTCTGTAATAATTTTCTGCCTGATTGAAATACCTCGCACTGATCGAAAAAGAAAAAAATCCAACAGCAGACCTTCTGCCAGCCTCGTACGCCACATGTCCCTCTCGCAACTACCTCGCCACCGATTCGGTCCGGGTAAAGCTTTCCTCATTCTGTGCCACAGTGAGCCCTGTCGCCGGCTTCGCGTGAAGCCCGGTGCTCACCGTGGCCGTCGTTCGCTAGCTCGAACAATATTGGTGCTCAAACTGCGTACCCCTCCCTACGAGCTTCAAGACCGGTCGCAAAAAGAAGCATCGCTTGAAAGCTATCTTGCAATCCCGAACCACCATCAATATCTCGTGAATACTCCATCGAAAAACACAAATGGAGGCCAGACAGAGCCCATTCATGTTTCCCTCGTGTCTCGAGGCGCACGCGACGCCTAGGCACGAACAAGGCGACTGCGCTCCTTCCAACCCCCTCTCTACCCGCCAGTACCAGCTGACACCCGCGACGGCGCCGGGTTCGCCCGCGGTGCAGCGCTCCGAGCACACGCACGCACACGAAGCGGAAGGAAAAGAGAGGAAAAAAGAACCGAAAGTGCCAAAAAAATAGAGAAAACAAGGACCCGCTGGAAAGGTCCGGCAAGTAATAATGGGAGGCGATTCCCAAGTGGGAGTTCTGAAAGGTCAGGGATGTACCAACCGAGCACGGCCAATGATTGCAGTATTTCTTTTATATGATTGTGGTTGCAAACTGGCGACCTAATAATGCCAAGAGTCCCGACATTTATCAGGAGAAAACAGCTCGGACACTACACATGCTTGGCGTCGCGAGGGGTTCGCTCACATACCGTACGTACACACTTACCCCAAGTACGAAGGGTATTTACGTTTTTTTTTTTTAAACTGCTGTATGTGCGAAAAGAGAAAGCACATCACGACACAGCACCTGCAGCACTACACAAACAATAAAAACGAAACAGAGAATTTCGTAAAGTAAAAAAAAAGGAGGGCTTTTCGCGGGTCAGGTCAAATCTCACGGGTCGGGTCGGGTCGGGTCAGCTGACCCGACCAGACCCGCGAGATTTTGAAAGCCTCTTGACCCGACCCGACCCGCGAGATTAAAAAAGTTGTTGACCCGACCCGACCCGACCCGTGAGATTTGAAAATATCCTGACCCGACCCGACCCGACCCGCGAGATTTCGAAAACCTCCTGACCCGACCCGACCCGACCCGCCACCTTCGGATTGACCCGTGAGACACGGGTTTCATGCGGGTCGGGTCACCTTGACCCGCGAGACAATTTATCTTGACCCGCAGGTCCGACCTGCCGATCCGGTCCGTGGGTCGACACTTCCAAAACAATTTAATATTCATTTTGTGCCCACAAGCGATATGTGGCCTGGCTGTAATGGGTATTTATTAGTGGATGCGGGCATGCGTATATGGTTTTTGACAGTGGTTTAATGTTTGAACAAGATATTAGTGGATGCGGGCATGCGTATATGGATTTTGACAGTGTTTTAACGTTTGAACAAGATATCATAGGAGTACCTGGTATTATATTGGGTATTTGTACGAGAAAAGCCTTTGGGTAAGAGAGCGGCAAGTACTTTGAGTGTCGGGTCCGCGGGCCGGATGCGCGGGTCCGAACCGCGGGTCAGCAGAAACGAAATCGCGGGTCACGCTGGCCCGACCCGCGAGTGACCCGTTTCTCGCGGGTCATGACCTGACCCGACCCGTGAGCTTTTCACCACCTCTTGACCCGACCCGACCCGACCCGTGAGATTTGAAAAACTCTTGACCCGACCCGACCCGACCCGTGAGATTTGAGAACCTCTTGACCCGACCCGACCCGACCCGTGAGATTTTGACCACTTCCTGACCCGACCCGACCCGACCCGTGACATTTTGAACACCCCATGACCCGACCCGCGGGTCGGGTCATGACCGGCGAAAAGCCCTGAAAAAAAGATCCCCGTCCCCTCTCATGTAATATTTTCTGCCTGATTGAAACGCCTTGCAAAGGTCAAAAAAGAAAAAAAATGAACAGCAGAGCTTCTCTCTCGGCCTCGTACGCCGCCCGCCCCGCTCGTAATCACCTCGCCACCGATTCGGTCTGGGTTAAGCTCCACTCCTTCTCTGCCAAAGTGAGCCCCGTCGCCCGTCTCGTGCGAAGACCGGTGCTCACCGTGGGCCTCGTTCGCCAGCTCGACAATGTTGGTGCTCAGACTGCGTGGCCCCCTCAGCCTTGTCGCAAAAAAAAGCACCGCTCGAATAATACCTTGCAATCCCGAACGACCCTTACAGGTCGTACATACTCAACCCAATTACGCAGTTGGAGGCCACATAGAGTCAATTCATGCTTCCCTCGCGTCTCGACGCACACGCGACGCCTAGGCACGAAAACGGCGACCGCGCTCCTTTCAACCCCCAATCTACCCGCCAGCACCCGCTGACACCGGCCACGGCGCCTGGCTCGCCCGCTCCCGTGATGCAGTGCTCCGAGTACAAGCACGCACACGAAGCAAACCAACCAAAAAGAAAAAAAAAACAATAGTGCCAAGAGAAATGAAGAAAACAAAGACCCGCCGGAAAGGTCTGGCAAGTAACACTAAGAGGCGATTTCCAAGTGGGAGCTCTGACAGGCCAGGGATGTACTAACCGAGCACGCGCAGAGAGTGAGATAGCTACAAAGAGTTCTAAAACGCGCTTTGCTCCAATGGAGGCCTACGCCGCCCGCTACGCTCGCTCACAAAGGAAAAGTACATCAAATAATCCGAAGCAGAAACAAGTTCATTATTGAATATACCGCAATTTTTGATTATTGGAGTTGCAAACTGGCGACTTGATAATACCAACAATCCCGCCACCATTCTTGAGGAAAAACAGCTCGGACGGCACATACGCTTCGTGTCGCTGGCGGTTTTCCGCTACGCTCGCTCACATGTCCTACGTACGTACATACCCCGCGTAGAGTACTTATTTTCTTTAGATATGCTCTATGTCTGTACTCGTAAGTACGAAAGACAAAGCCCAGCACGGCACAGCAGCACCGCGAAAGCAATGAAAATTAAACCAAAATTTAGCAAAGAAAAAAATCCGCGTCCCCTCTCGTGTAATTATTTCATGCCTGATTGGAACACCTTACACCGGTCAAGAAAGAAAAGAAAAAAAAAACAGCAGGGCTTCTCTCAGTCTCGTACGCCACACGCCCCTCTCACGACGACCTCGCCACCGATTCGGTCCGCGCAAAGCTTCCCTCCCTCTCTTGCCACAGTGAGCCCCGTTGCCCGCTTCGCGTGAGGCCCGGTGCTCACCGTGGACCTCGTTCGCCGGCTCGACAATGTTGGTGCTCAGACCGCGTACTTCTCTATTTGAGCTCCAACCCCGGTCGCAAAAATATGCACCGCTTGAATGTTATCTTGCAATCCCGAACGACCTGTATAAACTCGTAGATACTCCATCAGAAACCACAAATGGAGGCCGGACAGAGCCCATTCATGCTTCCCTCGTGTCTCGAGGCACACGCGACGCCTAGCCACAAAAACGGCGACCGCGCTCCACGCAACCCCATCTCTACCCGCTACCATCGGCCGACACCCGCGACGGCGCCGGGTTCGCCCGCGATGTCGTGCTCTGAGTACACGTACGCACACGAAACGAAAGAAGAAAAAATGACAAGGCCTGAAAGTGCCACGAGAAATGGACAAACCAAAGAACCGCTGGAAAGGTCCGGCAAGTAACAAAAGGAGGCGATTCTCAAGTGAGAACTCTGAGAGGCCAGGGGTGTACGAACCGAGCACGCTCAGAGAGTGAGATATCTTTAAGTAGATCCAAATATAGAACTACTTGCAGATATCGCGATCTCTGAGCTTGCTCGGTTGGTACATCCCTGACCTCTCAGAGCTCCCACTTGGAAATCGCCTCCTTTTATTACTTGCCGGACCTTTCCAGCGGGTCTTTGTTTTCTCCAATTCTCGACGTACTTTCAGTGCTTTCCTTTTTGCTTCTTTCGTTCCGTGTGCGTGCGTGTACTCCGAGCACGGTTCCGCAGGCGAACCCGGCACCGTCGCGGGTGTCAGCGGGTGTTCGCAGGTAGAGGGGGAATTGCAAGGAGCGCGGTCACCGCTTTCGTGCCTAGGCATCGCGTGTGCCTCGAGACACGAGGGATGCATCAAAAGGCTCTGTCCGGCCTCCATTTGTGATTTTTTATAGAGTACGTATGACTATTCAAGGGTCGTTCGGTATTATAACATAATATTCAAGCGGTGCTTACGTTTGCGACCGGGCTGAAAGTCACAAGAGGGAGGTACCCCGAATGAGCACCAACATTGTCGAGCTTGCGTCGAGGTCCACGGTGAGCACCAGGCTTGACGCGAGGCGGGCGACGGGGCTCACTGTGGAAGAGAGGGAGGAAAACTTTATCCGGACCTAATCGGTGGCGAGATGGCCGCGAGAGGGGCGGGCGGCGTACGAGGCTGAGAGAGAAGCTCTGCTGTATGTTTTTTTTTTTTGTTCATTTTTTCTTCTTGACTGGTGTAAGGTGTTCCAGTCAGGTAGTAAATTATTATACGAAAGGGGACGGGGATGTTTTTTCTTTCAGAAATTTTCGGCTTCATTTTCACTGTTTTAGCTGTGTTGCTGTGCCGTGCCGTGCTTTATCTATGTACATACGAGTTCATACACAGAGCATATCGAAATAAAAAAATAAGTACCCTACCTGGGGTATGTACGTACGTACGACATGTGAGCGAGCGTAGCGGAAAACCGCCCGCGACGCGAAGCGTATGTGGCGTCCGAGCTGTTTTCTCCTGAAGCATCGCGGCGGGACTCTTGACATTATCGAGTCGCCAGTTTGCAACTACAGCCGTCATGAAAAAAAATAGTATTCAATCATGGACTTATGTCCGCCTCGCATAATTTGATGTACTTTTCCTTCCTGAGCGAGCGTAGCGGGCGGCGTAGGCAGCCCGCGCAGCGAAGCGGATTGTATACACATATATATATCAGCGGCGACAATCACATATGTAAGAGTCGATCCTTGCATTGCCTCAGACCCTTGTCATGTGCCCAGGTCGTATCATAAAACTCATCCGACTGCTCCGAGGAACATCAAAAACAGCTCAGGGACTCATCCGGAAACTAGTCGCGCAGAACACGGTACGAAACCCCAAATATCCGCAAACCAGACTCGACAACCGGGATATCACAAGCAGCTCCCGTAATCGGTGCGAGATACGACAGGCACCAACACAGCCTGCCGGGCAAAACGGTACATCTCAAATTTCATCCTAAATCGTTGCCAAAGTGGAACGGCAATGCCGAATTCCATTAAAACATTACCTGGGTAAATAGGCAACACGGGAATAGAAAAATACAACAGACGCGAGCATGCTGGTTTAACCTTTAAAAAAAAACAAGAACTCAAGAAATCATCGCCCCCCTGCGGTGTACCAGTACTCCGTGAGAGCAGAACAACAGCTTATCTCTAAATAAGGGCAACTCAAATCAAACCATTAGCAGCCCCCGTGCCATAAGCTTTGCATACATGAAGACAACAAACTGCTGCTTCTAAATTCGACACTATGGGTATCAGTAACAGGTTCCCCTGTTCGTTCACGACATGATCCATCAAGACCCTCGTCAAACTTTGCTGATGTATTTGCGTACCATATGGGTACCTCCCAACGAATTAACTACCGCCTGAAAACGCAAGTTATTTCTTCCAAAACAACTGCCCTGAAAAATCCGGGAAGATAAATCACACGTATCTCTATACTCGTCAAATATATGCAAGCAAGTCAGTTTCGGTCGGTTTTTCGCTTACAAACCCATAAAAAAATACAGTTCGTTGTCGGGAAAAACATGAAAAAAACCGACCGCAAAAATAAATCCAGTTTTCGGGCCACAACCCTGACAGTATCACACATTGTATATGCACGAAAGGGAAAGGTGGTGACTATCAGTTTTGAATGCTTTTCTACTTTGAGTCGAGTTTTCGAAAATACATTTTTCGATTATTTTTCGAGTCCGATTTGTCTTTTATCTTGAAGTTGGTGTCGAATTTATCATCGTGAGGTTTGTGTGGGTCTTTGCATCTAGAATTTAGTGTGGGGGCGACTATTCAGCTTGGTTTTGACCGCTGTTGGATTCTGACTGGAGTACCACAACTCCGTTCAATGAGTTTTTTTTCGTGTTTTCGAGTTATTATCGATTGCTTCCACTATTTTTTCGGATTAGTTCATCTCTTGAAGTCAGTGTAAAACCATTCAAGTTTGAGTGAGTTTTTCATATCGGGTTTAGTGTGGCGGCGACTACCTAGCTTGGTTTGGACTGGTTTTTTATTCTGACTCGAGTTTAAAAATGCAAATTTTAACGTATTTCGACATGCTTCGATTTATAGCTTACAACGTTGATGAAAACAGCGTGGAAAAATATTTTGAAGATGGAGTGGAAATAGTTGCCGTGAAGTTAGAGTGGGTATCACTACATTGAACTTGGTATGGGGGCGACCCCGGGAAAGCAAACGTGAAAATAGACGGAAACGAAAGAACACGAACAAAAGACGAGCCTTCTTGTGGAGGTCGTCTTAGACGCCGGGAATATTAGTTGTAGACTCCCTGAGCCGCGAACAAGGCCTTGAAATAAGGTGTGCTTTTGCAGAGCCCTGGCCTGAGAGGGAAGACACGGCCGGAGCAGTGCTCACGACGGAATCTTCGACCTGTAAAGTGCTCGTCGGGGGAGGAGCGCGCTGGGCGACAATCATCGCTGCAGCGGGGGCTTTTGCAGAGCCCTGGTCTGAGAAGGAAGACGACGGAATCTTCGACCTGTAAAGTGCTCGTCGTGAGAGCGCGCTGGGCGACAATCGTCGCTGCAGCGGGGGCTTCTGCAGAGCCCTGGTCGCCCCCGGAGGGCACAACAAAAACAGAAGCGAAAGCGGCGTTGGCGGGGGGTGAAAAATCCCCCAAGCCAGGACGGCGGTCGACGACAAATGCAAGCAAGTCTACATGATCCTAGTATCGATAACACGTACCCAAACTGGACACGTTGTCGCCAAACGGAGGGTAGACACCGGCGATCTGGAGACAATCACCCACCGATAGCGGGAACGAATCATTCACCGGCTTGCTGCACGCTCGACGCTCGATCGAGCTCTGCGTAGCAGCCGAGCAGCGTTGACCCAACCATCAACATAATGTCCATGCGTACCATAATAATTGTCGTCACTAGATTTGAGCGCTGATGTGCACACACAACACACACGTCACACTTTCACAAAGGCAAGACGTTGACGATGCGCGGTTGGCTAATGTCGTACCAGTGTACCGCTGCGGGCGTGTACTATGCTCCGCATGCATACTCCGTGTACTGCTCTGCTGCCGTGTGGCAGCGGTCGTGGGCGTGCGTGGCATGTGACATGGGGCCTCAAACACAATGTACCAAGCGAACGCACTTGCTCCGCTCACTGTTCATCATTCGTCGTTTCTCGTACGTGGGACGGCAGGTTGTTGCTGGAAGCAAAACAACCTGAAAAAAACGGACCAAATGTTCGTCGTGACGTACAGGCGACCACTCTGGGTGGCCCGCAGCCGCAAGATGCTGCTATGTTGTCGTTGAACCTGGTGCACGAAAACTACCGATACCGTGTGTCGTAAGGAACGAAAACTACCGTTACCGTGTACCGTACAGCAGTGCAGCAGTCACATCATTCGGGACATGCACATATCGGGATCCGCAAAATACTCATACCGGTGATTTTTGCCTACGACATATTCGAAGATGGATCGATACTGCACGCACATATGTACCTGGTAGACTATTCCATACTTCGTACCCCTGACATGTGGAAACCAAAATAGCGGAACTAGAGATCGCATGTTTATGAAGCTATACATCATACACATTACACAGCTGCAGAGGCCTGCATCATATGAACTACCGCTGCACAACGGCGGATACAGCTACGTACCGATGCGCAAATGTGAGTTGAACGTATGGGCATCTACCTGCGTCCCGGGCGATGCAGGCATCATGAAATGTCAAGCGCGTGTTTGTGTCTCTCTTCATGAAGCGGGGCATAAAAAGGGTTCCCTTAATACTGAATGCGGCCAGGCAAACCACGAATGAGCAAATCATGTATCCATTAAGCACATGATGTATGGGATTGGTAAAACGTGCTTTGCAGATAAGAGATTGGCTCGCAGAGTGAGTTTGACGCTGCCCGAATGGTTCGGCCAATGGGAACGGGGTACCCCTCAAAACTGACTCGATGCTTTCGACCTTGGCAGCTCGCCGCACGACCCATGGGGCTCGCGCGAGTGCGACACTCGTCGAACGCGTGCTGCGGGCAATTCCCCGTCGGACGCGCCGCTTGAGAGACCCGCCTGGATACCACACAGCGAAAACGTGCCAAGCAGCTGAAACAAACACGAATTTACTCTGCAACGTACATACGTAAAATATGAACTGTCATGGGTGCCAGATATTAAACTTCTATTGTTCTTTCACTCCAAAAGTTACTAAACGGGCGCACGTATAACGTCGAGAGAATCAACTTAATTCCCCGAAAGTAACTCGCATATCGCTCCATAATGGTCGGGAGTGGGAGGGGGGGGGGGGGGGGGGGAAGGGGGTCGGGGAGCGGGAACAGATCGAAACGACTGAAGAACGTTGCCCAAAAAGTCACAGCGGAACGGATTCAGACACGACCAGTACCTACAGACCCCTGCTATTCAGCCCGTCGGTCCTGTGCGGCTCGTGTCGGAATCCGTCACAAGGAGTTTGGTTACTTCGCTGTCCTAATTGACGGCTGGCAGTGCCGTACCGTCACGTGGAAAATAGGCGTATGCCGACCAAATACAAGAGCTCCTGTGCAATTGACTATCGCCATCTCAACCACACCAACACCACGACACTACCACCACCAACGCCATCAACAGCTGAGGAGCAACAAGTGCTTTATGGTGGTGGTGATAGAAGTGGTTGCTGGTGGTGTTTGTAGTGGAGGTGGTGGCGGTTCGTGAGTGCTAGATGCTTGAGTTGTTGTTTGTTCGTCCTGGTCACCATTATTTACAGTTGTACGTTGTACCCCCTCTAGAAAAAACCCCGCGAGTGCAAACTCTCTTTTGTCTATACTCGTGACGGGTACGAGCCGCGTTTCCGTACCCACCAGTATTTGGAGCCCGAGCACCTGCGACTCGCGAGTAACAAGAACCCCGGTGCCCGCTGTGTCACCGGGAAAACCCCGGGGATGGCACCTTTTCATCCCTTAAACAACGTCCATGTGCAGTACATCGTACAGAGCTGCGAGAAACCTTGCGCGGTAGGGGCACGAAAAAGCTTTTTTCGATAGCTCCCATCGATTTTTTCACTTTGAACCTCCCGAGTGGGTGAACCCATGTCATGCATGGCCGCAGTCGTGGGTGGGAGTAAAAAGGTTGGTACCCTGTGAATTCCTTAGATATCGCGGCATGATACTAAGTCCTATACAAAAACACTACTACTGTATATAAACAACTGCAAATTCCTGGATGAACAGGTGCACCGAACAATTATTTTACAAAACACAGTTAGGCATGGGAATGGATTACTTTTAGACGTAAAAAAATGTCCAGTCTATTCGAGAATTCGTTCAAAAAAAGTCGAAACAACAATATTTTGAAAATATTCTGCCACCACCCTGTTTACTTGGTTTTAGACTACATTCACGTGTAGCACCGAGCACCTCATTACTCGACCAGCGAAACGAATTGGATAATAAAGTTCAACAGACACCTCCCATCGATGGAGAATGATCGACTGACTGGTTGTGTTTTGATCTGCAGATTTTTGTTCCGCTAAGTTTTTGTGGAAATACGCGGGAAAACTCAATTTTTTAGGTTGTACTCGTATATTTCTGTCTATTTGATTATATTCGAAAATCTAAACCAGTCAATCGATGCGGAATGACTTGCGCACACAGCAATGCAATCCGCACCTGAATCCGACAAGTAGCCGACATGAAATCTGTTGCACGAATTGACCCTCTTTTGAAGAGTCAATTGTTGATGGGAAATTCGACAAAAAGTATCCCGAGGTAAAAACAAAGGACGTCCAGTCTTCATGGTATCGGGCAAACGGTGCCAGACATGAAAGCGGCCGTACGCCGAGCGATCGCCATCACACCCGGTGTCATCGCAGCAGCGAAGACCATCTGTGATCGGGCCTTGATGCAGCAGGAAGCGAGTTAACCCTAGCGTTCAGATGCGAACGCATCACTATTGTTGTCTCACGTGAGAAAACGACGGAGTAAAAATACTCTAGCGTACCACCCTCTCCGGAAATATAGGAATGGTTTAATCATAAATGGGGAAAATAAGATGTTCTTTACATTTCCGGACAGAGTGGTACGACGTACGTACGAGTAGATACAGCAGCAGCATGCAGATTTCAGGCGCGCGGTGTATGCAGCCTTGGCCGCAAGGCTCAAGCCTAGCTGCACGCACAAAAACAACTTGCCCGTGAGCTAGAAGTGGGGCGCGCTGCCACGAAGGTGCAGGCAGCGCCGTCAAACTCCCGGTCTCGGCGAAGTGCAGTATAGCAACACGCAGTCGAGTGTCGATGCTGTGTGTAGGTACGAGGTATGTTCTTCTTGTTTACGTGTCCAACAGCAGTAAAACAGGACCGCATGCTACGACTTGATATGTACAAGATGCGTTTCATAGGGGGGGCTGCTTTCTCGTGCTGCCGGTCCCCAATCCCAAGGCCTCCCCAGGAACGTGCGATTCGTTCACGCTCGCGCGTCCGTGTCTACGCTGCAACTTCATCCTCTGGGCTTGGTTGTGCGCTGTCCTGCAACACGTGACGTGCAAAAAGCAAGGCTGACTTTTTTCCAGCTATAGCTCAACGCCACAACATCGATGCCGGCACTGCTTTTTATTTTATTTTTAAGAGGCAGCATCATAGAACGGATTTTTTTGGTTGCAAACTTTTTTTTCCCCAATCACGGATTGGTTAATTTCCTGAAGATTTTTTCCCCGCGATAACGACCATGCGACATTCTTTGTTTTTTTTACTTACTAAAACGAATCCATTCCCATCCCTAACAGCACCAAGGTATTGTAGAGTAGGGCAAGGGTTGCCCTGCTGTTCCCTAGGTGTTACCATTGAATAAAACGTTGGACGGAGGTATGGAAATTATCTCGCGACTCGCGACATAGATATTTACTTTTAATAAGTAGATTTTACTTGTTTGAAGATGCTGCATTTTTGTTCCTTTTCGTTTTTTTTGCCAATTCTTAACGTTTTTCCTCGGTTTCGTCCTTCCCTGGTATTTTTTTATTTCGTGAGGTTTTTGCTCATAAATATAAGCTACGATTGGCTATTCGTATAAAAACGTACGAAAAGGCTCAGGGACCATGGGTAGGGGTCGAGAAATATTTACAAAAAAATGCGTTTTTCTCGGGCGAGCTACAATTCATAACACTTCATAAAAGTGGGGAGAAAAAGGAAACAGGAATATTGGTCCAGTACGAATTTTCTGATTCGTGAAAGGTACGTCTTATACTGGCTTCAGTATTACCGCTATTAAATTTCGCATTTTCCCGGCATTTACTCTTATAGGCCGTTACCTATGCGGTTCGTTTTTTGAGCTTCAGATTTTGACTCGATCGCATTTTCAGATGTGAACTTGGCAAATCGAAACAGTCTTCGTCCGCGAAAATATCACATTCTGTGCCTGCAGAGATTAGAGCAAACAAACGCCGAGACGAACCGCTGTTGTTGCGGTTTAGCGCCGCAAAGAGACACGCTGGGTGGCTGCCCTGCGCCTAAGACCCAAGCGTCCGAGCCCAGGCTGACTGCCTCTGGTCTGGCGGCGAAGAGACGTGCCGAGTACGCTGTAGTCAACCTGTCATGGTATCTTGTGTTTCATACTGTGACTGACTGCTGCTGCTGTACAGCAGTGTAGTCTACGACCATGTGTCCGCGAGAGGTGCGCACCGAGTGCGCTTCTTTTGGCCTCTAGGCCCGAGCCCGCGCCAGCCGACTGACTCTTGTCTGGCTACGGAGGGACGCGCCGCCCGCCGACCGCGCGTCGGGCGCGAAGCAACGTCGCTGAACAGCCGTGTCCCCATCCGACTCATCGATCGTTCAGCTCCCGTTTGCTGTCGTGGAATTACTTGAAATCTTCATGAACAGTGGCACCGTTATATCAATTCAATCTAATTAACCGAGGCGTTGATTAGTAATCCGTGATGAATTAAGCAACCCATATTTGGTGATCTATATTGTCATTATTGTCGTAACTGCACGCCTTTTCCAACCGACACGTACCCACCAGCGCGTGCAACATGCCCTACTCGTGCTGTGAGACTCCCGCGGCACTGCTAAAAGATTCCATAAGCATGATGCCAACAGCGGAGGCCGCCCTACTGGTGTCCGTGAATTCAATCGACGGGGGCCGATATTACACGTCGACAACGTAGCCGCAAGAAACGACATTACAGCTCTGCGGCGCCGCAAAGAGATTCCCACGCCCGAAGTTATTATTTCGTGACGAGACACTCCCCGTGCGGCTAATCATGCCGGCTGCTCGCATAGCTCACTCCGCAAATGACGGCCCGGCTCAAGGGACACGCGTGTCATGGATCCGAGTGCTGGGCGTAATACGCACTAATTTGTAAACCGTGGTTTTTGACTCCTACCGGTGAAAGGGGCAGTCGGCGCCGTTGGACCGCCCTGCCCTGAGACACTTATGACGAGAATTGGGAAATCCCGAATGCCGACAGCACTACAGCCGTGTGCTGTACGTGGGACCTGTGTGTTGCGTGATATGCTGCTGTGTGCGGTGAACTGTGCTGCTGTGTTTTGGTGTGCGGGGCATGGATGGTGTGCGGAAAAACCACGCTAATTGCCCTGCATAAAAACGCCTTACATTTCGCTACACTCAATAGTCACGAAATGCAACCAAACATGATTAATCCACAGGTACGTATTGCAATCAAATGGTCGACGCTACTAAATCACGGAAACGCCGAAATAGTCAACAATTACACGGGTACCAGAGTCCTCACCGGAATTAATCAAAATACACGCGAGTACCAACCTAACACCCCCAAAACTCGCGAGTACTTTAGCCGAGAGTCCGAGGGTACTCGCAGGGGTATAACTCTATTATGAAACCTACCAGTACAAGGTTTCCCTTCGGGATATGGTTGACGTGAAATCCCGATTGGGTCGCAAGTTTGGAAGGGTGAACATACGTGGGTGCTCCTACGATACACCAGATATATGTGAGCCATTATCGGGTTCATTGATGTTGTACCGCCGCTGCTGCACCGCTACTGTACTGCGCGGGTGGTTTTGAAATTCCGAGCGAAAGTGCGCCCCAGAATTGTTCAGGTCGTTGTGTTCATAATGGTACGCACAACTACACACACAAAGTTGCACATACCGTAGCTGCCACAAAAAAAGACCTCGAAGCGGCTGCTGTACCATGGCTGCCACAACGTAAATAACTTACGGTGTGGTACAGGTACGCAGCTGCAGACATCACCGCAAAAACAACGGTTGTAACACGCCCTCTGCACTACTGCTGCCGTGTTCTCACTCATGCAACCAGGGAACGCAACAGCAAGCACGAGAGGTGGTGGTGTAATCCGGTGCTTGTACCACTCAGAACCGGAAATGTATAAGGGCCGGTAAAAAAATATTTTTGATGCCAAAACGGTATTGTTGCCAGTTGTTGCTAATGGGAGGCAGGGTCCGATCGCAGCAAACTCTGCCCCGATGCTGTTGTTGTCGGGTGTCTGCGGGTTGTGTCGCAGCAGAATAGCTACTCGTACAGCAGAGACAAATGTGATACGGACGAACCTCATCAGGTTCCGACGAAAGCGACACATTACAGGTAGTACAGCGTGGATCTGCCACACGTGTATGGCGTTGCGTGCTGCTACTGGGCGCTGCATGGATGTGGGCTGCCACATGGGCTGTGTTGGAGCAGAGTAGCTACCCGTACAGAAAGAGATATACGTGATGAGCAACGGATCTCAGCAGACTCCGACGAAAGCGACTCCGTACAGGTAGTACAGCATGGATCTGCCATACGTGCAATGGTGTTGCGTGCTGCTACTGGGCGCTGCATGGTTCTAGGCTGCCACAACGTCAAGAACTTCCGGCGGAATACCGTACACTGGAGCAGCAGCAGCAAACAGCACGTTGAAGACAACTGGTTGTAGTACCCTCTCTGCGCTACTGTTGTATTGTCACGCATGTACGCAGGGCACACAGCAGCAAGCAGCACAGAGAGGTGGTGTGGGTGGTGTGATCCTGTGCTTGTACCATTGTCCGCAAATGTGAGGAACGTTTGGATATATTTAATGACAGCACAGTTCTTACTTATCAGGACAGTAATACCAAGGTTTGTAGATATATTTGATCACCAGCAGCTGGTCGGAAGATCGCAGGCTCCAACAAACCAACTCGCCACGGCGGTATAGCAAGGATCTGCACACACGGACACACAAGCCGCACACACAGCTCACACACTGCAGCGACTTCGCAGCTGAGCGGCTGTGTTCGGGACGATCGCACCGCAATTACCTGCGTGCGTCTTTGACGGCACGAACGCAAACACAGAAGAATGACGAACATACAGAAGTACACCCATGCAGAGAGAAGCACCCTTCGTGGCCATCACGAAGGAAAGAACTTGAAGCGCCGCTGCTGTTGTACCCGTGACTGCTACAAGCAGAGAGCGTGAAGGCTGGTGCGATGGTATGATACGCGGTGGAAGAACATAAAACGATGAAACGGGTTTCAATGCCAGGGGTGGTGGTGTCACGTGGAAATGCCACCCCGTGGTTACTTCCCAGTTTTCGTGACTTTATGAGTGATTTTTAGTATAAAAACAGTTTATATGCCGCACCCTAGTATTTACACGCTGCTGCTGTAATTACGGGTAGCGAGGGTGTGTGTCGTCGAGACGGTGCCACCTCATCACACCCACCAGTTATATGCCGCACCCTAGTATTTACACGCTGCTGCTGTAATTACGTGTAGCGAGGGGTGTGTGTCGTCGAGACGGTGCCACCTCATCACGCCCACCACGAAATATTTGCTGTTGAAAAGGAAGGAGCTGTGAATGCAGCCAGAGGATCGGAGGCAAGCAGTATGGGCCGTGCTCTGTGCGAGGACAAAAACGAGACAGGCGGCCGTCCGGGTCGTGCCCGACTCGAGAGAGGGCTACGAAGGACGGCCAGGTAAGAACAGCTTGCAGCGCAGAGAGTCGAACGGAGGCAGGCACGAGACTATGCACGCACTCGGTGTTGCAGGGTTTATAAATTGCAACAGTACAGTACATGCGTGCGTGGTGCCAGCTGTGCTACGTGCCCGGAGAGCGGAACGTGATAGCACGTAAAATCTGAGCTGCAAAAAAAACGCAATACGGGTTTTCACAGGCTTGCTTGGCGCTAGCAGGTCGGAATACCTGGCCGTGCCTACTTGCCACATTGCGCGACTTTGAAGCTCACATTCGCGCCGGGGTGTACCCGCGCCCCCCCCTACTTGCCACAAAGACGAGAGCGCGAAAGAAGACTGGCGGCCCGAAAAGAAAAGTGTCGCGTTCCTCAATAAGGTACACCTTTTACGTAAGACATACAAGGCGCTTCGCTGCGCGGGCTGCCTACGCCACCCGCTACGCTCGCTCAGGAAAAATAAATACATCACACTATATGCGGAGCGGACAGAGGTCCATGATTGAATATTGCTTTTTTCACTACCCCTGTAGCTGCAAACTGGCGACTCGATAATGCCAAGAGTCCCGCCGCCATGCTTCAGGAGAAAACAGTTGGGACGCCACATATGCTTCGCGCCGCGGGCGGTTTTCCGCTACACTCGCTCAAATGTCGTACGTACGTACATACCCCATGTAGGGTACTTATTTTCTACTTTCGATACGCTTTGTGTCTGTCTGTACTCGTATGTTCGAAAGATAAAGTACAGCACGGCACAAACACAGCAAAAACAATGAAAATGAAACCGAACATTTCTGAAAGAAAAAAAATCACCGTCCCCGTTCGTATAATAATTTACCTGATTGGAACACCTTACACCAGTCAAAAAGAAAAAATCAAAAAAAGAAAAAAACATACAGCAGAGCTTCTCTCTCAGCCTCGTACGCCGCCCGCCCTTCTCGCGACCATCTCGCCACCGATTCAGTCCGGGTAAAGTTTTCCTCCCTCTCTTCCACAGTGAGCCCCGTCGCCCGCCTCGCGTCAAGCCCGGTGCTCACCGTGGACCTCGACGCAAGCTCGACAATGTTGGTGCTCATTCGGGGTACCTCCCTCTTGTGACTTTCAGCCCGGTCGCAAACGTAAGCACCGCTTGAATATTATGTTATAATACCGAACGACCCTTGAATAGTCGTACGTACTCTATAAACAATCACAAATGGAGGCCGGACAGAGCCTTTTGATGCATCCCTCGTGTCTCGAGGCACACGCGATGCCTAGGCACGAAAGCGGCGACCGCGCTCCTTGCAATTCCACCTCTACCCGCCAGCAGCCGCTGACACCCGCGACGGTGTCGGGTTAGCCCGCGCAACCGTGCTCGGAGTACACGCACGCACACGAAACGAAAGAAGAAAAAAGGGAAGAAGGACTGAAAGTACGACGAGAAATGGAGAAAACAAAGACTCGCTGGAAGGGTCCGCCAAGTAATAAAAGGAGGAGATTTCCAAGTGGGAGCTCTGAGAGGCCAGGGATGTACCAACCTAGCACGCTCAGAGATCGAGATCTAAGTAAGTACTTCTATATCTGGCCTACCACTTGTCCGGATAGTCTGATCATCTAAATGAATATAAACGGTCATACTTCGTATACCTGGTATACTAGAGCAGGGTAATAGACGGGTACATAGATCATACTATCAGAGCTGCCTGATCAACACCATCTTCAAGCCAACCGCCACCACCACCAACCGCTGAGCAGGAGCAGCCGAAGGTCTTCCTGGGTGCTGGTGGTGGTGGTGATGCAGGTCCGTGGGCGTTCCTACAGCTCGTCGGGCACTACTGTTTGTGCTGCTGGGATTATGTTTGTCAACCCGGTTCGTGATTTAGTGTTATTTTTAATATGTAAATAAAAAACAGAACTAAGCCGTCGGCCGCAGGTCGTAGTACGAGTAGGTCGTACACCTTGGACTAGTATTGGTTCGGCATGACGATGATCTAGGGCGTTCTGCCGCGGATTTCGCCGTGCGCACGGGGGCAGGGGTCTACACAGGGCGGAAAACACCCTCTCCCGCCGAGAAAGCTCGGGTTCGGGCCGGCGAGGGCGAAGATAGTGGTGGTCACATATACGGTGCAAAAAAGATAAACTTGAAAAAAGAGGGATCGGCTTCGGTTGGCGACCTGGGAGGGACCTCGGCCACTAGGGGCGAGGTAAACGCTGACTCCGGTGTCACCGGTCGCTGGCGAATAGCTGGGGGTTCGGAAGGGCGGGAGTCCGTTGTCGTGGCTAGGCGGTGGGTAGTCTTCTAGATACGACAGGAGCAAGGAGTGGGGTTCTGGCCGGTCTTCGGGGTATAATTGTTTGGATTTGTACGACAATACAAGGTTCTTCTTCGGGATGTGGGAAACGTGAAATTCCGGGGGCGTCGCAAGGCGAAAAGGGAGTGACAGGTAACACCCGTATAGCTGTCCTTGGCGGAAACGGGAGCCATGGCTTAGCGCGTTGCTCTAAGGAGGGAGTATCAATTATTAAAAGTAGTCGGCAGGAACTAAGTACTCTCTGTGGTGGCATGGGTTGACTACTACATATACCGTCACCTTACACCACTACCACTACTACGCAGATGTACCGGTAGAAGCAGCATACACTCTACAAAATACTGCCTGGTACACTACTACCACAGTACTACTACGACTACCACGACTGTACTGCTAAGCACTACTGCTGACCAAACGTTCATACAATATACGACAACTTCAGAGAGGTGAAACAACCACGCGGTACAATGGATTGGGGCATGACTGCTATACGTAATACTAATACTAATATATACGTGGTATACACGACCAGTAATACGTAGATGCAGTACAGATAGAAGCATCATGAATAAAATATCACACTATACCCCTAACTACTTGGTTTTAGTGCGGATACGTAGTGAACTTGTATATGATATTTCTCTGAGGTGGAGATGAAGCCGGTCTTGAACTCATCCAGACACCCCACACAGGGCACATACCGTTCGGATCGCATGCTTCTTTTAGCACAGGGGTACAAATTGACGTCTTTATAGACTGAAAGGTGCGGAGAAACACGCTTTGTTTTCGTTTTATCTGCCTCTTGCTCTCTGTCGTGCTTTGAGTAGTGGGTAGACATAATCATACTCTGCATTGGGATGTGTGGCATACAGCAAAACAAACCCCGGTCGAATCGACATAGTGTCCGTAGAGAACGATCTGGTGAAAAATCGCCCCTTTTCAGTCACTTTTTCGGGACCTGTACCATGAAAATCAATTTCTTGAGGGGTATTATTCGATAACACCAGAGCGAACCTCGGCCAAGGGCAAAAGGAAAAAAATTGTCCAAGCGAATAGGGAGGCACATCTGCAGCGTACGAGTCGCACTGTCCACGAGGCGTCGGCGATCGTGTGCCGAGCGAATGCTGTTGTCCGCCGTGGCATCGCGAGGGCGTGGGACAGCCGCGACCGGGCTCGATGGCTGTGGATGGGAACATCTTGCACCGCTGCAGCAGCAACAGCAGCAGCAGCTGGGTCAGTACCGCCAGCAGCCGCATCAGGATCAGCAGATCTACCTTCAACCAGGCCCGGTAGGGGCTGCACTTGAGGGTTGTCAACCATCAAGGCGGAGGGTCCACCAGTAATTCCCACTCACGCTCACCCGCCGGTTTGTGCGCTGCGGCTCAAGCACTCGTCGTGGTGTCTTTTGTTGTGTGCTGCTCCGCCCTATTGGAGCGACACGCTGCAGCTCCTCTCGTACCATACATGACATACCCTGGTACCTGGTACGTGGCATATTATACCACCTGAAGAGTTTTTTTTGTGACGTGTCCGTACTTTCCCACGCGCTGATTGGTTAATTTCTTAAAGATTCATTTTTCCCAGATAACGACCGCTGACATTTTTTGTGATTTTTTTACGCCTAAAAATATTTCAGTCCCACCCCTAACTGGTGTTCTTACAATACTAAACTTCGACACAACGGCGACGTAGCATGCAAGCGGTACCATCAGTTCGGGGCATGACTACTGTACTTTTTTTTTTTTTTTTTCATCACTTTTACTTTCCAGCCTAACTCGTAGGAAGATTTACCCTCAGCGATTTTCTGGACAAGCCGTGGTCACAGGTGTCATCCGTTCTCCCTCCCGGTACGTGCCTTTAGTTTATATCGCGCACAGGGTTCAGCATTCTCACTACTCCTCGATTTTCATCGAATGTACAGCTAACTTACGCTTTCGCGCATTCCGCTAATCAATTTTATGCAGGAAAAAGTCCCTACGAGCATGCACTTGGTGAGACTCGGACTCACGAAATTGATCTCGACAGGCTCGCGGACCACCTACCAAGCCACCGGGGTTACTGTTAATGTACACCACTACAACTACTACGCAGATTCATGTACCGTAGGAAAGGTAGAAGCAGCATGCACGCCACAAACTACCTGATGCTATACTACTACGACTATACTGATGGCTTTGCAAAATGTACAGGCTACGTATTATATAGAAGGCGTTTCTCTACGCGGTCGGCCTACGCCGCCCGCTACACTCGCTCAGGAAGGAAAACTACATCAATTATTCAAAGCGGACAGAGGTCCATGATTGAATATAGTTTTTTTTCATAATCGATTGTAATTGCAAACTGGCGACTTGATATTGCCATAAGTCCCGCCGCCATGCATGCTTCAGGAGAAAACAGCTGGGACACCACATACGATTCGCGTCCCGTGCGCGGTTTTTCGCTACACTCGCTCATATGTCCTGAGTACGTACATACCCCAGGTAGGGGAGTTAATTTCTTCTTTCGATATGGCTCATGTCTGCACTCGTATGTACGAACGATAAAGCACAGCACAGCACACAAGCACCGCAAAACAATGAAAATGAAACCGAAAATTTCGCAAAGAAAAAAAAATCCCCGTCCCCCCTCGTGTAATAATTTCCTGCCTGATTGGCAGTAGTGGACAAGCCTTGATAGAAGATCTTCCTGGGGTAGCTATTTAGGCACTCTGATTGGCTAGGGGTATGTTTTACGCGGCTTAATCAACTTTCGAGTATTTCCCAGCCACAGCATCCCGAGTCATCCCGAGTCAACCTAGAGTCTTCCCAAGTTCAGCATCCACGCCGGCCGAGCCAACCTAGAGTCTTAACAAGCACAGCATCCCAGCACTGACCATTGGCACAGGGTTCGGGTTGGAGGGTCGGCTTCAGGCGTCCAACACAAAACCCCCACAAAGATCAACTATCAAGGTATGTCCACCCCCCTCCTGATTGGACACCTTGCACCGCTCTCAAAGAAAAGAAGAAAAAAACAAAAACACAGCAGAGCTTCTCTCTCAGTCTTGTACGTCGCCCGCCACTCTCGCGACAATCTCGCCACCGATTCGGTCCGAGTAAAGCTTGCCTCCCTCTGTTCCACAATGAGCCCCGTGGCCCGCCTCGCGTGAAGCCCAGTGCTCACCGTGGACCTCGTTCGCCAGCTCGACAATGTTGGTGCTCAGACTGAACACTCCGTCTGTGGCTTTCAGCCCGGTCCCACAAATAAACACCGCTTGAATATTATCTTACAATCCCGAACGATCCTTAAATACTCTTATCAAAATCACAAATGGAAGCCAGACAGAGCCCATTGATGCTTCCGTCGTGTCTCAAGGCACACGCGACGCCTACGGACGAAATCGGCGACCGCGCTCCTTGCAACCCCCCCCCCCTCTGCCCGCGAGCGCACGCTGACACCCGCGACGGTGCCGCGCTCGTCCGCGGAATCGTGTTTGGAGTACACACACCCACACAAAACGAAAGAAGAAAAAAGGAATGAAGGACTGAAAGTACCAAGAGGAATGGAGAAACCAAAGACCAGCTGGGAAGGTCCGGCAAGTAATAAAAGAAGGCGATTTCCAAGTGGGAGCTGACAGTCCAGGGATGTACCAACCGAGCACGCTCAGAGAGTGAGATCTAAGTATGTAGCTCTACAGTCGAGGGCATGTATCTACTACTGCTTCTTCTATTGGCCAGGTAGATGCAGTATGCACAGGTAGACTGACCGAGGGAGCCAGTTTAGTGTTCACGTACGTGCTCGGCGTGAAGTGTGTGGTGTACGTCAAAGGACTCAGGTGAAACATGTATGACGCTCGACAGCTCGACAGACGTGTACTGCTCTTGCTGCATCTATTTGCTGCCGAATCTGTTGCTGTATCTGCTGCTGCTGCTGAGTGAGGTTTCTATTCTTTTACCTCATTCCTTGGCACCATCTATTCCCTTTTTTGTATCCTTTCGTTCACTTGTCTTGTACTCCTCAAACCTATCTATCGATAGCATATCATGGTTTCTTCCTACATCCTTCCATACTTTATCGACTACGCCATCCCACCTTGTTCCAGTTCGCCCTTCAACTTTCTCACAGCTCGTATCAGCTACGAATGGCTGGCAACTATTTTTTTTGCATGTTGCCCCTATGCTGTCATATCAACTTCTCAACGTCTCTAGCTGCCTTACGTGGGTACATTCCCAGTTCTGCTCTTAATCTTCTATCACTCGTCGTACTTGAGTATCATACGAGTTGGGCCGGCCAAGGCGCTGCCAGAATGATTGATTGGCCATGCTCCGCTCAAAATTACATATTTGACGTAACTTTTTTACTCGGTGTCATGTACGTCCATTTTTTTACACGGTCACATATATCCCATCCAACGTTTGGGATACCCTCTTCTTTTTCTTTTTTCCGCAGGGTGTATGATCGACTCAAAACTCCATAAATACAAAGAGCGGCCTCAACAAGTTTGGAAAAACAAAAAATGAAAAAGGAATGGTTCGGAAAACATTTATTTGCACGTATGGTTCAAATACGAGAAACGAGAGGGGCATCGCAGTTTTAAGATCAATCACCGTAAGCCTTGGTTTGAGTATGGCATCGTTGTTTTGTTACATCTCTTGATGGGCTATGAATTGGTCAATTCAAGTTACATCGATCGCCTCCTCGTGTTTCCCGCATCATCTACCAAAAAATTCATCTAGATCGCGATGGAGCCGGTATCCTGAACGAATTTGGAGTAAAAATATCGGTAACAACTCTACAATTTTGGTACTTCTGAGTTTTCGCGGGTATCTCGGCGAGATCAAGTCGAATCACAAAAAAAGGTCGTGCACTTTTTTGTGCATCTTCACAAATATGTCAGCATCAGTGCTTCCAAATTTCAGCCCTAAGTCGAACAAATGGTGGCGTTAGAGCCTCCGGGAATAACGTCCGTCTTTCGGCAGGTCCAGCTCGTAGTATTAATGTACCATATTTCCTGTTCCCGTACCTCTCCTGCATATTCTAGCTTTGGTGCAATCACATTCATCATACATCTTTTAATCCAAGTGTCAAGGTGCGAGTCTGTCAAGATCTCATCCATCGTGCCGTAGTGTGCTTCACCCTTTCTTGTTACTTTTGCTGTGTGCATTTCAAACGCCTTACTTGGTACCTCTAAGCCAATGTGCATCTATTGGTCTACGATCGGTAATTCATCTTCCCCAGTTCCATTTGAAAGTTTGGGGGGGTGATCCTATCGTCGTTTTACGAAATTGCTGCGCACGTTTTTAAGTTCGCCGCCACTCTCCATTTTCCAGTGTGCTCCATGAACAGTGCGTTCTCTGTTTAGTTCTGCAATATTTCGGGTCCTTTTGATAGACTCCACAAACATCAACCCCGACACCGTATATCCGCCCACCCTGACTCCTTGCGTGGTCTGCTGCTAAAATATCGGTAATATATACCTTCGATAAAAAAAGTGAACGCGTACGTCCTTGCGCAACTCCTTGTGAAATATTAACATATGTCGAAATTTCCCCTGCAGCATCACAGCACATACACGCACATTTCGTGATATTTTGAGTGATTCTCGATATGTTTCCTCTGATCCCTGTTTCGCACAACTCTTTGCCCAACCCATCTCTTCATCCTGTGTCGTAGGCCTTCTGTACATCTACTGTACCCGTAGAAAGATACAGTACGTTGTTAGCCCCGCGCCTTTCCTACCTTGGGTTGTTTTACCTAATATGTAGGAATGATCTCCGCAGCGACGGTTCGGCCAAAATCCTGCTTGCCATTTTCTTCCTTCTCTATTAATGTTCCCGTTCTATCGTGCAAAATGTCACATCATGTTTGATCTACGGTGCTTGTGTACCGATACCCCTCTTTAGTTCCCCCGGTCAACCGTGTCTCCTTTCTTAAAAAAAAACTCTGCTACTCCTCTGCACCTCTTGCGTGCGTAGTCGTTCTTCCATATCCAGTTCTAAAACATAACCATCAAGGGAAGCTTTCCTTCACCCCCAGTACTTCAAGAAACGATTCACTTTCGGATCTGCCTTTGTATCCTCACGTTTAGCTGGTACACATATCTTTACTTCTTCCCATGTTAATCCTATATCTGTAACCCTCCTGAACCACTGTCTTCCTTTTCTGATGCATCTACGTTCTCGTCTGCCCACGGGCTGATTTCCTTCTCGAATTCTACGCCAAACGATTCGTTGGTTGTGGGGGTTCCTAGCGTGCCGTAATGTTCTACTCGTACTTTCCTTTTCACCTTCGAACTACTAACACTATACTGTTCTGTGCTTTTCATGTAGCTATTCCCCTATCTGTTTCTCCTGCTTCGAATCTGTCGCTTTTATCCGAACCCACATCTGCTTCATCTCGACATAAAAAATTCAATTCGTTTTACTAACTACGTGTTTCCACATATCTTTCTTCTTCTCTACCATATTTTTTTTCTCTATTCTTGGTTTTAGCATACTCCTACCTACGGGGGGGGGGGGGGTACTCTTGGCGCGCCGGCCGTGGCGAAAAAAAAAAAAGACTGGTGACCCTGCGCAGGTCCGAGTGGAGCCCGTGGTGCCTACACCCTCACGAAAAACGGGATAATTTAGATTTTGGAGGCCACACGCACACTTCTCCTTTGCCAGTCGCAAAAACACATGCGTTTGTGACGTCACATGTTCAAAACCACCGCTCGTGGCGCGTGTTTATGTTGTTTCATTATATATCTTGTTTTATTTTCGAATTGAACAAGTTATACCTGTGTTTGGCTTTGGCTTTCGCGCCTAAATAATTCAATTGATATATTCTGAAAAAAGACCACCAACACAATGTTTCGTCTAGTCATGACGAACAACCCGTGACAAGGTTTTGTTTCATAACTCGGGAAACCCAACGTGCAAAAGTATGCCTAGATAACTATTGTCTCCCATAAGGTTTCCCAATAGATCAGTAACATTCTAATAGTACTGTACTACTTTGGCAGGCGATTTTTCCAACAGCTCCTCATCGCTCCCATAACAAACAAGTTTCACCGATGTCTTACCCTTGCGCGATCATGTCAACGTGTGCAGTGTCGAAAGTCTGGACGTATTAGTCTATTTACATGCAACATACTAGTCATTGTCGTATGTCGCGAACTTCAGCTAACACGCCAAAAACACTTCACCGATGAGTTCCCCTTGTTGATGCAATCACGTCGGTATGCTTAAGTGTCGACTGATTCAGCGTATTCGTTGTTCACAGACTCAAAACCGGGAATGAGAAGAGATTTACACGTGCAGTAGCAGTTCACACACCCTTCGGGTTGCACCTTCATCAAAATGGAATATTGAAGTCAACGCGGTAGCAGCCGACACCAGGCGCCTATCAGCAGCGAACGGCAGCTCCTGCCCGACGACCAGCCGCTGCAGCCCATGCCTGGCGACGTCCAGCCCGCGTCAGCACTAGCCATGATTGCTGTTTGACAAATGCCCTCTAGCAGAAACAACCGAGCGTATAATAGTATCCTTATACCAGGTGTGCACGATTGTGTGCTGAAAAGTGAAACATCGGGCAGACCCAAAGCTGCCAGTACAGGCGGCATGTGACATCGCCTCGCCTCTGGGTCGTGCCCTTGTATTAGCGCACAGCGAGCCAGCAGCAGTACCAGTACCAGAGTACTCATGTGTGCTTGCTGTTTGGCATCATCGCCCCCATTGATATCAAAACAGTCAGGTACAGGGAGCATGCGAGTTTGGGCAGCGACGATGGAATACACCCAACAATCACCGTTTGGACTCTGATTTGCTACTGAGTTCCTGCTTCGCGCCAACGGACGTGCACACCAAACGTGAAAACTATACCGGCCAAAGCGGTATTTGCTACCGGGATATTATATCGAAACAGACCATACTTAGCTATCGATCGAGAAGTACTGCTGTGACGCTGGTGGGTCGTGGCACAAGGCACCAGGATAGACACTGCCGGCGAGCAACCCGCTTTGGCAGGTCGCAGCTACCGGCTTCGAACGGTTTGTGACATCTGTTGGCTAGACGATGATAAGCATCACAGCCTGCCGAGCGAAGCCTCTCGGCATAACATTTGATACGTGAGTACACAAGAAAATTGGTACCGCAGTATACCAGGCGGGGCAGTAGTTTATTACTATTGATAGAAAACACAACTTCAGCAACTTTGTGGCGTTCGGCACACACAGCACGAAGGCAGGTTGGGATGTCTATGTCTCAGCTCTCTCCTACTCGGAGCCGCACCGTCAAAGCTAACGTTCCGCCGACTCTTGCAATTTTAGGTGAGTCATGCTTCATCGGCGCTGGATTGACAAAACGTGTAAAAAATTGCTCCCAGAGGAGGGGGTCAATTTCCTTTAGAGATTCTAGTTTGAGCGCAGACGGAAACCTTATGGTGAACTCTTAGAATAGCAGCAGTACGTAAAAACCAAACGAATATTACCTGATGCAGAGGAGTTGCGGCATCCAGTCCCCTCCTGGCATCTCTGTTTGCTCCCGTCAGGAGAAGCGTTCGAACGCAAGCCGCGTGTCCCTGCCAAAGCAAAAACATCAGCAGCAACAGGGCGATGGAAAATAGAGGATGATCCACTTCAAGCGAGGGAGCAATCCCGGTATGTAAAAAACAGGGCACATATGTTCCTCATCTTTCGTGCAGAAAATTCACCTGATAACTCCGCTTAGGCCGATGAAATGGCTAAATATGTCTTGAGAAAAGCAACGATCGAACAAGAATTCACGTGATAACTCCGCTCAGACTTTCAAATAGCTTAGTATGTCTAAAAACAAAGCAGCGATCGATCCCTACAGCCTGATTATTGCCAGGTATCTTGTACCTACAGTTACCAGATATGAATGTGGTGACGACACACATATGCTGCCGTACCCCTGTGTACAAAGGCGGAGGGAGCCATGCCATCACCGCCACATTTTCAGAGCCACACAAGGCACGGTTGGGAGACCACAGGCAGGGGTATCGTACATGAAATGGCTAAATATGTCTGGAGAAAAGCAACGATCGAACAAGAATTCACGTGATAACTCCGCTCAGACTTTCAAATAGCTTAGTATGTCTAAAAACAAAGCAGCGATCGATCCCTACAGCCTGATTATTGCCAGGTACCTTCGTACCCCTGTGTACAAAGGCGGAGGGAGCCATGCCATCACCGCCACATTTTCAGAGCCACACAAGGCACGGTTGGGAGACTACAGGCAGGGGTATGGTACTCTCGTACTTTCTACTCGTACGTACCAGTACAACATACTGTTTAGCGAGTTAGAGCACACGTACGATATGATTATTTAACCATTCGTTTTCATCTCGTGTAACTGCTGTACACCCTACAAACAGTGAAAAAAACTGTAAAATGGAGTGTTTGCGATTTTGTTCTTTTTACTTTTACTTCTCTAATAATTCTCCCGAGGTAAATTTTTGAGGTAAATTTCTGAAAAAACGGCCGGAAAAGACTTTAGCGAAGTAAGGATTTCAGCGAAAGTTACGGTAACTTTTGGCTCTCTGTTTCATTGGCCTACACGCAACGAGCATTATCCCGACGCAAAACGCAACTCAAATCTCGAAGTATCAAAACACCGAGCATCTTCCATGCCACCATGCTGCTCGCCGTACGCAACACGACAACCGCTGGGAGCACAGAGGCTCGAGGTGTAGCTTGAGTATAGCGCGCACGAGCGGCGTTGGATCGTGCCAGCGGGTCGCCGCCGCTGCTACGGTACACGCTTTCGCCCGCTTGGTGACGACGTGGAGGATGCGTCGTCCCAAAGAAGGACTCGTATTCACACTCGTACTCGTACTCGTAGAGAGCGCGACAGCATGACAGCTCGTGTATCATTTCGATGTCACCATACTACAGCAGCAGCAGCAGCAGGAGCAGCAGCAGCGGCAGCAGCGGCAGCGGCGGCGGCGGCGGCGGCGGCGGAGCGGAGCGCGCCGGCGCTGTGGCTTGCGTAGGCCGAGCGCAGCAGCAGCAGCAGCAACAACAGCAATCCAAAAATGGAAGCTGGTTGGTGCTGGTGCTTGCTGGTGCTGGTGCTGACGCTGTTTGTTTTTGTTGCTCACGCTGCCCCTAGCTGCGTCTAGCGCCAGCTAGCTGCTATTGCTGCTTGTAGTCGTGGGATGGTTGCGGTGGCTTCGCGGTCAACTGTGCCGCCGAAACATTGCTGGGCTGCCGTTGCTACCCGCACGCTGTTATTTTTCCCTTCACAGCGTTCGTTCTTTTTTTGTTTGCCGCATTGCCTCACCTCCCCACTTCCCTTCTTATGTTCGGAGGCGTCGCCTGCAGGATTTGATTTACCTCACTCGCAAACACACCGAAATCAGGAAGGGAAGGAAATTCACTTTTTTTAGCGGAAATAAAGTTTTTTTGTGTTTACCTCTATCGCAAACACTCTAATAAATGGAGATCGCATGTATGAATAGCAGCATCACGCACATATACCAGTACCTCGTACGTACTCGTATGTTATGACTTGTGCGTACTTGATGCCGTGTAGCCCCGAAACATGTTGAAATGATCAAAAGTGGAGGCACGGTGTGGGGCGCCGACACTGACGAACAAGCGGTGCGCTCGTACTTTTTGCAGTATAAGCACTACTAACTCGTTGGCTAGCTGTTTTTTGCTGGAGGTAGAGTGATCCGGGGCCGTTTTCGACCTCTGATGGCGTCGTATGTAAGCCGAGTTTCGTACCCGACATCCTGGGCATCCGAATAAGACAACTCGCCAAAGAGCAGCATCATCGACCATGCAAGGCCGATCTTGGGTACCGCTAACGATTCTTGTTGCGAGCTTCGCCGTGAACACTGCCTCTAACCCAACTATAACCCTCAATGCTGCGAGTCCTGGGCGGTGTGAGTAGGCTCCGTGTGCTGGATGCTCGCTATCTTTTTATCGAAAATTCTACAACTTGAAACAGAGAACCAAAACGTCGATGGAGCAAAGATCTCGACACACAGCAGACTTCAGTTTATTTAGAGTGTAGCCTACGGATACGGATGCGGGTCCAGGACGATTGGTGCCGGATGATCAACGCCAGCCCGAATCCGAAGGCTCGGCTGAAAAAGGATTGGATCGGCTCGATCATAGCTGAGGACTGAGGACTGGTAAACTAACTCTGGGCACGATTTTTACTCATTTCAAGGAACTTGTTTTTTTTTTCGCTCCACACGTTGCGGGCACCACTCAGACTGCCATCATCAACCTGAACCCTCATGACAGTAGTTCCGAAAACTTTATTTCCCTCTGTGGTGGCCTGAAGCCCCCAATCGGCAACCCGAGCATCTCCCATCCTAGCATAGGCACCGGAGATGTGTGCAATTTTGTGTCAATTGGTGGAGAATAGAAAAATTCGTGATCATTTGTATTGGACTAGATCCATGCCGCCAAACACCTACCAGTAACTACTAACAGAAGGCATCCAGACAATAGATAGGCAATCTGTGCACCACTTGAGGACTGATTTCTTGATTTATGAGAAAGTTGTACAAAGTTCAAACACTTCGCACACACGTAGTACATACCAGGAGGCGCACATGCCTGACCGGTGGATGCTACGATAACTAAAGACATATCGTACCTGGATTCTGGGCTACAGCAAACGTACACGGCAAGTACCTGGTACTAAAGAAGCGAAAAACAACACTATTGCGGGGGACCACAGCAAATGGGACCTACGGTCGCACAGAAACCTACATATTTCCCTATACTTATTATAAATATTTAGTCCTATTACTATGGTCCTCCGCACTACACTCTCCGTATAGAACTACTTACTTTGATCTCACTCTCTGAGCGTGGGCGGTTGGTACATCCCTGGCCTCTCAGAGCTCCCACTTGGGAATCGCCTCCGTTTATTACTTGTCGGACCTTTCCAGCCGGTCTTTGTATTCTCCATTTTTGTTCGTACTTTCACAGTCCTTCTTTCCTTTTTGTCGTTTCGTGCGCGTGCGTGTACTCCGAGCACGGTTCCGCGGGCGAACCCAGCACCGTCGCGGGTGTCAACGGGTGCTGGCGGGTAGAGGGGGAGTTGCAATGAGCGCGGTCGCCGGTTTCGTGCCTAGGCGTCGCGTGTACCTTGAGACACGAGGGATGCAAGCTCTGCCTCGCCTCCATTTGTGATTTTTGATAGAGTACGTACGAGTATTAAGGGGCCGTTCGGCATTGTAAAATAATATTCATGCGCTGCTTATTTTTGCGACCAGGCTGAAATCACAAGAGGGAGGTACCAGTCTGAGCACCAACATTGTCGAGTTGGCGAACGAGGTCCACGGTGAGCACCGGGCTTCACGCGAGGCGGGAGCGGGGCTCACTGAGGAAGAGAGGGAGGAAAGCTTTACCCGGAGCGAATCGGTCGGGAGATGGTCGTGAGAGGGGCGGGCGGCGTACAAGGCTGAGAGAGAAGGTCTGCTGTTGGATTCTGCTGACCGGTGTAAGGTGTTCCAATCAGGTAGTAAATTATTATACGAAAGGAGACGGGCATATTTTTTCTTTCAGAAATGTTCAGTGTCATTATTTTCATTGTTATTGATGTGTTGCTGCTGTGCCGTGCTGCGCTTCATCTTTTACATAGGAGTACAGACACAGCATATCGAAAGAATAAAATAAGTACCCTATCTGGGGTAAGTACGTGCGTACGACATGTATGTAAGCGAGCCCAGCCGAAAAAACGCCCGCGACGCGAAGCGTATGTGGCGTCCGAGCTATTTTCTGCTCAAGCATGGCGGCGGGACCCTTGGCATTATAAGTCGCCAGTTTGCAAATACAGTCATGGTAAAAAAAAAAATCATGGAACTCTGTCCACTTCGCATAATTTCATGTACTTTTCCTTCCTGAGCGAGCAAAGCGGGCGGCGTAGGCCGCCCGCGGAGCGAATTATATACCTTACCAACCCCGTCCAATATTAGTAACACCCCCCGTCGAACCCTTCTCCCATCATGGATACACACGAATGCCGCTACTGCCCAGACGGGGCGTGAAAATCATTTCAAAGGGTTTGCACGGGACGGGGCACGGATTTCACGGGATTTGCCCAAATTTCACGGGACTAGTTTGCACGGGATCGGGATTTGAAATAAAAAGAAAAAAGAACCGGGATCGTGATCGCGAACATTTCTACGGGATCAGTTTGGACAAGGAACGGGATTTTCAAAATTGCACGAGATCACGGCATTATCACGTAGCCCGCGGAATCCCGCGGAATGTTCACAACGGAAAAAAAATGCGAGAAAAGGCCTGCAAACTCCAAGCCCATATTCGCAGTGGTTCACGAGATACGACCTTCGGATGGTTTCTCAATTTTTCGGCAGGCCCAGCTCGTACGTACGAGACGGTCGGCGTCCGTAATGTATACTCCGTATACAGATAGATACAAAACAATTAGATGGGCGACAGTCGTTTTGAATCGACAGTACGAATCGCCGGCGACCTCGTTAGTGCAGCAACTTCACAGCAGCAGCAAGCACCAGCAGCAAGCATCAGCAGCATAGCCGACAGGTATGTATCACAAGAAGACTCCGCTGGCACCAGACCTCCGCCGAGACATCAACGAAAAATATCAATTGCGAGACGGTACTCGTACAGCTTCCGAAGTAGATGGGTCCGTACTTCAGCTCAAATGCGGAGACGCAACACCAAGGGGGATTGACTTGCACATTCACCATGCCCACGGGGGTTAGTAGCAAAAACATATTCCAGGCATACCACCAGCAGCAGGAGCAGCAGCAAAGCAGGACAGTAGCCGCACATATATAGCAACACCAGAGCAGCGGACGAGCAGCGGCAGCAGTAGCAGCACATCATGCAGGCCCGAGGCTGCCCCTGGCACCAGAGTCGGGTCAGGGGAGTCTGGTAGCGCACGAGGAGGAAGAAGCACTACGTCATCGTCGTACCTCGTCGTAACCGGTACATGTTCATGACTTCAATTTTTGCTTGGCGGTTACCCGATAAAAAACAAAAACGCCTTCACGACACAGCCGAAACTCCATGCCTACTGTGATACTGGTGCCCAATGGCAATCAAGAGTACTCGTCATTGCCATTGCCGGTGCCTAATGGGAATCACTAATGGGAAAAACTCTAGTCATTCCCATTGATGGCAATCATTGCCATTGCTGCTGCCTGCTGCGTGTAAACCAAAAACAAATTCGAAGGCACCGTCTGTGCCTCCTCCACTGTACCGCTCCTCCCGCGGCGTAGACTCATCCTACTCGATCCAAACCAAAGACCCGTATTCTCCGCCTCAAGGTGCCTGGTCGCCCGACGTGCACAGAAACCGCAGAGGCTCGTGACGCTCGTTTCCCGACCATATGCTAGCCTACGAATGTCAACATTTTTGCGCAAAACTCGTGCTTTCACGCGTGAAATAGCCCGAATCGGATTTCGACACTCGTTTCTGGAACGCCCAACCCCCAACGCACAAGCAACGGCGGAGCATGAGACCAGCCACCCCAGTTAATATTTCCCACACTCTTGACGCCATGAGCTGTCAAAAGCCGCGTAGGATTCGGCCACTCTCGTTTTGGCCAAATAAGAAGAGGTCCAATCTGGGTGCTGGCATCGAAAACGGAATATTTTTATCGTCACGAGCGAGAAGACATGTCGGTTGACGGCACATTTGCCCCTTGACGGGCAGCCGTCAAGGACATCCCAAAGTTCAGCACTATTATATTTCAGGAGGGGGTTTGACGTGTCAAAGGTAGGCCTGACGGGGCAAAGGTAGCCGTCAACCAAATCTTTGGCCAAAAGACAATTCCAAATCAAGTATCGGCCACTCAGCTCGTCCCACTCACAGCTCATGTTTCGATAAAAAGCTTCTGCAATAAACGAGCACAGCACACCCGGTCACAGCTGTCAAGGACATCCTAATAGTAAAAACTAATATATTTTGGAACAGGGTTTGACGGACCAAAAGTAGGCCTGACGGGGTAAAGGTAGACCGACAACCAAATTCTTTGGCCACGAGACTGTCATAAATCAAGTATCGACCACTCAACTTGTCCAACTCACAGTTGACGTATTCATACCCGGCCAGCCGGCAGCCAGGGCACGGCGCAAGCACGCCCGAGGCCGCCCCCGACACAGTAGGGATCGGCGATTACGATGAGGCAGTTTCGTCCCGTGAGGTGAACTTCATCTCGCGCTCGCACGAACAACGCAAGAAAAAAACGTCCAAGAAACGCGGAGCAGCGTTGAGAACACAGGGCCAACAGTATCGTACCTATATATACCTGGTAGAAGTAAAAGATGCACTTTCTTTCGGCATGCTCTCCGGCGGGCGAGGGTTCTTTCTCGCACTTTCGGCTGCCGGGCAAGCAAGGGGGCCGTGGGTATATTACGACGCGTGTCTGGATCCCGGCCGAGCACCGTGGCCCCAAAAAAACAAAGAAGTGCTTTCCGCCTCGCCTCGCCGAGTAGGTGACATGGAAAACCCCCCTTTTTTCAAAGTAGATAGCCCGCACTTTTTTTGGCCGCCTCTGCTGTACATATGTTTTCAACCTCAGCATAAGAAGCAGCAGTAGCAGCAGCAGTAGACAGCAGCAACAGCAGTACACATCGGTCGGCCGGCGTATCTGTTGCACCAAAGCCCTTTGACTGGTGGTGTGCACCTAACACCAAGCACGTTCGTGACCACAAAACTGCCTCCCTCCGTCCGCCTACACCTGGGAGACATTGGCACCAGGTATCTAGGTGTTGGTGTCATACCTATAGCTGGTTGTCCAGTAGCACGATCGCAGCAGCAGATAAATCGCAACGGGCAAGAGCAACAGAGCCAGGCCCACACTGCTTCCCGTCTCGCCGTACCGCCCCTTGTCTCGGTGCGGCACCACGTGCATCCCACACTGCCCGACTGCTGATACGACGAGCTGTGTGCACTTCCAAAAACGAAGAATTATATCAGCGTTGAAAATATCAAATCTCAATAAGTTAAAAATGCCCCGTTTTTTCCTGTTTTGTTTTCAATCAACCTCGCAGCAGCAGCAGGTACAGCGCCAGAACACGTCTGTCGAGCGTCGAGAGTCATATATATACGTTTTGCCTAGCCCTTTGACGTACACCACACACCTTACAATAAGCACGTGCGTGACCACACACCTCACACAAGGCACGCACGTGACCACAACACTGCCTGCCTCGATCTGTTGACCTGGGGGAAATTGGGACCACCAGATACCTACTGTACCAGGTATATATGGGTATCATACATATTAATACTACGTACTACCACAATTAATACCACTAATACTGCTATACTACTGAATCACCACCACTACTATATTACTAATACTACTACTACGCCAGATGCGGGGTAGAATGAGATGGGCGGCAGAATGCGTCTGGCTCTGGCCCGCCGGTGCGATAAGCTGCTGTTGAGAACGCGCGGCTGGACAACCCGCTATTAATAGTGAATGTACTGTAAAAGTAAGGTAGTAAACCCATGGCATCGCGTGCATGTAGTAGTGCAGTATTCACCACAGAACGAGTAGTCCTAAGCTCTTGCTAACTAATAATACTACTCTTTCCTTCGAGCTATACGCTAATCATGGCCCAGGTTTCCGCCAAGAACAGCAATACGTGTGTTAACCGTGACTCCTTTTTCACCTTGAGACGCCCGCGGGATTTCACGGTACCTACATCCCTAAGGAGAACCTTGTACATTGTATTATATTGACCGCCATGAACAGCGGAAGAGGTTACATAGCCAGTTTTTTAGTTGAGGTCCTAGAATTGGTGCCAGCGGCCAAAATCTTTCCCGACCAACCACGGGTCTTGCGAAAGGTCAACAGTAGGCGTTTCCGTTAGAGGTTTCGTTTTTTCACTGTCCTTTCAGCGCGAACCGGTTCTAAGTACTCCAAGGCAACTCTAGAAAGTTTCTCGCAAATGTACGAACAAATGACTGCGTAGTACCAATAAAGTCATACTAAAAAACCAAAATTTCACCCTATACTTCCATCAATTTTACTTTCAAGCTTAACTCGTAGGATCTTTCACCCTCAGCGATCTTCGGGACAAGCCGTGGTCACAGGTGTTGTCCCTTTCCCTCGGTACGTGCCTTAAGTTTTATCACATATAGCGTTCAGCCTCTCACTGCTCGTCAATTTGCATCCAATGTTGCGAACCCACGCTAGTGACCTTTTCGCTAGTCAACTTTGACGCAAAAAAAAGTTTTAACAAGGATGTACTTGGTGGGAATCCAACCGCCGAGAAATAGATCCTAGTGCTACGGAAAAATATACTAGAAACAGTTCATTGCACTTTTACCGCGCTCAAATCCCAATGTTTACGCCGTTTCTTGGGGATCGACTCAGAATTTTTGGCACACGTGTTCTATGAGCCTCTGCCGAGCCTTTGACGAACGTACATATTATTTTAATGGCACAGGAAATTTCAGAATGTCTCAGCACCCAAAAATCCCCCGAGAAAAAAGAAAAAAAAAAAACTACAAACCGCCAAAACATACGAAAAAAACAAACCATCCGTCGGCTCGGAAGGCGCCCAAAGCAATCGTATGCCAAATTCCAGGGTCAAACTACAAAAAAAAATTCCGGTTGCTGTAGGGTTGCCTGTAGATCAATATCACATAACGAAGTTCAAGAAAAAAAAGTAGAACAAAAGGAAGTCGTACAATAGAGGAATCTAACACCAGACGTTCACTGCACGAAGTGAC